>JAXIVH010000040.1:1719994-1788770 GCA_036785325.1 Urophycis tenuis | reverse complement strand
GTTTCAGAGGATGTTATGCATGCATGTGTGTGTGTGTGTGTGTGCGTGTGTGTGTGTGTGTGTGTGCGTGTGTGTGTGTGTGTGTGTGTGTGCGTGTGTGTGTGTGTGTGGCATGCATTAGTAATGCATGCCAAGTGTATATTCTAGCAAGACCAACTAGGCCAGGCACAACAACACCCCTGAAATAGCACGGCAGGCATTTTAATTGCTCGACCCTGCAATGGCTCAAAATGTTTTGGATATAAAAGACAAAATGGCGAGAACTTTCCCAGGGTTCCCAGCAGCACACACACTCACACACATACACACACACATACAGTCTACAATCATACATTGTTAGCTTGTGTATATATATAGTATATGATATATATGACATATAGTATATGTATATAATATATGTTTATTTATAAATGTATATATATATATATATATAAACACACACACACACATCTTATTTTCAGTCCCCTGATTCTAATGTTACTCTATTCTGCCAACATGGCATTTATATTTCACATATTTAATATTGCAGCAGAACACATGATCTATCTTATTGTGCTTCATTGTCTCCTATTTCATAGACCGGTTAGTTGGAGCAAATTTATGATGCACTGCACTCACTTGTTTTCTTTAATCACTCTGAAAGTAATAGCTGGAGTCGTGCGCATCCAGCATCACAATGAGGTGCCGGGCACTTCATCTGCAGGAAGCCACGCACAAACACAGGAAGCCCGGCGCTTCTCAGCAAGGGCCGGAGTCTGAAGTTGCAGCTCAGATTAACAGGAGCTCTCTCCCTCTTTTGACACCTTTATTGTTTCCACAATGTACACAAACACGCACCTCTGCTCGATCATCTTGCATCATGTGCTAATTTATTCTAACAATGATAGCGGACGCGAAATAGCGCGTTAATGACCGCGCCCCTTTGACTTTTGACTTGGGATATTAGATATAGTTTTCCTCTTCACTGAGCAATTGTTTCCCGGTTTGAGATCAACATCGAACTGTTAAAATAATTTTCAGGACATTGTCTCATTCGTGTAGGAGTCTCGATTGCGCATCACACGTTATTAAAGGATGACCTCATTAACCTCATTGGCTCTGAACTGTGTCGGTGACGTCACTGGAAACAAAGGAGCAAAAGTTCAGCACAAAACACACGTTAGTAGGCGTATATGTAGGCCTATAGGTTAACCCTGCTTAAATAGTTTAGTAGCCCTAATGAATAGTAGCATAATTAAACGCCGTTTTTTAATGAATAACCAATAGTGCGTTATATAGATAATTTCGATATGGAGCTCGGAAATAAATTATTAATATTATAAGAAGTAAATTACACATTTACATGTTGTAGGCCTACGTGATTCATAATGATTCTTCTTCAATCGTGCGTCAATCGATGTATTTTTACTCTGGTTTTTGATGAAACAACAGTTTTAAGGCAGTCGGGCAGAGATTGTGTAGGTCCAACAGTGTCATCTAGTGGAGACATTAGTTTCCTGTAACATCTCGCGATACATCAGCCTACATTTGTCTAATTATTCAAACTTGTAGTAGAAGTTACCCTGGGGCCCTTTTAGCTGTAATATGTTCAATGAATTACAAATCTGTCTGTTAGGTCATTCTTTCTTATCGGTTTGTGTGAGTGTTATAGTAGAATCCATTATTTGCAAGAAAAAAAAACCTTATTTGATAGCAATAGGATTGACTTGAGAACATCTGATATAGGCCTACCTGCATAAATACGTTGACCTTGCCCCTCATCGTTTGATGTACATGAATTTTGGGAAATGGTTTAATAGGCTAATTTGAAGTCGAAAATCATCGATAATCATCCATATGTCTGTCCTCTTTCTGTGAAACAGGTATCAGCTGTCATCTTTTTATACGAGGTATGATTCAGCTGCAATGAGTAAGCCTTCATCATCATCATTCATAGCGTGAATAACTTGAACAAGAAAGACATGGAGTCAATGTACATGCTGTATATCCAGTAGTTGTATGTTGCTGTAGTTGTGAAGAGGAGCCACTAGATGGCAGAACTCCTTTAAAAAGAGAACAGAGCTGCTTCACTGTGTCAGCCAGGTGGCGCAGTTACCAAATAGTAGGAAGTCAAATATGCTGACATGTACACATTTGAAAGCAAAGTCCATATTTTGTGATGCTAGATTAATTTGACAAACAATGTTCCTATAGCAACATTAGGATTATTCTTTCCTTAATTGTTTTTGCAAAATATTGCACTTTGTCACAAATTGCAATTTGGTAAATTTTTGGGCCACATTTGTCAAAAATACCGTCCAAATAGTAAGGAATGGCTGCTGGATAACTAGTGACACGTTAATGTAATTCTGGGCGTATCCCTGTAGGCTACAGAATAGATGGGGGGCGTGGGTGATCGCGCAGGAAAAAGAAAAAAAAAAACACACGTTCCCTTCCCTGAGAGCCTATTGGTCCACATTTTTCCCTGTGCTGCCACAATACTGAACACACGTGACCTTCCTGTTTTTAGCCAGTTTAACGCATGTACTTTAAAGACAGACCACGCTGACGTTAGCCAACATAAGCACGACTATCACTATTCTTCATGTGATCGAGGTGAGAGCAGCCCTGCTCGCTGTGAGATCGCCGGGAGGTGGACCATGGCGGCTGCCACCAGCAGCAACACATCCACCACCACGCTACAGATAAAGCATTCCAGCAGCGAACACACACGGAAACGCATAGACCCGAGGAGGAGACAAGCTGCGCTGTCTTTTCTCAGCAAGATCTCCTTGGACGGACGACCGGTGCAAGATGATGCAGACATCCAAGCGGAAGAGGATGATTCTTCGGTTGAGGCAAGGACTAGACAGAGCCTGGTTTCCCCAGAACGCTCCATGCATGCGGCGGATGCTGCTGCAGCTGCTGCCGCCGGGGTAGGGGCAGCGGCGGCGGCAGCGACCACGGCCGCCCAGGCGCTCGCTATTGCAAACCAGGCTCTGCTTGCTAACAACCGAGCAAGTTTTGGGATGGGTCCCACTGTTCCCCCCGGGACGGCGGAGTCCGACGGGGATGCGTTCGGGCCTTCCATATTCAGCTCACCCTTCTCTGCGGTCCCAGCAGCGACTAGAGGGAGGCTGCAGACGTACACTCAGGGGGTCCTACCTGCCTCCTACTCCAGGCAGGGCGCCCAGAACTATAGCATCGAGAGCGGACAGATAGCCAACTCTGCGATTGAGCTACAGCGGTCAAGGTAATCCAACACTTACTAGCGACTAATTGTAATGATGATTAGCTCTATTTGTTTTTCAAACAGTCTTTTCAATTGTTTTCTTGTACTGTATGATGCCAAAGTCACACTTGTGAGAAGTGTTGTTGAGACCAAATGATGGACCACCTGTTATATTCTTGACAAAAGAATCAAAAGGTCTCCTGTTCTTGCAGCTTGAGTAAGTTGTTTCACAGCATTGTTTTATAGTTAATTTTTTTTCAAAGAGATACCTTTTGTTTCTAATCAAGACAGGAGCAACAGCTGTGGAGCTGTAACCAAGTTCCCTGTCACACTGCAAAGCACACCTCATCATTCAAGGAATCTCTCTCTCTCTCTCTCTCTCTCTCTCTCTCTCTCTCTCTCTCTCTCTCTCTCTCTCTCTCTCTCTCTCTCTCTCTCTCTCTCATATGCTCCTCCATGTATGTAGCCTATTTTGGCTGTATCTGTCTCATCTATTCTAATAGCCTATAAAAAATGTTATGTTGTGTCATCGTCTTGTTCTAAAACATGGCACACAGCTGCCCCCTAGCCCTGTAATGCAACACACCATAACACTGAGCCTGATCAATATACTGTTGTAGAGGTGCGTGTGCTGTGGTCTTTTATTATTGTGCTGTGAGGTTGACTTGCCATTGAGAATGAAAGGGGAGGAGGAGGGTGTGGGGGGTGGCTGTCAGTGGCACTTGCCTAGCAGTCCTCTTAGTGTCCCAACCTACTGTCTGCCCCTTGGGTTAATCACACACACATGCACGTACACGCAGCCAACATGCAGCTATTCCTGACCTGACAGCAGAAATAGCCCAGACTTTCATCAACTTTCATAATCACATTTACAGTGTGCTAAAGTTTATTTTTATTTTTTTTAAATAGCGCTTTTTGCCGTTATTGTGTCATAATAAACAAATAGGATCTTTCTTGAGGTATAACCCCCCCCCCCCACACACACACACACAAAACAAAACCCAAAGCACAAGCGAGCCTATCTTCCACAAAGCCACACTATCCTCATTCAGGTGCTCATTAAAGAGCTGCTCTCCTGTGTGCCTCCAGGTAAGGAGAGCCAGTAGAAACAGAGTGTACTGGTTTTCTGGAATGTGTTGTTTCTGGAGGATGTCCACGCTGGCGACAGGATCCTGGCAGGCTGTCGGTGGGGAGCTTCACCATTTTCCTCCAGCCTCAAACGAGAACTACAATCGTGTTGTTTTAACGGAACAAAGCCCGTCGCATGGAGAACGGAGCGCGGGCCTTTTCTTTATTTTACGTAAGGCGTTTTCACTTGGCTTCAAACAGGACCCCTGTCCCAGGTATTTGCCGTCAACGTGACTTTTGTGGTTCCGTTCCCACGCAAGCGGGCCGAAGCCCCTGCCCAGTGCCGGACGGTGCGGGACACGACAGGGTCAGCGCTCTCGCCGTGTGGGCCGGCTCGGGTTCCCGGGTTCAACGGATGTAGAAGGAAGAAATAAAACCGGCGTTCAAAGGAGTTCACCCTGTTCGGGTAGCGACAGGATGCCCGGCCTCTCTGAGAAGCCTTGCCTGGCTCCGCCGGCCCTATTTCCAGCCCAGGCTGCGTATTTCACTGTCCGCCGCTTCCTCTCTCAGGGAAACCGGGGGCAACGCAGGCACACACTCTGCTCTCTCAAGACTCCTCGGCACCCCTGTTTCCCCCCCCCCCCCCCCCCCCGCGCTGCTTGTCAGGAAGTCACTCACTGCTTCAGAGTCGCTGCCAAGTGTGGAAAAAAAAAAAGAAGAAAAGGTCTCCGAATGTGAACTGATTCTGATCTGCCATATTGATGAGGTGGTCGGGCCTTATCTTGAGTTTTTTGATAAGAATTACTTCCAAGTTTTGTTACACAGGTAACCCCCCCCTCCCCCCCCCCCCCCCCCCCATGATCACAAAACCCCACCGGGCGGCGGCCCAGCCAGTCTCCCTCACGTACGCACTGTTTGCATTTCATTGGCTCCAGGAAGTGCCGGAAAAGCCCACGTGCTTTAACAAGGGTCAGGCTGCCTCAGCCTTACAGGCAGAAGAACCACAGTCTCTCCAGCGGCCAGCGTAATGCTGTTTTAGTGGTCATTCAGAGAGTGTTTGGGCGATTGGATCACATCCTTCTGGGATATGGGGCTGATTGTTGTTCAGGTTTGAAGTCATTGTTGGCATCACCGCCAGGGTTATGTAAGAGAAGCTCGTTTCTCCTCCACTGGCTCCCGGTTGCCTAATCTGTCAGAAAATAGTCATGGTAAGACTACAGTGTTGGAAAGTGGCCTAATCGGAACCAGACAATGACTTGGAGCATGGTGAGTCTATTCACCCTGCTTGCCTATATTCTGGCCTATGGAGTACTAGCACAAAAACCTTTCAAAATAACATGTACATGTTGTGTTTTTCTCTAAATATAACTCAATCTTTAGCTTACCTGAAACACAACTTGCATCAGTCTAATTTGAAGGGTGTGTTTATTTTGGTCAGGTTCTTTACAATAGAAGTATCTTAGTCATGTTTTTGAAGGCAACACCCAAAAATGCAAGATAGACGTTTTCAGAGTTCAGAACCAGAATGAAATGGCGAGACGGCCCAAAATAGCTTGGACTATTACAACCGTTGATTCCCAGGACAATCGACCATATATACGGTCACGTGCTGCTTTCACACCAAGGGACTCACAACCAACTCTGGAGACAACAATGCATGGCCAGCGGCCAACAGAGCTGACTTGCTGCCAGAGAGTTTAATATTTGATCCCACCTCCGTGCTCCGAGGCGCTACGAGGGACGTACAGTGTAAGAAACCCTGCAGAGGTTCCACGGGCAGAGCCTGCACAGATTGGAGCGCAAGTGTTGAAAGGCGGGAGGTAAATCGTTACCTGGATGTTGTCTCCGTGTGTCGTCGCCGCGGGATCCGCATGTCATCCGAAAAACAAAATGGTTTTTCAACCAATGTCTTGGAGGCAGCCGCGGCCTACTGGTTAGGGCTTCGGACTTGTAACCGGAGGGTTGCCGGTTCGAACTCCGACCAGTGCGAACGGCTTAAGTGCCTGCGAGCAAGGCACCTAACCCCTCACTGCTCCCCGAGCGCCGCTGTTGGCAGCTCACTGCCTCGGGATTAGTGTGCTTCACATCACTGTGTGCCGAGTGTATTTTCCACTAATTCACGATTGGGTTAAATGCAGAGACCAAATTTCCCACACGGGAGTAATTCTTCTTCTTCTTAGCTGGGCTTTGGCAGAACACCTCCTGTCTCCATGGCCACGGCCTCATGGAGGTTCTGCTCACTCATTGCACTTTGTGGGTCACCGGGCCCGGGTCCAGCACCGTATACCTGGGACGTTACCGGGGAAACTTAATTGATCCGATCCTGTCGGAGCTCCTGTTTCATAACAATCAGACTGTGTGAACTGATTTAGCATTCAGCACTCAGGGTTTCCAGAGTGTGTTCCAGAGCCGTCCGGCACCGGGCTGGAAGAGAGCGAACCCAAAGCGCCCAGCCTGATTTATTCTGCTGTTCGTGTTCAGGGGCTGGATCAAAGGCCTCCCGAGTACATTAGCGCACATGTGCACTGGCCCCAACTCGCGTTCCTGTCACATGGGAATTTAGGAATAGTCTGTGGATATTGTGAGGAATGTTTCAGCGACAAAGTGGCTGCAACCCACTCCAGTGTAAGGTTCACTGCTGTTCTACCAGAAAATGTTGGAGCCTACTTTACCAATCGGTCAATATGTTAGAAATGTATTTATACTTGTTTACATGTATTGTTCCTGTGTAAAAAGAACACTTGAACCGTAGGAATCCCAAGGAAGCTCAGAAAATGCAACATGTATGTCCTTGATTGAGATCATGCACATTGATATCTCTGTTCGTCTCGTCACTGCAGGGAAAAAGGCATAGATCACCTCCCCGTGTCTGACCTTTAGCCAGGGGTCAACCCTCAACATTGTACCCTTCCTCTCACACCGTTGCAGAGGAAAGATCGATGTCGGCTGCCTATTTTTCCCCTTAATTTGGTAAAAGCTTTCCTCCAGAGGCTGGGGCTTGGGGTTTCTTCTTTTACTCACCCCGTGCCACGAGGAACTTATCTCATCAGGGCCGCTCAGCCAAAGATCACCCCCTCAGTGGGTCTCTTGGGTATATCTCCTCTCACCTACTTTGCCGTACTCCAGCGTGCACTCATGTGTTTGTTTACCCCCCCCCCCCCAGAGACCCTCAAGAGCAGTCGTCTTCTGTTAATCTGCCCTCATATTTTCTGTCGTTCATTAACCGGGGCTCTCCAGCCTGCTACTGACACAGCGGGGGGAGGGAGAGAGAAGTGCTGTTGCAGTCAAGTGCCTTTTGTGCTGCAGACGCCACCACCAGCATAGTAATGCTCTGTTCAAGACTGCCAACGTGGTGCCAGTGTGTACCGGTTTGGTGAAGCGTGGTGTGTTTAGCGTCTCGTTGTTTAGACCTGGACCGAGTGCTTTCCATATGCAAAAGACTTTAAGGGATGCTGCCGGGTTGTTTTTGTGGGGATTCCGTACGTGATTCAGTTGGGTTGAAATGTACTTCATGCGTGGGGTTGAAGTGGTAATTGTGTGGATACGAGTTAAGGGAAGTGTGCGGTTAAAAGACTGCATGTGATGAAACGGTGTTACATGAAAAGCTGGTTCCTCATCCTCATGCCCTCCCCATAGCCTCTGGTGCCATGTCCTAGAAAGTACTCAGTAATCTTGCATAAAGGTTATGTAGCACGATTCCCAGAGTGATTATTGACCACACAAACACGTTGGGGTTGATGGATGGGCTGCTCTGAAACCAGACAATGCCAGACTCTCGGCAGTTGTAAATGAACCACATGGAACGTTTGCGCTGGGAGTAAAAGTTAAACTTTTTCTGTACTGAACGTTCAAAAGGGCTCAGGTTGATGCATTGCTAGTTTTGTTATCTTCCTTTGAATGCACTCAATGATTGGCAGAAGTACAGACTAGGTGTTAAAACTGAATTGAGCTGAAGTGTTTTTACGACCAGGATGTTCTTCCAAGTTCAACATGCTTGAACAGCCAGGGACAGCAACCCAGCAGAGATGAAGATGGTATCTCATAGTTGTATAGCCTGGCACACATTGCTTGCATCCTGTGCTCCATTTGAACTGAAGTGCCTTTATAAATCCTGAGGCCTATCAGCCTAATTCAGCCAATTAAAGCTAATATTTTAAGTAGGCGAATCGAGATTTATGTTGAAATCCCTTGCTTTCCCCCCCCCCCCCCCCCCCCCTATTTGTACTGATTCTATTTCATAAGTTACCTGACCTCGATTTGCTAATGGAAGGAATGTGTCAGTGAGTTGTTGTGACAAACTCCTGCCACTACAGTCATGATTCATGACTGTACTGTCTGCTCTGCGCCACGATGGCATACTGCCCCAGTATAGCTGTGTTTACTTAGTTTGCACATTGATCACAGCAAGTCAATCAGACCTCGTTGGCATGGTACCGTTTTGTTGATGTCTTTCCTATGGTTGCGCTATGTTGAGATTTTTAACAAAATGGCAGAGCGTCAGAGTTTTTTTCTCTGAAACGGTGTCATGGTCTTATCGCCTCACACTCTACTCTCTCTCTCTCTCCCCGTCTCTCGCTTCTCCAGACGCAGACTCATCTCTCAGCGATCCTCCCTGGAGACTCTGGAGGACATTGAGGAGAACGCTCCTCTGCGCAGGTGCTTGTAGCTCCTCACAGCGTTGCTCACCGTTGTCCCGGGCTTCTCTGCACTTCTCTTCCAAAAGGCTTCTGACGTTGTGTGTGTGTGTGTGTGTGTGCGTGTGTGTGCCCGTGTGTGTGTGTGTGTGTGTGTGCATGCGTGCATGTGTGTGTGTGTGTGCGCGCGCGTGTGTCTCCACAGCATGGCACAGTTTGCTCCCCATTCAGTGGCTGACAGTTTTTTTTTTTGTTTTGTTTCCAGATGTCGGACCCTATCAGGTTCGCCCCGACCAAAGAGCTTCAAGAAGATCCACTTCATCAAGAACATGAGGCAACACGATATGCGCAATGGAAGGTATGGAGGCAAACAATGCCATGCTTCAGTCAATACCAAGGGCTCCCAGTGGATAATGGCTGGCTGCCCACCCCCATCCCCATCCCCCCCACCACCTCACCACCAACCCTGCACCACCAACCCCCCCCCCCCACCACCACCACCACCACCACCCCCAGCCCCCAGTCAATGGACTGCAGTTTCACTGTTTCTCAGATTACAAGCCGATTCCTCGTAGACAAGCTGATCTGTTTGTATTTGGTCATGAATACTGATAGGTGAATTGTAATTGGCTATGGAATGGAATGTTAACTCTACACGTGGATACAGCGTGATTAGCTATTGATCCACGGTGAGATAACCGCTTGGAGTCCTGTCCATATTCATACCTGGGACTTGATTCAGCCACGCAGCACACAGCTCTCCTCTTGTCTCCCATTAGAACAACCCAGCCCTGAACATAACTGAACTCATATTCAGGCCCGCTGTTCACCATAAACAAAACCAGAAATACCGGACCAAAGTCAAGTTTTAAAGTGCTGCACTGTAAACACAACATGTTTCTGTTGAGACTACTTAGACAGTGTAGATCATGAGTTATGATTTACCATACTTTGTAACGCTCAATGACAATGCTTTCACTGTGTTGTTGGACAGGCCTCCACAGACTGGCTTTTTTTTTGTTTTCGTCCATCCAGCCCATTTTCGCTTGGATATTATTTTTAGCTTTTGATTTGGACGACGAGGCAGATTATGTGGATTGCCCCCCCCCCCCCCCCCCCTAAAAAAAAGCACTCGTTATGATGTAATCTCTGGACCATGTGGTGGCCGCCATTTGGTTAATTAATCCTCGTTTTGTCACCATGGCCTCAAATCCATTTGTCACTAAAAGTGGATTGAAGGAATGTGGGATTTTGCCGCGTTGCCCGGTGACCCAGCCACTGTAAAAACGTGATTCTATTTATAGACCTGTTTGACACTATTACACTGAGCCGTTATGGCCTCCCTTGATGTGAGACGTGGTCTGCTTCTGCTAGAAGCACAAAACCTTGTCCTGAAATGATCCTAAGACACCCCCCCACCCCACGACACAACCCTTCTTCCAACCCCCCCCCCCCCCCCCCCCCCCCTACCCCCGTTTCACTCACCACACCCCCGTTCCACTCACCACACCGCCACCACCTTCACCGTCCTCTCAGGTTCTCAGAGTCCACGTCGGTACGTTCTCCAGCGCTCCGTCTCTCCGACGGCCAGGCAGAAGACACCTGCGGAGCTAGATGTTCCACCTGGCCTTATTTGCCTATTTTTGTTGTTGTTGTTTTTTTGTTTTTATAGGATAGTCCTTATCAGTGCCCGGAGGTCCTTCTATAGTGTATTTTCTGTGCTGCCTTATCGAGATTGTAGCCAAGCGGGGTATGTATCCGACAGCATGCCAAACTCTGTTTCTATATATTTTTTGTCTCCTGCCTGCACGCCCTCTCCCCTTTTTAATTCCCCCCCCCCCCCCCCCCCGCCCTCCTCCCCCCTTTTTTGGTACTCTCCTGTAGCTGGTGATACGTTGTCTGGGGAAGGCTCTGGCCGGATGCTATCTCATCATCACCGCCTGTCGCTTTGTAGTCCTAAGGGAAGCGGGTCAGTCCGCCACCACGGCGTGTTAGAAGTGCAGACGCCTGCGGTGAACAAAGGTGACGGAGGCTGAACGGCGCCCCGTCTCGCCCCGTGGTGGATCTACAGCTTTAAGAAGCCTTCCGCTGTCGTCTGTCCTCGTCTGATTTAAAATTGAAATTAACTTTAGGAAATATGACTTGTAGACCTTTGTTAACCACAGGTGACATCATTTTGCCGGTGTAACTGAATCTCTGTCGGAAGGCTGAGGACTCAAACACAACTAAACGGATCAGAAATGACCTGTTTATTAGGACTACAAACCGTCAGGCTCTGTTAATAACATGACAGCAGTGGTCTGCAATGGGCTGATGAGGCTTGATCCCATGTTTGTGTACTCTCTACCGCTAATTCCGCCAACATCCGTAGACGCTTATGTCGCTTCTCAGTTTTTTGGCTCGGGCAGCTTTCTGACATCAATCAACTTATTTTTGATTTTTACTTTTTTGTCTTCCTCAAGTCGACTCGTCGTCGTCAGTTACCACCGCCTGCTTTGCTGTTATCCCCCCCCCCAACCCCCTCCCATCCCCCCCCCCCCAACCCCACCCCCACCCCCACCCCGCCATAACGGCCCTAACGTTCACTCACAATCTTGGCAGAGCTCGCAATTCGTAGCCTCACCTCCAAGATGTGCTTTGTCATGATATGCTGTATGTCAAATGTGTTGTGGGCTTGTTCAGAGACTGCAGATGCACACAAAACCTTTTCCCTCGTCTCCACACACACACACACACACAAGCACACATGCACACACGGACCAGATGGTTTGCCATTAACCACTGGTGTTTATTTTTCTGCTCTTGTTTAGATTACACATTTCCTGGCAGGCAGAAGAGAACACTTATGAGGCTTATCTGTCGGAAAAGATTGTTAATGTTCTTTTTAATTTTCAACCCAGTCATGCCTCATGAAACGGCCTGTTATTATTTTGTGTGTGTGTGTGTGTGCGTGTATACATGTACGTATGTGTGTGTGCGTGTATACATGTACGTATGTGTGTGTGTTTGTGTGAGGGGCTCTCACTGCACGCGCAGAAATGGACACCATCACATTTGAGGAACTCACAAAGCCAGCCGACACAGCGGAGCATCAAGGGTTAATCCCCCCCCCCCCTCGCCCCTCCCAGCACGATCTCCGAGACGCACGGCTGGCTGCTCTCTGTCTCGCTGGTTTACTCTGTACAGCGAGCCGCCCGGCGCTGCCTGGCCCCGCGCCCAGTGTTTGTGTCACCGTGAGATGATTCAATCACAGCCGTCCCCTCCGCCTCGCGGGCCCTCCACCTCGCGGGCCCCACCGCCACGCTCACAACCAGCAGATGTTTGTTTTTCCGTCGTCACCCGGATCACCACGGCGACCCCCCCCCACCCCGCCCACCCCCACCGCCACCTCTCACTGGTGTGTCCTGATTCCAAACGTTGGTTATTTGTATAAGTAGTGCAGTCCTCCGGAGAGCCGTCTCGGTTAGTAGGTTGAATCCTCAGCCGCCCCCACCCCCCCCCCCCCCCCCCCCCCCCCCGCGCTCCCGTTTCAAGACCCCCGCCCTGCGGACCACACTGCCCCAGATCTGCTTCTCGGTCATCGAAAGCCCCCCCGTAGACTTTAGCTCGACCCTTTTTGAGCTGTCGTGAGCCACACGTAGGATACATCCTGTAGTGATAACACGTGATGTGCACGTAGCTCAACGTTGTTGGACACGTTTGACTTTGGGATCGCACTGCGTGTGAGACAGTCACGCTCTCGCGTCGGAACGTTGAGAGAGTGTTTATTGGGCGAGGAGCCGGGCGTTTCGCCCCCGCTGACCCCGCCCTCCCCTGACCCCGCAAGGCCCATGGTGGTGGTTTGTCTGTGCGTGTTTCTCTGGCCGACTTTAAAGGGTGCAACAGAAGAAAGAAAAAGCTTTTTGCCGCCCCTTTCATTGTCGTTTTTTCGCGGCTTTCTTTTTTTCGGTCTCGTCTTTCATGTCTTTTGTCTTTCATCGTCGTTTTATGTGCTGGTTCGGTCTGCTGCCCGGGGTCATCCCCCCCCCCCCACCCCCCCCACCCCGCACGCCCGTCTGACTGATAACACTGTTCACTCTGAGGACGAGGCCCAAATGTCACCCACAGACCGAGACGGTTTTTTGTTCCTTATTTTTCCCTTTTCTTTCCTTGCTTATCTTTATCCGACGAATGAGGATTTAAAATGTCAATGTTAAAAAAAAAAAAAAAAAAAAAAAAAGAAATAACCCAGAAATCCACCGGTGGGCTGAATGTAGGAGCACAGCGCTCACGTTGGTGATAAGGGTCCTGGGAGGTGGAGGATAAGGTCCTCCACCTCCACCTCCCCTCCCCGCAGCATCCCACGTCCGCCCCACAGAGGCTTGACTCAATCACAGCCTCGCCGGCTGTCGGTTCCGCCGGCGGGGCTCTCCTGTGGCAGGAGGGGGCGGGGCCTCGCCGCCGCCGCCTGTACGGCCCCTCGGTCACCGCGGGTACCCCCGGCAGCGCCAGGCGTTTCACGCACACTCGCCGTCAAGCTGCGGAAGAGCTCTCAAGTCGAACGCCACGACCTCCGCCTCTTGCATCCCCCGCCGCAACAACCCCACCTACGCCTGCAGCACCCTCCCTGCAGCCCCGCAACGCACCCAGGGTGACGGGCCCATGACAGAAGTGTGTGTGTGTGTGTGTGTGTGCGTGTGTGCGTGTATGTGAGCGCGTGCGTGCTTGCGGGGGGTCTTCCTGGTGCTAAATAGAGATGAGGTGGAGGGTGCGACGACTCCCCTGTGTGTGTCTGAGCACAAACAGGCAAACATGAGCCGTGACTCCCCACGGGTGCCGCACGTTTCCCCCAGGGAGCTCTAACGGGTGCTGTGCCCCCCCCCCCCCTCCCCCCCCCCTCCCGACAGGGATGTGAAGTTGGAGGGGGCGGGCGACAGCGCCACCCGTCGGGGGGAGTCAGCGCCAAGGAGATGGTGATCGGGCTGGAGGGGGTGGAGCTAGGAGCCGACGGGAAGGTGAGGCGCCGGGGGTGGGCGGGCTCTCACAGTCCAGGGTGTTTGCTTGTAGAGGGAACGGCGTTGACCGACACATCCCATTGACCTGATCCTGGTCGTGCATAGTTCAACTGTTGGATCGTATTCATTAGTGCACCGTCGTCATCATCGTCATCATCTTCATGTCCACTCTCGCTGCCGGTGTAGCCAACTCCATGTCCCTCTCCGCCCACAGACGGTGTCCTACACGCAGTTCATGTACCCCACCAACGTCCTGGGCGCCGCAGGAACACCATGGACTCCACCTCTTCCTTCTCCCAGTCCCGCAACGCCAGCCACCAGCAGCCTGAGCCTGGCGCGCGCCAACAGCAACCAGAGCAGCCTGGACACAGGTGGGCCTGCAGGGGTTAGTGTACTCTATAGGGGTTAGTGTACTCTATAGGGGTTAGTGTACTCTATAGGGTTAGTGTACTCTATAGGGGTTAGTGTTCTCTATAGGGGTTAGTGTACTCTATAGGGGTTAGTGTACTCTATAGGGGTTAGTGTACTCTAGGGGTTAGTGTTCTCTATAGGGGTTAGTGTACTCTATAGGGGTTAGTGTTCTCTATAGGGGTTAGTGTTCTTATAGGGGTTAGTGTACTCTATAGGGGTTAGTGTACTCTATAGGGTTAGTGTTCTCTATAGGGGTTAGTGTTCTCTATAGGGGTTAGTGTACTCTGAAGGGGTTAGTGTCTCTATAGGGGTTAGTGTACTCTATAGGGGTTAGTGTACTCTGAAGGGGTTAGTGTTCTCTATAGGGTTAGTGTCTCTATAGGGGTTAGTGTACTCTATAGGGGTTAGTGTACTCTATAGGGTTAGTGTTCTCTATAGGGGTTAGTGTTCTCTATAGGGGTTAGTGTACTCTGAAGGGTTAGTGTACTCTATAGGGGTTAGTGTTCTCTTAGGGGTTAGTGTACTCTATAGGGGTTAGTGTTCTCTATAGGGGTTAGGTGTACTCTGAAGGGGTTAGTGTACTCTATAGGGGTTAGTGTACTCTGAAGGGGTTAGTGTACTCTATTGGGGTTAGTGTACTCTATAGGGGTTAGTGTACTCTATAGGGGTTAGTGTACTCTGAAGGGGTTAGTGTACTCTATAGGGGTTAGTGTACTCTGAAGGGGTTAGTGTACTCTAAAGGGGTTAGTGTGCTCTATTGGGGTTAGTGTACTCTGAAGGGGTTAGTGTACTCTATAGTGGTTAGTGTACTCTAAAGGGGTTAGTGTGCTCTAAAGGGGTTAGTGTACTCTATAAGGGTTAGTGTTCTCTAAAGGAGTTAGTGTACTCTAAAGGAGTTAGTGTGCTTTAAAGGGGTTAGTGTACTCCGTAGGGGTTAGTGTAATCTATAGGTGTTTGTCTACTCTATCGGGGTGAGTTCATAGGGGTTAGTTTACTCTATAGGGGTAAGTGTACTCCGTAGGGGTTAGTGTACTCTATGGGTTAGCGTACTCTAAAGGGGTTAGTGTACTCTATGGGGGTGAGTCTATAGGGGGTTGATGTATATGGTTTAGTCTACAGGGGCTTTGTCCACATGGGGTTAGTCTACATGAGGGTTGTCTACTGGGTGTCTGTCAATAGGGATTAGTTTCAGGGGATTTTGTCCGCATCCGTGCGGGGGTTGAGTTTCTGGCGCATTTCACTCATTACAGCACTCACACACAGCGATGGTACTGACCGTGTGCTCTGAGTTGCCGTGGGTCTTCTTCCTGAAGGTGTGTGATGGGCCAGGTCTCCAGGTCTGAGCAAGGCTGGTCTCACATCAACTTTATTTTTCTTCAAACGCTTCAAGTTTGTTTTTCTCAGCCGTTATATATATATAATCAGGATTTCGGAATTTCATGAATGTGGATAAGGTTGAAGATGACTCTTTTTGTAAACATTTATAATTGTCTAAATCATTGTACACACCATGCAATGCAACTTCTCGGAGCATGTGCCCGCTTCAATGCAAACCTCCACAAATAAACTTAAGATAATAATTGAGATGTATTAACATCATTTCTTTTTCCAAAATAAAAGATAACAAATATAGACGATGCCTTACACGTGACTTTGTTTTGCCAGAAGGCACTGCAGCAGTGCCTACACTGCGTTTAATCAACACAGTGCATCAGTTACACAGGATGTGTTTCAAAATGTTGATTCAATGTGCTAGTGATTTTCACTGCCTCTTTTGTTTTAGGTTTTTGGTCTATAATACATACGCCGTCATGTTTGCTCAACTGGTTTTGCTTTTTCGTCAACATTACAAAGTGTGTGGGGGGGGGGGGGGTTTCAGACCCATATGCTGAGAGATGTATATGGTATTCGAGTAGAAGTGCCATATGTCAACCAGCCTTCACCAATGTTTTACATACAATCAAACGGACTCGCTATCCGATGCGGGGCGGCAGTAGCTCAGTGGGTTGAGCGGGTCGTCCACCAACCGGAGGGTTGGCGGTTCGATCCCCACCTATGACCGCCCTCATGTCGAAGTGTCCTTGAAGAAGACACTGAAAAACTCCCTCTCCCCTAAAAAAAACGTACAAACACTGATTGTAAGTCACTGTGGACAAACGCGTCTGCTGAGTGCCTGTAATGTAAATGTGAATGTAAATGATCTCTTGTGTCCCGTCGGTACCCAAATGCAGGCAACGATCTGGGGACTTCCGTGAGTACGACCCCAACCTGCTGGACGACCCCCAGTGGCCTTGTGGGAAGCACAAGCGGGTCCTCATCTTCCCCTCCTACATGGTGAGAACCCCCCTCTCCCCCGGCAAACACACAAAAACAACCATCACCCCACCACCCCTCCATCACCCCACACCCCTCCATCACCCCACCACCCCTCCATCACCCTCGCCCTCCAGAGCAGAATGAGAGCCTTGTTTTGGTCTTTTTTTTTATTTATTTTTTTTATCGTTCAGCTGGAGATAAACGACCATATGTTATCTGAATCCAAGGAGCTTTGGTCTGAGTTTTCCACTGCTCTGGGTTTGGTCCCAGCTGAATACAAGGCTGGGGGGAGGGGGGTGGGGGGGGCTACGCTGGCCCTACACTGTGTGAAACAGCCTCCTGGGCCAGATCAACTGTTGGACACTGGCCAGGAGAGACTGTCACACTACGCAAATCAATGAAGTGACCGGCCTCAGAGATCTCTGTCACTCCTCTCCGTCTCTGTTGCTCTCTCTCTCTCTTTCTCTCTCTGTGTCTGTCCGTCCGTCTGTCCGTGTCTCTCTCTGTCAGCTCTCAGCCCAGCACTAATTGTGCCACATGCCCTATTCACCCCCCTATTCACCCCCTGTTCCCATCCCCTGCACTGACAGCTGGTGAGGCCCGTTAGCGAAGGCCTCACTCTTAAGCCACCACTGGACTCCCTTTCCCCCCCCCCCCCCCCCCCAAAGATGCATACTTTTTTTTTTTTTCATTCTGTGTCCGAGAAGAGGGATTTGTTCGTTGTGGTTTTTGTCGTTTGTTTTGGGCGTGCGGGACGAGGGCCGGCGGTTCACAGAGGACAGCCTCTGCACCAGCCGTGTTGTTCCTGCCTAGCCTGGCAGAGTACACACCATGGGGGGGGGGGCGCGACCGGCGGCCCATTCAAGGCCAGACTGTGTTTTCCTTCCCTGCCGCCCCTGCGTGGAGTCCCAGCATCCAGCCCTGCCGGGACAATAGCTTTTGTGTTGCAGCTACAGGAATGCTACAAGTCCGCTTCACTCCAGGGGACCGTTGCAAAACACGAGCGCTGTTATTGAAACGGTTTGTTTTGCCAAGTTGTGCAAGCAAAGTATTTGGCGTTTTCTCTCCCCTCATGCTTTGCATGCCGGGCGGACAATGGAGCGGTCATCTGTTGGTTCCATGTATGGCCGGGCTACATCTGAACCGCCTGCCTCGTGGTCAGTGTGTACAAAACAACATCACGTGTTGCTGCTCTGTTGTGTCGAGTACCCGGAGTAACTGAAGATGTGGAAGAGTGTTTCCATCAGATTACTTTAGGGGGACTTTGAAGCACCCATTGATGCGTATAAGTCCTGGTTCATACTTTCTGACTGAAGCCTATTATGCAGAATAGACCAAAGTATATCGCCTCCAATTAATTTACAGTATGTTAGCTTTTTTTTTTTAGATTAGATTCAACTTCATTGTCATTGTGCTGAGTACAAGTACAGAGACAACGAAATGTAGTTGGCGTTCTAACCAGAAGTGCAAAGGAGCGATTTAAGGTGCAGTATGTACAGTACTGTATTGTACATGAGTCGTGCAATATGAATACCATGCAACCTATTGGTTGCACGTTCAGTCCTTCTCAAACTCCCAATCACGGGAGTCCACCAAACTGAACCGGACCAGAGGCGAATAGCGACTGGAGGCCCGAGACTAACACCTGATCAGAGCTATCCAGTGTCCCCGGGTACATTACGAGCCCCGCCCCCTGACTCGTACCTGACTCGTGTTCACCCCTCTTCGGACCGGCCCAGTCAGTGAGCCAGCGGAGTGCATCACTGGTGGCGCCGGTGGCGATCGTGTCACCCAAACCGCGATGGGGAGGGGTCGGAGAGCCCCCCCCCCCCTCTTGTGACCCATGACTCCAATGTCTGGTTTCCCCTCCCCCCCCCCTCTCTCTCCTCCAGACCACGGTGATCGAGTACGTGAAGCCCTCGGACCTGAAGAAGGACATGAACGAGACCTTCAGGGAGAAGTTCCCTCACATCAGGCTGACGCTCAGCAAGATCCGGAGGTAAAGGAAAGCGGGGGCGCGGGGCGTGGCCGTGCTGTCATATTACCCCTGCGTGTCCCCACTCGCCGGTGGCTTGGCTCGCTTGCTTGTTTGGTCGGTTGCTCGGCAGTTTGGACGCATCAGGCAGAAGCCCCGTTGCGTAACGCCGCGACACGCTCCGGTACGTCGGCGTCGCCGGGCCGCTCGGTCGAGCCCGCTAAGATCCTCCTCTCACCGCGCCCGCTCTGCCCCGGCAAGCTGCTCATGGGCCGACGCCTGCCTCGCCAGAGAGAGAGAGAGAGAGAGAGAGAGAGAGAGAGAGAGAGAGAGAGAGAGAGAGAGAGAGAGAGAGAGAGAGAGAGAGAGAGGAGAGAGAGAGAGAGAGAGAGATGAGAGAGAGAGAGAGAGAGAGAGGAGAGAGGAGAGAGAGAGAGAGAGAGAGAGAGAGAGAGAGAGAGAGGAGAGAGAGAGAGAGAGAGAGAGAGAGAGAGGAGAGAGTTTAGAGGTGAAGCGCTCCCCGCGGGAGGTTACACCTGTGATAGTCGGTGGCTGGAAAAGCCACCGAGCAAATGCAGGCCCGTTTATATACAGTCTCTTCATTTTGTGGTCATCATGTGCTTTCCCCCCCCCCCCCCCCCGCAGTCTGAAGAGGGAGATCAGGAAGCTGGCGCAGGGCGAGTGCGGCTACGGCGAGCCCACGGTGGCCATGGCGTTTGTCTACTTTGAGAAGCTGGTGCTGCAGGGGAAGCTCAACAAGCAGAACCGCAAGCTGTGTGCCGGCGCCTGCCTGCTGCTGGCCGCCAAGATCGGCGGTGACCTGAAGAAGCACGAGGTCAAGCACCTGATCGACGTGAGTGTCCCGCCGGCAGAAGGCCCTCCCTGTTCCTCAGGGGGGGACCCCGCGTGCTAGGGGGGGGGGGGGGGGGGGGGGGGCGGGTGTGAACGCTCTTTCTCGGCGGTGTTTCCGAGTCTTAAAGGGTCTGTGGTTCTCCGTTTACAAGGCACTTAAAAGTCTCCCCTTGAAGTGACATCACACAGTGTTTCCACAGTGTGTTACCGCAGTACTATGCTATTTTATTATATTTAATAATACACAATTCAATATAGATAATGAGAATACAGTGAAACCTCGATTCTTGAATTCAATTCCTTACAACAGGCTGTTCAAGTTGTGAATTGTTTGAAAAGTGAAACAGTTTTTCCCATAAGAACCTTCACACAGAGTATTTCATGTATAAAGTCTTACATTTAACCTGGATGAACAGTAATCAATTAACAAAAGCATCTTAATAAACATCTTTATTCTATAAAGATGAGGGGCAGCCGCGGCCTACTGGTCAGGGCTTCGGGGTTCGAACCCCCGACCAGTACGAACGGCTGAAGTGCCCTTGAGCGAGGCACCTAACCCCTCACTGCTCCTCAAGCGCCGCTGTTGCAGGCAGCTCACTGCATCGGGTTTAAGTGTGTGCTTCACCTCACTGTGTGCCTCACCATCACTGTGTTCTGAGTGTTTCACTAATTCACGATTGGGTTAAATGCAGAAGACCAAATTTCCCTCACGGGATCAAAAGAGTAATTCTTCTTCTTAAAGTGAAGCAACATCAGACGTGCGCATCCCGTGTTCATGTGTCAAGATGATTTCCTGTTTCCTTCCTTGATCTTCCATTTTTGGTTCGAGAAGTGAATTGTTTGGCTTCAGAAGCGTTTGAGTACGGAGGCTTCACTGTCGTACACATGATGCATTCAAACGTCTTTCAGAAACTGGAGGAGAAGTTCCGGGTGAACCGCCGGGAGCTGATAGCCTTCGAGTTCCCCGTGCTGGTGGCCCCTGGAGTTCAACCTGCACCTGCCCGAGCACGAGGTCATGCCCCCACTTCAGACGCCTCGTCCAGACGTCCTAGCGCTGGCTCCCTGTCGGGGCGGGGCGTGGGGCGGGGCGGGGCGGCTAGGCTCCGCCTCCTCGGCTCCGCCTCCTCCTGATCTCCAGGCGTCTCAGATCATCTCACGCCGTGTGTCCGCTCACCGCGCCACGCTGGCCTTTCCTCTCCAGAGACCTGAAATCTGCCAAAGTGACTCATTCTGCATCGGTTTTTTGGTCGTTCGGCGACATTCGTTCGACACGTTTCTGCGCAAAGACGTGCGCGTTCCTCAAAGTTTGAAGGCCTCAGCCCATGTTCTGGGTTTTTTTTTTTTTTCTCCATTGTACTTTTTTTTCTAGTTTGTGATTTTTGGATCGCAGCTTCCGTCACATGTTCCAGCCACTAAGAGGTCTCTCAGTGGTGTTTCGGTGAAGGATTGTCAGAGGGAAAAACTCTACGATAGATTTTTTCTTCATATTTTTTCACTCATGTCCCTGTTCATGAATGTCATGGCATGACCGTTGCCTTTTGACAAGCATGAATTTATGAACACAGCAGCCTCTTTAGCAATTGGTTTTGGCTGAATTTGTATTCCTCTATGGAATTCTTCTGTAGAAAAAATGTCGCTCAATTGCAACCCCCCCCCCATCCCTAAAAGTGCACTTTTTGGACCTCCTGGAAGATTATTGAGACAGTAAAGAGGCGGGGAGGGAACCAGCTTTCAGCTTCTTATTTTTGGAACCAATCTGGAAGAAATAAGTCATGGGACCATATTTTTTTTTTACACACCACTATCTGCATGGGATCTGACATTGGACCACATTTGAAAGTATTTGTGTAAAGTACAAACTTGATGGGGGGAGGAAGGTTGTTGTGGTTGTATCTATTACAACTCTCTATTACAACCAGTATTTGACTTGTTTTCTAATTGTTAAATGCTTTGGACCTATACAAACCAGAAAAAGAGCCCTGTACTTTATGCGTGTTATTTCCCTTGCTCTATGTTAGAGTGTATTCCCAGCACTGGTACAGTGCTTTGTTGGGGGTCAGAACAGAAAAGTGCAAAAAACTACAATGTATTAACCAATGATTACTATTTGGTTTTTGGTGTGACATATGTGGAACGGTGCCTTCAAGCAAGGCACTATCCACATGTCTCAGCGGCACGAGGTGCATCATTGGCACGAAGGATTTGCACTCTGGCCCCACCTGTAGCAGGGGTGAAAGGGAACAAAGGCATTTCCCCAAATCGTATAAATATAGTGTCATACTTTGGAACATAACTTGAATTTGTTATTTCATACATCAAATTCAAGCTGGGGTAGGCAACTTTTCAGGAAAGTTAGATGAAGTTTGTTAATTATCTGACAAAAACCGTTGTCATCGCTAACCTACTAGCTCTCTAGCTCGCTAGCTAGCCTTGAAGAAGACTCCAGTAATGCACAATGGTAAGGACTTACAGAGGAACTGTTAGGCCATCCTATCATTTCATTCGGGTCAAGAGAAATGACTGGACGGTCTTAGTACAGGCCTGGGACCGCCATAGATATATTATTTTCTTTGTCAGAGAATTTGATTTGTTGATTACAAAAAATCCTTCCATACTAAATTGCCTACCCTAGCTTTATAGGGCCCCTATTTTGCCACCAGGTGTGATTTGATGAGCTGATTGAAGCCATTTGTACATCTACCCATTTGTGACATCACATAACGAGTGTCCACCCAGATGTATGATGGGTGGATCGACTTAGCAGCCTGCCCCGTGGACTGAATCACCTGGCTGGTCTATCATCACACATGGTAGGCACATATTGGGCCCGACCTTGCGTGATGTTACGTGTCGGGTGTAGAGAATTGCTTCTCACAGCTTCTCAGCATCACTCCTGGTAAACTAGAGGTGCTTCAGAGGTGCAGTGTGTGGAATTGAGTGTGATCTAGCAGAATGGCAGAATTTAGTATTCATACAAGTATGTTTTAAATACTGTGTAATGAAAGTAAGAATGCTGTTTTGGTTACCGCAGAATGAGCCCTTTATATCTTCATGGTTCTACCTTGGCTCAGAAGGGACAAACAGGGCTAATGTTGGCGACAGAACCTTACCACAATGCAGAACAATTCTGATCTCACTTGTAAGGTACTCGTTTTACAGATTGAATAACGAAATGCAATTTGTAATTCTTGTCAAGGAACCTCATCACTTGACACTAGGCCACTTGATGCTGTCGTAGACGATGACATCAGTTTTCGAAGTACGTACTGACACCTTCCAGGCCAGTAAGGCACTATAGCTTCTCCTACGATGTCAGGGAGGGAGGGGGTGGTGGTGGGGGACTCCGGTGGTTGCAACCTGCTAGATGCCACTAAATCATTCACACTGTACCTTTTTAGAGAAGGAAACCAATGCAACGTGACCAAAAAGAAGAGAATTACTTGTTGCCTTTTTGGGGGGCGTTTAATCTGGTATGATTCCGGGAGGATGGTAGCTTGATTGGAAATGCTATTGGGACTGAATCACGTAGCTTCTCAGAGATGACCACTGAGTATTAAGAAGCCTCTAAATCAGGAAAGATGGCTTACTTTAAATTGAAAATGATAACATATTCAATGCTGCCGCAAGGTACTTAAGATGGTGTGTTTAAACATGATCAGCAAATTGTGATTCAAATGAACCGATTGCCAAGATTAGATAAAATACTTAACTAGACAGCTCATGGACAACACCTCATGCTGTGTGTATGTTTGTAAATAATCTGCATTGCTTGTTCGATTAAAACAAAAGAGTCTTACAAATATTTGTTTCGGTGTCCGAGTGAATTCACAAGCGCCACTATCATTTGTCACTGCAACAAACAAAGAGACAAGAGAAGAGGCCCTCTTCACTAAATCAGCTGGAGCAGTCAGTGTGTACTGTACTGTCTGCTCTGTTAGACCGTCTTCACTAAATCAGCTGGAGCAGTCAGTGTGTACTGTACTATCTGCTCTGTTAGACCCTTTTCACTAAATCAGCTGGAGCAGTCAGTGTGTACTGTACTATCTGCTCTGTTAGGCCCTCTTCACTAAATCAGCTGGAGCACTCAGTGTGTACTGTACTATCTGCTCTGTTAGACCCTTTTCACTAAATCAGCTGGAGCACTCAGTGTGTACTGTACTGTCTGCTCTGTTAGACCCTCTTCACTAATTCAGCTGGAGCAGTCAGTGTGTACTGTACTATTTGCTCTGTTAGGCCCTCTTCACTAAATCAGCTGGAGCAGTCAGTGTGTACTGTACTGTCTGCTCTGTTAGGCCCTCTTCACTAAATCAGCTGGAGCCCTGGAGGCCTAACAGCGATGTAAATGGAGTTGTGTGCATGTGGCTCTGATGCAATCCGATATGGGCTGTTTCTCACGGGGAGAGGGAGAGCGAGAGAGGGGGTGAGCGAGGGACCTCTGCCTGACACACAGCCAGTGTAAACAAGGTCCACGGTCACGCCAGTCTCGTGCTGCCATCAAAACAAACCGAGCCCAATAGTATCCTAATTCCCCCCCCCCCCCCCCCCACCGCCTGCTCCTCATAAAGGGAGCCATTGACAGCCCGTCGCAGCGCACGTCAATCGGAGCCCTCATTGTTATATGAGTGTGTGGTTCACCGTCGGCGGTGGTTCGTCATCCAGCCTGCTGGCCTTAGAAGCAACATTCGGCTGAGATGGCAGTTTGTCGCTACAGGCAGAGAGAGACACACACACACACACACACACACACACACACACACACACACACACACACACACACACACACACACACACACACACACACACACACACACACACACACACACACACACACACACACACACACACACACACACACACACACACACACACACACACACACACCTTGCCCGCATGATTCAGTGACTCAGGGCCTCTCACATGGTCTGAGCTAACCCTCTCCCGTCCCGCTGTTTCCAGTCTCTGCCTCCATGGGGGGGGGGGGGGGGGGGTAAACAAGCACAGTGGCGTGAAGGTGGCGTCTGGTGGCGTGGTAACGGCCGGGGCTGAAGGTTCACCAGCAGCAGGCGGGGCAGATGCAAGGACACGGAGATAATACACAACATAAAAAGTAAGGGCGTGGACCCCATTTGTAGCTTAATATCAGCACAAGGTACAGAGAGGAGGTCTAATATAAACAGCCGACAGTCGGAATCCGATAGGCAGTTTAGAGTTCGGCCCTTAGCTCTGTGTGTGTGTGTACGTTGCTATGGCAACCTCATACTGGTGAGTGTTACATGTAACACCAGTGTTGGTTGCGAGGAGCTGAGTTGACCCTACAGGTGAACTCCAAGAATCGGATCTGGGCGCCACGTTTTGAGACGGCTATCCAATCCCTTTGTTCCGTGCTAAGAGGCGATTTTGGAAGACAACCGAGCCCGATGTAACAGAAAGCCAGAGACACGGGACGTGACATTAAACGCCCTGTTAGCTTATTCATCGAAGGATCTTGTTGAACGGAAAGAAACTTTTCAACTCAACAACTTTTTTTTTTTTTTTTTACAGTAGTTTTAAGCGTTTGCTGAGACACTTGGGTCAAGCGATCCTCAGTGAAGTGTGCAGTGTGTGTTTGGTTTAAGGAATCGATGAGCCTGACCCAGAACAGGTTGGGTCGCTGACCTCCAGATGGAATAAAAAAAGATAATCTAATTTCATAGTCACTGGCCTCAATTGAGTGATTGAGGCCCTTTTGATGTGAATGCATTTTTAGTCAAGTTTCTTCTGTCTGTCAACGTTGGTAAAAGTTGGACAACAGAGGTGGACGTTTGGTAAAGAATGTTTGAATAAGAAACTAATCTGACCCAGAAAACAAACCCACGCGTCCCCTAGTACACCCCAATCCATTTCTGTCAAGTTTCTCCAGTCACTTCTCTAACCTCTAGGGGCGCTGTGACCCAGTGAACTCAGACAGCGTCAATGTTTTATTATGATTACATGTTTGTGAGAGATTGTGATTTTCTTTTTGTTGCCAAGAAACAAAAAAACATAATATTACCCTGCGGTCTCTTTTTTGATTTCCCTCGTGTTTCTCCCCTGCCATATCTCCCCTCCACTTTGTCCAATATGTCTTCTAAAGCGTTTGGCACACTTGAACGTATGTGTTGGACGTTTGGCGAACACATATTTTGGCAAACATTTTGACAAAAGTTAGGGTCAAACTTGAAACTGTGTGCTGACGGGGTCAACAGTCCCAGGATGGACCACTGGCCCACTGGGTCTGGGCTCCCCAACTCAATCCCAGGGGGACTTTTACATTTGTATGGTAGAAAAAACATCTGTTTTAGGGATTATGATTGTATGTGTTGGGAACCCCCTGGCATAGGCCTACTATATTATTCAAGCTACAACATTGTTTGGTTACAAAATGTAACAAGACTGTATTGAAATGCAAGGGAATAGCAGTTAATCCAGACTTGTCTTTCCTTTGTTCTATCCAGAAAGACTTAATTGTGAAGTATTAATTGATAGATAATGACAAATTATATTCTATACAAGACACAATCTTAGCTTTGGCTATTAAAGATCAGATCATGCCAGAGACGGCTATTGAGCTTTCATTCATTCAGCACTTGATTGCGAATATTCTGCCACAAAAAGCGACCCCACCCCCATAGCTCAAGTTCTCGCATAAGGTAAAGGATGGCAGATAAATAAGTTATGAGCTGAACTTTATGTGTGGACAGGATGAGCAGATGGTGAGCCGAGAGCGCAAGCTGGGCGGAAATATGGAACAAATTGCACAGCAACGACGATCGCCATCATTTGGGTTTGGTAACGGAACCAAAGTGTGGAGTTTAAACACAATACTGCGAGGAAACACAACGCTTTGCGTCCAATACTCGACAATACTGCATTTCATTTATTCACGGTAACAATTAGGCTACTAGGCGTTATATTTATAGACCGTTGCGTTCACGGTGAGAGGGTTTGAGTCCTATGAAGGGGATCTTGCGCCACCCGCTGGCCTGAATGGAGAATTACAGCCGCTTTTGTTATCTTGGTGCTGCAGGCCCCACGAGGTTTTACCTTCATGGCACAACAGTTGTATAGCTTTTCAAATCGCATCTAAGAGGAATACATACACGTTTCATAAACTATGTTCGAGCTACTCTCTGTCCGTATAATTAGTATAATTAGTTGAGGTTTGAAATAATAGTTTCACGTCTAGTTGAATCGAGTCATTTCTGAAGCAAATTCACCGCTCCATACAATATCTTTGTTTCGGGTTGTGATACCGAGTCGAAACTTGCAGTGTAAATGTTTTACACTTACTGCTTACAAACAAGTTTAAAGGAAAGGGATAAACAAGTTAGCAACTGTAATGCACTTGAGAAAACAAAACGAATGGGCAGTCGTGTTGCAATAACATGGCTAACCAGAGGTTTCAATGGTACACTTTTATAGAACACATTTATTACTAGTTAAAATGGTTAAAAAAATCCCCAAACAAAACTTGGTATCATCATTATCATCATCATCATCATTGAGTGACCACGCAGCATTGTTGACAGGCAAATCTCAATCACATTGCGCTTCCTAGTATGTAAACATTGCTTTCTTTATAAAAATATATCTAATAATAAACTGAAACCACCACCGCAATATCAGGTCCATGACGGACACATGTGTAACATGAGGAAGAGTAACACACCCGGTGGATATTCCTGCCCTCCTGTTCATCACAGAGCACTGGGCTCCTTCGCCATCATCAACTAAAACTGAATGTAGGGGCTCCATAGTGAACGTACATAATAACACCATATTAAGACATAGGGTAAAAAAATATTAATAACCAAATAAGCAGTGATTTAAGTATGACTGAAAGTACAGTAATGCGTTGGGTGTTTACAGCAACACTGTGAGCCGACACATCTGCAGGTGTAATGAAGACCTTAAAAATGCTAAATCACTATTAATGTACCTGTAATAATGTACCTCCATCATCGTCATATGGGGGAATGCTGATCCATGCTCCGTGTTGTCTGGTACGAGTAAAATAAAAAGGAAAATAAAGACATGTACATTTTCCTGCTAGCTTCTTTGTTCTGCACCGCCATTATAAACATTGTGTCATCCATCGCTAAATAAATAAAAGTGTGCGCAGAGCGGTGAGGCCCGGGACAGTCGTATCAAACGGCTTTACAAAACACCCCCGTAGCAAACCCTTTGGTCTGCACCGTCCTCCATCCCTCTGCAGTGAAGAGTGGAACAAACTAAACCAGGGAGGGGATGAGGGACGAGGGCTCCCCCCATGTCCAATGTCGTCCAATTGTCTTTCCCCTGCTCTGTTGCCGTGCGCCACGTCGTACAATGAGAGACCAGAGAGGGCGGGGGGGCTCAGGGGGCTCGGGGGGGGGGCTCTGGCAGGGGCGGGGGGGGGAGGGGGAGGAGGGAGGGGGTCTTCACAATAAAACAAACGATGAAATGGTGAAAACGAGGTTAGCGGTTAAAAATAAAATTGAACTTATTTCCCAATCCGACGCATTCCTGAGTTAGCATCCCTGCGCCGCGGTGGGTGGAGCCCAGCGTGCCGGTGCCCCGCCCCCCGCAGGCCGGCGGCGGGGCGCGGCTCACACAGTCTGGAGAGCCCGGCCGCTGGAAGAGGTGAGCGGGCCGTGGCTAGCGCGCGCTAAGCTAGTAGTTGAGCAGCGGCTCCCTCTCGGTGCCGGCGTAGCGCTGCTTGGCCGCCAACACTTTGGCCTTGTTCACCGATGGGCCTGCAGCGGGGTCAGAGGTCACGGTGAGCGCATTCACAACACAGTGCTTACAGAGTGCTTACAGTAGACGTTCTGTGTGTACGGGCCTTCGGCGTTCAGTCCACTGTTTATGTAATAAAGCTTAATGCGATTTGTATGAAGTATTTACTGATGAACAGCCCGATGTTGTGATGTAATGCGTATCTTAGACCAGGGGGAAGGACATGCATTGCATTACTGCAAAAGGGTGGTGGTGGGTCACTATGACGACCATGCTAATGCAACACTACAAACAAAAACACTTTAATGGCAGTAGTGAGGAGGGAATAAAAAAAAAAATAGAACAGACATCAGATGCGTAAATCAGTATGTGTGTATGCATGTGTATGTGTATGTGTATGTGTGTGCGAGCGACCCTGCTGACCTAAGTAGCTGAGCAGCACTGGCAGGAAGATGAGTCCGTGCGTGGCGCCCAGCAGAACGATGGCCAGGTACATGCGGAAGTAGAAGATCTGGAAGATCTGAGACTTGGACAGCGCCAGGATGAGGATGCCTCCGAACTTGGTCAGCGTGATCCCACTGAACACCTGCGGCCGCGTCACACCAGCGAGACGGTCAGAACATAACGGACACCTTCACAAACTGTACTCATACAGTGCTTTTCAGTGTGAAAAAAAACACAGAGACAAAAGTGCTTGGTACTAAAAAAAGGCGAGGAGGTGTTTGTAAAATACCTGCCTTGCTCGGTTCTCCCACACAAGCATGTATTATGATGGCAAGACCTTCATGAAGAAATTCTCACATGTGTATGTTCCCACCCAAAATGTCTGTCATTGCCATGATAAACTTTTATTTTCAGAATGGTAAAAAAAATGTATCGTGGTATTATGGCATATCTAGTACAACAGGACACGTTGCCACACTGCAGTGCCACAATCTGTTTTTTTCGTTCTGACGGTGTAAAATCCCACGTCCCGTGACCCACTCCCACCAGCCTCCACCCCGGCGCGGGCCGTGGGTGGAGCAGCTTGCCGCTTACCGAGCTGCCCATGTGCGCCAGGGCCTCCTCCGCCCGCTCCACCCGGTTGTTCTTCACGCTGACGGAGAAGGCGCGCACGATGTGACTGCAGAACTCCACCGAGATGCCGCAGCTCTGCACACAGAGAGGAAGAGGAGTGGGCAGAGGAAGGTGACCTTGGGTGTTTTTGTCTTTTTTGTTTTGCATTTACAATTTTTCAGCGGGCGTTATTTTTCAGCAGGTGCCATGTCTTTGGGGAGCGTTGACAGCGACGACTCCACTGTAAAAGGCACGTGAGAGGCATGGATGACTCTAACATCTGGGTTTGCTTCGCAAACTGAAAATAAATTTCTGTTCCCTTTCTCTATCATGTGTCTGTCTTCCTCTTAAAAAAAAAAATGTCAACGCATCATCAAAAAAACCCCTTCCTGTCCCCTCCTGTTGGTTATTTTTGTGAACCCACATAACACATGGAAAATCGGTTGGCTTTTATTTTGAAGAGACCTTTGAGCCCGGTCACCGCCACATCCGATATCCACGCAACACGTGACAGTCTGACGGTGAACCCACACGTCTGCTGTGATCATCAGGCGCCGCTCTGCAGTACCGCACAGCGACGGCAGGGCTAGGAATCAGCAGGCTGCTGTTTAACGACCCAACATGTGTGACAGACACCAGGGGGAGTGAGTTTGAGTGTGTAAGTGTGTGTGTGTGTGTGTGTGTGTGTGTGTGTGTGTGTGTGTGTGTGTGTGTGTTCGGCCGTACCATGACGAGGTTGACCAGGGACACGGCGTTCAGGCTGATGCCCCACAGCCACATGACTCCGAACATGTTGACCAGGATCATGGCGATGGTGAGGCTGACCAGCGCCGCCGCCCACAGCTCAAAGCCCAGCAGCACGGTGGACACCACAAAGATGGCCGCCAGCGACACGCTCAGGTTGAGCGCCGTGTCGTAGGCGATGGTCAGGTACTGCTCGTAGAACACGTAGAAGATGCTGGTGGAGAGACAGACAGACGGACAGACAGACAGATACACAAAATGGAGTCAAATGGTTAAGCTGTGTACGTACATTTCTAACCCTAATTCTACAGGAAAGCCAGAAGCAGACATGGGCAGGATGAACATCGTCGATGACGTTGACCGACACAAAGAAACAGCATTGAAATGCGCAAAATGTAAAGCGTTTAAAAAGTTGATCAAATAAAAATAAGTAATTTTGACTTGGAAGTGAAACGGCCTTTTTAAGCGGCGAACAAAATCGTTTCTTCGTATCAACTTACGAAGAAACGCCATGTGATCGTCTAGACACAGGACTGCTCGAGTCCAACTCACACACGTTCATTCACACAGAGAGTGTTGTGATAAAACGGAGACGACGTGCACCTGTAAGGGAACACTCTGTGACCCAGCGACTGCGTGATGTTGTCGGCCAGCGCGCGCGCCATCTGCAGGGCGTGGATGAAGTCGGGCGAGTCCTTCAGGATGGTGTGGTAGGTCATGAAGTAGGTGGCGCCCACGCCCTGCTCGCCCAGATCCACCGCACTGGCGTAGGCTGCGTGGCCACTGGGGGGGGGAGAGAGTGTTGGGATAAATATTATTTAGCAATGGTACGGTTAGGTTGATCTGACGTTCTGAAGAAGGACATAGTGAAGATTGTATTCCTCTTGGCGACTTTAAGTCTGACTCTCTGGAACTTGGAGACATAACATAAAGTGATTGAAGAATACACCTACGTCATGTCAAATCTGCTTAGTAACATGTAATGTTTATACATTATAAGCCAATCAGAATGGGACACTCCTGTCATGCTGTTCCGGTTTGAGACTTGTATGTAATACACAGTGTTTCCGGGAGCAGGCAGAAGGAACTGAGGAAGGATTCACGCACGAATCTCTTGCTCGATGAAATCCTCTGCTTCTCCTCGTACGAGACCAATAAACGACTTCAGCTTAAACTACATAGAGTTCCTGGCACTTGTTGTTCTTCAGCATCAGGTTACAGCGGCCGGGCAGCTCTGTTCAGACTTTTTCAACTCAGTGTTTTTTTATTGACTTAAATGGCCATCGTTGATACTATCTGTGGGAAGGAAGACAAAAGCAGCTTCCTTCAATCACTCCTTGAGGGACACACATAGCAGAGTCATTTTGAATGAAGAGGAAACACCGGAGAGAGCCGGGGTTCCAAAATAAAGGCCAAGAGAGCCAGCAGAGCAGGGTTGGCGTCATCACGTGACACGACGGGAGGTGGAAGTGAAAGTTAAATGAGGAGACGTTGGGCACGCTTCCATGCGACCGCACTGCAATACGCAAACGACTGAATGAGCTGTGGAGCCTCAACACGAGGACAGCTGGAGTTAGTTACCCCTTGCCACACTTGATGTTGGGGTTGTCAGACAGGAACATGGGCAGGAAGTGCATGAAGTCCTCCCCGGTGGGCCGCTGCTTCCCGCTGGGGCTCATGTCCCGGCAGCGCACGCAGGACGGGTCCACCACTGGGGGAACACAATGCATTACAACTGGGCTGGCTGGACCCCGCGGGGACACTGTGGAGCCTGCAGGCTGCGGGCTCCACTCAAGAATTCACTCATGACTCAAGTCAGCCCTGTGAGTTTCTATCGTTTTCTCAGTGGCCAGAGTAGACATGCAACAGTTTTGGTTTGGTTGCCACCAAACATAACAGGAACTAAAGGGCACCGCAAAAAATAAATAAATAAATGAAGACAAAGCCAGCACAAAAAAACAAACACCAAACCACAACCACCCAGCCATGACCCCCCCCCCCCCACCCTCTCCCCAGAAACATGACCCCTGGGGGCAGCGGGGTCGCAGCGGGGTCGCGGCGGGCGTACCTGAGGCGTTGCAGAAGGCCCCCGTGGCGTTGTAGTAGCGGCAGCAGCTGGACTGGGGCTTGACCCAGTCGAAGTAGTCGTCCAGCCAGGAGGATGGTGTGTAGGCGATGGTGGTGCTGGGGGGGGGGGGGGGGGGGGGGGGGGGGGGGCAGAGGTGAGGAGGGGGGGGGGGGGGGTGAGGAGGGGGGTGGTAAGGACGGCGTTTCAGCCACGTGACAAAATGTAGTGCCTCTTTAAACCAGCGTCGATTTCTTATCGTTCTGCTGCCAGGCGGCTCAAAATGAAAACCACTGAATCAACATTATAAATGTATATCATTATGTATCAGAAACACAAGGAGTTTTCGTCCTTTTTTTTCCTTTAGCTTACAGGCCAAGCACTTGTCTGGTTACAGCCAAAGCAAGTTTACACTCCAACCCCTATCATCATCCTCATCCTCATGACTAATAACCGGGCCAGCCGCTGTGTGTGTGTGTGTCTGCGTGCCGTCAGGCCGGGAGCAGCACTCACTAGTTGCTGATGAGGGACGCGCTGTAGACCTGCTGGACCAGGGAGTCGTTCCTGCAGCCCACGCCTCCGCACACGGCGTTCTGCCCGGCGGTGGTGCTGTAGTTCCAGCCGTCCTCCGCCACAAAGTAGACCGGAGGCCCCGTGTGCAGGTACATGCTCAGGTTCTTGAAGTACTGCAGCACGTACGAGTCCTGGACGCAGGCAGGGGGACGGCGGAGGAATCAAACGCAGTGGTTCAACACCTCGGGTTGCATGTTGTTCAATGCTTTAGACAAGGCAAGCGTCATCTACGCAGTGAGTAAGTATAAAGCGCAATGTACGCGTGAAAAGTGGAGAAATGAATAAAGTAAAAATGAAAATAAAAAATGGGAACGAGTTTCAATATCAATGAACAACAGCAGCAGGAGTGCAGCGTCAGGGATGGGGACGGGCTGTTGGACAGTAAAGCCTCGGGTCGACCGAGCGAGCCGGCCGGTGTACAAGCAGTAAACGATGAAGTTACGGCGTGATCGTGGAATTCAGTAAAAGGAGGCGTGGTCTGTGCGGTCAAACCGGCGCCGTGGCGTTGCCTCCCCCGCGGGCCGAGCCTCCTCAGAACCCACCCAGCCTCATCAGAACCCACCCAGCCTCCTCAAAACCCACCCAGCCTCCTCAAAACCCACTCAGCCTCCTCAGAACCCACCCAGCCTCCTCAGAACCCACCCAGCCTCCTCAGAACCCACCCAGCCTCCTCAAAACCCACCCAGCCTCCTCAGAACCCACCCAGCCTCCTCAGAACCCACCCAGCCTCAACAAAACCCACCCAGCCTCATCAAAACCCACCCAGCCTCCTCAGAACCCACCCAGCCTCATCAGAACCCACCCAGCCTCCTCAGAACCCACCCAGCCTCCTCAAAACCCACCCAGCCTCCTCAGAAGCCACCCAGCCTCTTCAAAGTGCTCCCGCCCCAAGCAAGGCGCCAAAGGTCAAACGGTGATCAGGCAGTGTCTGGTGGGGCGGTGTGCTTACATCAGGCATGGAGAGCTTCTGGTCCAGCCCCACGTCCACTTTATCCACCACGGCGATGCTGAAGGAGAGCATGCCCACAAACACCGCCACCTGAAGAGGGAAGACCACTTAACGTAAATGAACAGCGAACCCCCCACCCCACGAACTATCACGACACTCGGCAGATGGACGTCATGCGGTATTCACACAATCATCTGAAAGACGGGGGGGGGGGGGGGGGGGCAGGGGGGCACTGACCACAACAGGCCGCACCCACTCCGTGAGGAGGAAGGGCGCGTAGATGTTCTTGAAGAAGCGGAAGAGGCAGCCGTCCGTCTTCTGCTCCTGGCCTTCGGGCAGCTTCACGCAGCACAGGATGTCCAGGCGGTTCTTCTGGAGGGGCGACCACACAAAGACGGCCCGTCGGACTTTGCGGCGCCACACGAGCATGCTAGCCAGTGTCTGCATAACCCTGAGGTTTCTCTTGACTTGACTCAACCGTTTGAAGGACTCGTCGTTTGTTGATGTGATGCACCCACACGTTGGTGCGCACAAATGTGCAGTACACAAAATACAAATAGTGGCTTTAAACCTGTAAATAACACCCGTCTAGTTCTCAGTGAAATAATAGAGAACCAGAAAATTAATGCATGTTTGTTTCCTTGATATCCAATATTCGTTCTAATGAGCATCTTCTGATGACAATTTAGTTTGGAAGGGCTGCATCATCAGAAGAGAAGAATAATTATTCTTTTGATCCTGTGAGGGAAATTTGGTCTCTGCATTTAACCCAATCGTGAATTAGTGGAAATACACTCAGCACACAGTGATTGTGAGGCACACAGTGAAGGTGAAGCACGCTAATCCCGAGGCAGTGAGCTGCCAACAGCGGCGCTCGGGGAGAAGTGAGGGGTTAGGTGAGCCTTGCTCACAGGCACTTCAGCCGTTCGTACTGGTCGGGGTTCGCACCGGCAACCCTCCGGTTACAAGTCCGAAGCCCTAACCAGTAGGCCGCGGATGTCCAATGGAGGCCCGGTGGACATTGGCAGTGGGCTCGACGGGTATAGATGGTCATCAGATCAGTGTGTTGACTCGTAAATACTTGAATCTTGAATCTAAATAAAAACATAGATATACGATACGCATCACAGCCTACATTCATCCCCCCTAGAGTCCCCCCCCCCCCGTACAGCCAGACACAGACCTCCTGCCGCTTGGCGTCCAAGCCCAGCAGGCTGACGAAGCAGCTGATCTGCAGCAGGAAGTCGATGAAGACGGCCAGGCCGGCGAACAGAGAGAAGGTCCTCACGGCCGGCATGTTGGACAGAGCGCCTGGAGGACACGCACACACACACACACACACACACACACACACACACACACACACACACACACACACACACACACACACACACACACACACACACACACACACACACACACACACACACACACACACACACAAAAAGGGGAAGGCATAGTGTGATTTAGAATATATAAATAAACCTAAGTGGAGAAGTGTCTTGCATCACTGCCAACGTGAACCTTTGCTAGTCTCACGCAAATGGACTTCCACTGGCCTGGTCAATGACGTACAGTAAGAGGGGTACGTGTGTGTGTGTGCGTGTGTTTATGTGTGGGGGGGGGCTCACCCAGGAAGAAGGCCACGGTCTCGGAGACGGACGAGAGGAACATGCTGGGAGCCACGTCGCCTAGGACACGTCCGATCTGCTGGTGGAGCTCCTCCTGGTGCATGCGCTCATCCCTCTGGGGGGGGGGGGGTCAGGGGCGGGGGGGGGGGTCAGCAAGAGAGTTAAATGGAGGCGTCATCATCCATTAGATGAGTGTTCCCAAAAACTACAAAAACTACTGCGCTGCACTAAAAAGGAAATATATATGTATACATATACACACACACACCATGTGAAAGTCTGTGTTGTGTGCGTAACACGAAAATAGGGCTCTATCTCAATCTAAAAGTTGATATGAAAGTAAAAACGCACCGTATGTGGGTATGTGTCTGTGTGTGTGTCAATGTATTTGTGTGTGCGTGCGTGTGCACCTGCAGCGTCTGCACGATGATGAAGATGTTGTCCACGCCCACGGCCAGCACCAGGAAGGGGATGACCTCGATGACGATGAGTGTGAGCGGCACGCCGGCGTAGCTGAAGATGCCGAGGGAGCACGCCACTGAGCTCAGCACGATGAAGATCCCCGCCACGCCCAGCGACACCTTGGAGTCCACCTGGAGGGCCGCAGGGGGGGGGGGGGGGGGGGAAGGCAGCGTTTGAGTTCTCTCTGCACCAGGCGACCTCAGGCATGACCTCACCACCTCAGGGCGGGGAGATCGCGCACACAGAGAGCGGCACGCACAAACTCAAGGGAGGGACTATTAAGGCCGTTCCAGTAAATCCAACAGAACAGTAAAAAGAAATGTCTCGATGCGCGGGAAAAGCGGGAACCCACTTGCAGGGTTTTACTGCCATTTTACACGCAGAACCCCATTTCCCCTGAGGCCAAGGGGAACAAGAAGCCTGTCTTCAGGTGAGAGCTCAGTAGTGAGAGGTAGGCGGCGGCGGTGCTAGCGGTTGGGTGGAGGTGGAGGTGATAGCAGTTGGGTGGAGGTGGAGGTGGCAGCGGTTGGGTGGAGGTGGAGGTGGTAGCGGTTGGGTGGAGTGGGGGTGGTAGCGGTTGGGTGGAGGTGGAGGTGGTAGCGGTTGGGTGGAGGTGGAGGTGGTGGAGGTGGTCGCGGTTGGGTGGAGGTGGAGGTGGTAGCGGTTGGGTGGAGTGGGGGTGGTAGCGGTTGGGTGGAGGTGGAGGTGGTCGCGGTTGGGTGGAGGTGGAGGTGGTAGCGGTTGGGTGGAGGTGGAGGTGGTAGCGGGTGGGTGGAGTGGGGGTGGTAGCGGTTGGGTGGAGGTGGAGGTGGTCGCGGTTGGGTGGAGGTGGAGGTGGTAGCGGTTGGGTGGAGTGGGGGTGGTAGCGGTTGGGTGGAGGTGGAGGTGGTAGCGGTTGGGTGGAGGTGGAGGTGGTCGCGGTTGGGTGGAGGTGGAAGTGGTAGCGGTTGGGTGGAGGTGGCGGTGGTAGCGGTTGGGTGGAGGTGGAGGTGGTAGCGGTTGGGTGGAGTGGGGGTGGTAGCGGTTGGGTGGAGTGGGGGTGGTAGCGGTTGGGTGGAGGTGGAGGTGGTAGCGGTTGGGCGGAGGTGGCGGTGGTAGCGGTTGGGTGGAGGTGCAGGTGGTAGTGGTTGGGTGGAGGTGCAGGTGGTAGTGGTTGGGTGGAGGTGCAGGTGGTAGTGGTTGGGTGGGGGTGGTAGCGGTTGGGTGGAGTGAGGGAGGTAGCGGTTGGGTGGAGGTGGTAGCGGTTGGGTGGAGTGGGGAAGGTAGCGGTTGGGTGGAGGTGGTAGCGGTTGGGTGGAGTGGGGGAGGTAGCGGTTGGGTGGAGGTGGTAGCGGTTGGGTGGAGTGGGGGAGGTAGCTGTTGGGTGGAGGTGGTAGCGGTTGGGTGGAGTGGGGGAGGTAGCGGTTGGGTGGAGGTGGTAGCGGTTGGGTGGAGTGGGGGAGGTAGCTGTTGGGTGGAGGTGGTAGCGGTTGGGTGGAGTGGGGGAGGTAGCGGTTGGGTGGAGGTGGTAGCGGTTGGGTGGAGTGGGGAAGGTAGCGGTTGGGTGGAGGTGGTAGCGGTTGGGTGGAGTGGGGGAGGTAGCGGTTGGGTGGAGGTGGTAGCGGTTGGGTGGAGGTGGTAGCGGTTGGGTGGAGTGGGGGAGGTAGCGGTTGGGTGGAGTGGGGGAGGTAGCGGTTGGGTGGAGGTGGAGGTGGGGCGGTGGTCTCTCACCAGCAGACGCCTGCAGCTCTGGATGTGTCCCAGGGCCAGGGAGATGTAGACAAACATGATGACGTAGCTGACCACGATGGTGGACACGTCGTTCTCGCTTTCGCGGTTGATCTCGTCCTCGATGCTGCGCTCGGAGCTGAAGGACACCGTCAGGTTGGGGTTCTGGTAGCTCTTCATGAAGCGGACGAACCTGGAGGAGGCAAACGGGACACGCATGTGTTCAGAAACACTTCTAAATCACTCTTCGAGGTGCACAAAGACACCTCACATGCATTTAAAAGAAACACACACATATATACTGTAGATCTATATATATATATATATATATATATATATATATATATATATATATATATATAGAAAGAGAGGTAGGATAGAGGGCTATCGCACGCACGCACACGCGAACAGCCAGCCAGCTGCTCCTCAGAGGTCAGGCCAGCAGGCGGCGTTATCCTGCAGTTTGGTGCATTTGGATGCTTACTCTGCCTCCCAGGCTTTGGCTTTGCCCAGTCTGGTAGTGTCGTTCAGGTAGTTGTTGACGGGGAACGTGATCACCAGAGCGGTGGCGTTGTTGTAGTTGGTCTCTGCAGCGCAGGAGAGAAGGCGGAGAGAGGGACGATAAGAAGGCACACGCCTGGCCGGTCACAGACACATCGCAGTCACGGCGAACCCAACAGACGAGGATATGCACATGAACAACGTTTTGGTTTTTGTGGCAACTTCATCGCATTGCATATTTCATCTGTTGGTTGAACAGCGTCATCCAATATCAAGAAGTCCCCTGACCCCCAAAGCATGATCAGAGTGTACACACACACAATGATTGTTGAGATTTGCCATTTGATTTTGGCTTTGACATTGATTTTGACATTTGTCAGGGGCCAAGTTAAATAAACTACGTCAAAACCACATACAGGATGTGCGCAGGCCAGGGTAGGAATCACCTCAACATGACGGAGAACCTAAAGAATTGCCCACTGCACTACTTCAATACCAAGTCACAATTCCCCCCCCCCAAAAAAAAATTAAATGTTAGAAAGGCATCAGACAAAATACACTCCCCATTGCAAAATAGTTGACCACATTGCAAAAAGAATCACGCAATGCAAAAAAAAAAAAAGTTTTTTTTTCTGTTCTGAAACCAAACCGGCTTATTTTAGAACTCGCAGGCAAGACAGTCGCACGCGCCAACACTGGAAGTGTGGAGCGTCGGTTCGACCGCTCACGTGACGCCCGAGGTTTCAGTCACGCACACACCAGGTGACCTCAACACCACCGGCGAGGCACCTGACCCAGTGGCGTTCCCTTGGCGATGGCGAGTCGGTGGGACGACCGGCACACTCCCCGCGGGGGCGACGCCATTGTAAAAGTAAACCTTTCCACTTTCACTGCTTACCGTCGTATCCCCCGAGGGCCAGCCAGGGGAAGACGGGGCCCCCGAAGGTGCCCATGCAGGGATCGTGAAGGGGGGTGGTGTCATTGAGCGAGGCTGGGGCACTGGCCGGACCAGAGACGAGAGACAGAGACAGACAGAGAGAGAGAGAGAGAGAGAGAGAGTGAGATCCTGATCTGTGTGGCTGGCTCTGTGGGAGTTCTGATGATGCTGTGGGACTGGCAGACGCCCCCATTGTGACCAGTTTAAATATGACATATTTAGATTGTTCGCCTAAGGAAGTATCCATCTAGCGATCCGTCTAGAGCAGAATAGAGAACTAATTCTGGTTGAAAAATGAGGAAGCGCGACGCGCTGCTTCTAAGATACACTCAGATACAGATACTCATGAGACAGCCGCAGGAAATGCAAACAGAGCAGGAAATGCGCATTGCAAAAGTCAAGCGGTGAGCGGCACACGCTACCCCCCCCCCCCGCTCCTAAGTGTCCCTCACCCACCAAATCAATGAGTACAACCTCCAAATATGTAACATAAAATGGCCGCCGACGCTCCGCCCTGAAGCGGCCGCGGCCCCCCCCCCCCGGGACCCCCGGGCCCACTACCTGACGCAGTACAGGAAGTGGCTGTGGTAGTCGGCCCACACGTAGAAGCTGTCTCCTTTCTGGTGGTCCAGAGCCGCGTGGCTGTTCTGGAAGTAGTTGAGCACGCTGAGGACGGTGCAGTTGCTGTTGTACGGCGCCAGCGGGCTCAGGCAGATGTCCCTCAGGGTCACGTTGTGGCCCTCGTACGAGGCCACCAGCGCCTCCACCTGCAGCTGCAGGTCCAGCACCTGGAGCGGCCCGGGGTTGAGGAGAACAGAGAGAGACGAGAGAGAGAAAGCTTTAAACGGAGAAAGTATCACAACCAGTTGGTGTGCGTTGTAAGTCACGTTTAAGTTACAACCGGGTTGTAAGTCACGTTTAAGTTACAACCGGGTTGTAAGTCACGTTTAAGTTACAACCGGGTTGTAAGTCACGTTTAAGTTACAACCGGGTTGTAAGTCACGTTTAAGTTACAACCGGGTTGTAAGTCACGTTTAAGTTACAACCGGGTTGTAAGTCACGTTTAAGTTACAACCGGGTTGTAAGTCACGTTTAATTTACAACCGGGTTGTAAGTCACGTTTAAGTTACAACGGGGTTGTAAGACACGTTTAAGTTACAACTGGGTTGTAAGTCACGTTTAAGTTACAACCGGGTTGTAAGTCACGTTTAAGTTACAACAGGTTGTGACTTAAGTGTGACTTACTTTAAACAAAACAGAGGCACCAGAAAGGACAGCAGGCGAGGACGACGGCGAGACCGAATGAGAGAGAACTCATTTGGTTGTGGTTTGAGAGTTTCTGCCCGACAGCCGCGGAAGCCCTGATTTTGTTTTGGCCAGCGAAAAAAAAACTCCCTTTCAGCGGAACGAAGCAAAAAAAAAAAAAAAAGCTTGCTCTGTCAAGGTGTTCCTTCTGACCATGTGACTCGGCCATTCAGTCAGAGAATGTTGCTTGTGAATGACACCGCGTGCCCTTATCCATAGTTACACACACACGCGCGCACACACACACACACACACACACACACACACACACACGCACACGCACACGCACGCGCACACGCACACACACACACCTACCTCCCGGTGACTCAAACAAGCACACACACACACACACACACGCACACACACACCGACCTGGTGCAGGATGTCCTTGCGGAGGATGGCGCTGAAGGGCACGTCGGAGCCGCCAAAGTAGGGCGAGTAGATGGTGGTGCCGTTGATGGGCGTGGTGATGATCATCTGCTCGGTGCGGAAGAACGGCCCAAAGTGCTGGTCGAAGTAGTCCTTCTCCTGGCGGGCGCGGCTGCCGCTGGCCGCCCACAGGTCCACCGGGTCGGTGGTGACGCGCATGTACACCAGGCCCGCCGACGCGGCCGCCACCAGCACCGCCGTGGTCAGCACCACCAGGCCGGGCCGCCGCACGCAGAACGAGCCCCACGCCGTGAAGAGGCGCCGCAGGGCGCTCTCGAAGCGCTCGCCCAGCCGCTCGCCGCACGTGGCGTTGGCTGGGGGGGGGGGAGGGAGGGGGAGACGAATGACGCACAGAGCCTTTTTCAAAGAATTGCATTGAATTTGCATTGTCATGCAAAGTCTCAATTGGTTTTGGTGTCACAATGGCAATCTGACCCAGGTTATAATGAAGTTAGAACAGAGCTCCACAAACTACTTGACTTCAATATAACATCACCCATCCTTTCTCCCAATCCCAAGCCCAGTGTGTCAGCAGCTTCAGGGCAACACACTAGGCACCCTGGGGAAACCGTGAGCGACGGGTGGGGAGAGCCTGTCTGTTTTTTACGGTGTGGGCTCCTGGGCGGTGCCATTGCTGTACCTCCGTCAGAGGTGTCCCCGTTGAGAGACATGGGGTTGTTGCTGTCCAATATGGGCCCGTACTCTGACATGATCATCCGTCTCCTGTGGGAGAAAAAAAAAAACGAACAAGAACCAAGCGATTAAAAATGCAAACCATCTTCAATTCGCAGACGACACGCAAACGTCGCCGCCGTCACAATGGGTGCAAAAAGAAAGACAGAATGAAGGACGAAATAACACTTTCCACGACAACTCAAAATCCCTTTTGAGCGGAGGAGAGGCTGAAGCAGCCCACGGCTCCCTGGGCCCGGTTTACCTGTAGCACCAGGTGCTCAGCACGGCCCCCACAAACAGCAGCATGAACAGCAGGTAGGAGAGCCACACGATGAGCACCATGGCGTCCACGCCCAGGATGGTCCAGGGGGCGGGCGGCGCCGGGGGCACCGGCTTGGGCCCGCAGGCCGCGGCGCAGTCCTGGCAGGAGCAGGAGCCGGAGCCGTCCTCCAGGGGCTCGGTGCAGGCCCACGTCTGGTTGTCCATGGGGGTGATGCCCGTCGTCGGCCCGTCTGCCCGGCAGAGGAGGGGGGGGGGGGGGGAAGAGAACAGCGCCGAGCGAGCGCCCAATGAGAGTCGGTTTTCTGTTGTTGTCGTCTCTGAAACTTTGGAACTCTGAAACGTTCCGATGTTTGAACTACTGCCGTGTGACCCTTGAGCCGTCGGGTTGCTCCGGATGGCGCAGCTTTCTACGCCATCGCCGGCGGTGGCGTAGCACAGAGCGAGCCATCGGCTAGAAGCCAGGCTCCTGCACGTCCATTGTTAATATGGTGAAAAACCGCAGACAACCAGCAATCAACAACCACGATCGAAAACAATGACTGACATGACCTCAAAAGGGGAACAGCCGGTGCCAACAGGCTGCGGTAACACACTATCATGAAGAATATTTCTAGCAGAGCCACAACGAGATCCTACGATAGTCAAAAATCCTAGGAACTCGGTCCTGTGTACAACAATGATAACAACAATGATATATGGTTGTGACACAGAGTGCAAAGAAAATAATGATAAATGAATTGATTTTATTTTATTTTTTTTTGGGGGGGGGCATGCGTGCATGTGTGCATGTGCATGTGTGCCTGTGTGCGTATATGCATGTGTGTCTGTGTGTGTGTGTGTGTGTCTGTGTGTGTGTGTGTGCATGTGTGTGCGTCTGTTTCTGTGTGTGTGTGTGTCTGTGTCTGTGTCTGTGTGTGTCTGTGTCTGTGTGTGTGTGTGTGTGTGTGCGAGGGTGTTGTACCTGAGAAAATGGGGGTGATGGGGAAGGGGGCCTGGCCGTTGTTGGTGTCGAACATGTACTGTATCCAGTTGGTGGCGTTGCACAGGCTGGCGTCCTTGCCGCACAGCAGCCCAAGCGCCTTGACGTTGCTGGACGGCGCCTGGACATCCCTGCAGGCGTTGTACATGGCTGCCGAGAGAGACCCCGCCCCCCATCACCAAACAGTAAGGTCACATGGCTGCCGAGAGAGACCCCGCCCCCCATCACCAAACAGTAAGTTCACATGGCTGCCGAGAGAGACGCCGCCCCCCACCACCAAACAGTAAGGTGACATGGCTGCCGAGAGAGACCCCGCCCCCCATCACCAAACAGTAAGGTGACATGGCTGCCGAGAGAGACCCCGCCCCCCATCACCAAACAGTAAGGTCACATGGCTGCCGAGAGAGACTCCGCCCCCCACCACCAAACAGTAAGTTCACATGGCTGCCGAGAGAGACCCCGCCCCCCACCACCAAACAGTAAGGTCACATGGCTGCCGAGAGAGACCCCGCCCCCCACCACCAAACAGTGAGGTCACACAAGTCGACGGCCTGCGCTGGACCACAGTCCATGTGCCGGCTGGTTAACCCCGCGGGTGACTAAGCACGCAGCCCAGAGTGTGAGTAAAGGAACCCATGCCATCGAGTCAGCTATTTCCTACTGGCGCGGAAATGTCTGACTCAACAGCCGGTGATTGTTTGGTTGCCGTGGTTACCGGGGGAGGGGAAACGCCATACGTATCAGGTTTTTGATTTGTTTTAAATGGGATGACTGGGTCATTGAAGTCGTTGTTGGGGACATTTATGGATGCATTTGGGTGGGGGGCCTCACCGCTGGCGAAGGAGTTCCCAATGTAGTACTCCACTGCCAACACGCTGCTGTCGTTTCCCAGCTTGGTGACGTTCATGAACAGGCTCTGGCGTGGGCTGCATGTCAGCTCACAGAACAAGTTCAACAGGTTGAGGAAACAGGCCGGGCACCTGAAGGGGACGGACATGTCACGCAGCCCAGATTCCACAGAACGTAAGATAAGACAAATTCTGCTAAAATGTGCACATGATAACATTATATTTGTGGCTGTCATACAAAAGCTACAAGAGCTCTTTTGATTCAAGTCCCTTTCTAGGTGCGTGCATATGCCTGTGAGTGTGTGTGTGTGTGTGTGCGAGCATGCATATGACTGTGAGTATATGTGTGTGTGTGTGCGGTGCATGCATATGCCTGTGAGTGTGTGTGTGTGTGTGTGTGTGTGTGTGTGTGTGTGTGTCTGTGTGTGTGTGCACGTGTGTGCATGCATGCGTGTGTGTGTGTGTGTGTGCGTGTGCACGTCATGCACTCCTCAAACATATCACTGTAATCGCAGTGCATACCGAGACAGGAACTGCTGGGGTATCTCCAGGCTGCTTTTGAGGGTGCGCAGCTGGTTGACATCACAGCACAGGTCTCGGTCCCCGTAGCTGAGCCCCGGACACAGCTCCTGCACGCGGACAGAGTGGACACACGGGTGATGCTGCTGACCATGCTGCTGTTGGTGTTCTAGCATCGCTGGCTGCATCATTATCGCATTATTAGCACATGGCGCAAAATGAGTGCTTATGTGTGAGTGCGTGCGTGCGTGCGTGCGTGTCAACGCCACAGAGGCGTCCCCGGACCACGTACGTCGAGGAGCTCGGCCCCCTCAGTGGGCAGCGGCTGCGGGGGTCCGGTGTAGTTGCAGTTGAACTTCCTCCCACTGACCGGGGAGGGCCCACACTCGCCGTACCACACGCAGTGCTGGGCCTCCACCTGGGGAACACACACAGCAGAACACAAGGCCGCTGCAGTGCTACCGGGCAAAGTCCACATTGCAAACATAGTCCCCCCCGTAGTCCATGCTGCAATCATGCACATGTCAGTGCTCATTGATTCTGGTTGTAAAGAATCTCACAAAGTTTCAATTCCTGTCACTTAAAAGAGCAGACCACGGCCTGGCAGAGAGAGCGATAGCACAGGTTAGGACAACAAACCACAGGTCAAACCAACCTGCGGTCCACACTTCTGCATTTCACCTTGATGACTTTGTGTGTGTCAACACCATGTTTAATGCTATCTTGTATGTCTCTGAAAAAGGGAGTTTACCACAATAAATAAATGGCATTTAAAGTCATAGCTGGCCAAGCATTGAAATTACGTGAAGGTTTAATTTAATTGAGTCAATGTAATGTTATAATGCTGTTATTGCTGCGTGGGTGTGTGTGTGGTCTCTGACAAACATTTTATGACTAAATGTACATTAAGTCCAACAAGCCATTCCTGGCCGTGTTGCTCCTCAGTTCAAGTGCTTTAAAATTAGTTTTAATTTTGGATTTCAACTTGCCAACAGCACATTGCGCAAGAGCACAAAGAATGTCACTTTACGCTACTACTACAGCGATACTACAAAACTGTTCAATAGCTACAAGACCTGGAAACATGTTCGTGACATTTAACCGGCCTCCGTTTCTGAAGCACAGAGCATATTACTACTACTACCATCATCTGATTACCGTCATGACCAGATAATAAAGAAGCGCAACTATGTTAACTCTTACATACAACAACTCTTTAATTACAGCCATCCTGCTGCGGTTTGCTGCAGAGCAATGGACGTTGAGTTGATTGTGTTATAAAATGTACTGATCCCTTTAGGGATGCTTTGAGCCTAGTCGGTTAGTATTTGTAAATTAACACATTACTACATAACGCAATAAGTGCATCCCATAAGCTGCTGCAAAGGTTTGGACAGGGTATGATCAGTTTTAGTTTCATACTTTACATTGCAAACGCTACCACTGACTCCTGATGATCGACAAGTCATTGTTGACTTATTGATTGATTTGATGAACATTGCAGGACTTTCCGAGTACATCGAGTCCCAGAATAATGTGTGGTCAGTCCATGGCAAGTTACCCTTTTTGCTCTGCTGTTATCGAGCCGACACATTTTAACTATCGGCTCAGGGCATTCTTACGAATGTACGCTATGCGTCGAAGAATCCTTATGTTCCGAACTGTCAATAGTTTATAATCGGATCTGTAAGTGTATTGACCTTAATCTCTAGCTAGCACTCCAAAACAAACACGACGCCAGCTCTCGTGATCCCAGCAACAGCTGAGTCATGTTAAAATCATTGCGAAACACAACATAAGCACACTCACCCATTGGTAGTGTCTCTCGGTTAAAAATATCACTATTAAAAGTACAAATACGTGGCTCCTCTCTGTTAAGATCCCCATCCCTGCGTATCAAAAGGGTCGACGCAAACTGGCGCTCCGGCCGGCTAAAGTTTTGCTATTTGTTGTCAGAGTCTTCTTCGCAGCGCGTGGTTGTGGGCGGAGCCTCTATCGCCACCAATGGAAACGGGGTTGAAAGGCATCGCGGTGTCGCCCGTCCGCGGTCTCGACCGCCCTCTACTGTCCGCTTCACGAACGGCCTTTGTCTGCTTCAGTGTATGAGCTTCTTCACACACCACCCTCTGTTACTTCATTAGTTCATCTGTCAAGGTAATACTTTATCTTCTGTGGTTGGTTTGGTTTAGCTGAAACCAGAATTCCTATATATGTATTAGGCCTACTGCATGTATGTATGTATATACTGTATGTATTAGGCTACTAAATGTATTACTAAAAGGCAGTCCGGTATTTAGTAATTTAATCAGACCTCTACTACAACTACTGTAAATCTTCCGCTCTATGCGCCAGCTAATGTTTTCAGAGCCAGGTCCCTCTGTTTCATGAGTGACCGTAACTCATCATTCAACCAACTCACTTTTAAAACCCAAGTGAAGAAGGTTGTACATAGAATCAAATTTAATCTCAACAATTTTAGATACATAAGGAACAATTTAACAACTGAATCATCTAAATTGTATATGCATTCTATGATTCTTTCACATATAAATTACTGTCTTACCAGCTGGACACAGGCATCAAGAACAACTCTACAACCAGTAGAAAAGCTGTATAAGCAGGCTTTGAAAACAATGGATAAGAAATCAAATACTTATCATCATTGTAATGTTTTAGCAAAATATGATTTCCTCAACTGGGAAAACATGATTAAGTTTGCTGACATAGTACTTTAAGATCTTTCATGGCTTAGCCCCACCTCCACTTAATGAGTTCATCAAGCAAAATCAAAACACAAGCACAAGATCTTCTTCTAGAGGGGACTGCAAAATACCATACAGAAAAACAACTTTTGCCCAGTCAGCCTTCTCTTACCGAGCTGCACACATTTGGAATACCATACCAATACAGTTTAGGAGCTATACAACCATAAACCAATTCACTAAATCCATAAAACAATGGCTACTGGACAAACAAATATGCACCCATAAGTAATATGGTTTCACTATCTTTTTGTCTGTGATTGTGAGCTGTCTAACTGTTGTGTAAGCTCTGTGTTTTATCTGTTCTTTGTTTTTTGTCCTTTATTTTTCCTTTTTACTCTTTTATGCTGGTATGTTGCTACATCTGTCATCCTTGCCTGTCTCTTTGTCCATGTCAGTATGTATTACTTGTATTACTTGTAATTGTATGTTTGCATGCCTATTTTATGTCTTTTTTTTCATCTGTCTCCTCTTCTAAACATCAAACCTACCAGGGACTGCAGATGAAAATTAGTCTGTGACTAAATCTGATGCATTTACATGTCTTTAAGGCCATGTCAATTAATGTACATTGTCCCTTTCTTAAATAAATGAAACATAAAACTAGCAGCACAAATAACAAACCACAAAAACGCAACATGTTCAGGTCCATAAAAAATGCTTTTATTAATGCTCACATTAGGATGAAATTAGAACAATTCAAAACAAGTGCATATCAGTGAATAAAGTGGCAAAACCATGTACTGATATGATAAATTATAAGTGACTATGAGTTATATTGTACACAGGATAATCTCTCTTTTATGTACATGTACCTGTAAAATCTGAAAAAAAAAGTAGACGGGCTCACAAGTTGCTACAACAGTATGTTCCTTTAAAACTAGGAACGTTATTTGCCTTTCAGATGGTATGCTCTCGCGTTGCTACAAGACATTAAAGCCACGAGCAGAGCGACTGATTTCATGTGAGCACATGAAACCCAATGTAAAACGGTAGGCATGGTATAATGGTTTTTCGTCATGAAACAGAGTAACACCGAATGCTGGAGCGGTTGCATCCCAATGCCGACAGCACATATAACATATATTTCACACAGTGTTCGAAAGAGAAGGTCACAGTGACTACACACATTCAAAAAGGTTATTCCTATGGCTGGGGATATCCTCGGGTCGTACAGGTGTGGTCACCAGAAGGGCTGAAGAGATTATACATCCTGGATGGAGTTGAAAGTCCAATAATAGCGAGAGGAAGGGTGCCTTGATTGAGTGATCCACTCACTTTATTGACATGTGGATCGTTCCTCTGAATGGGAGGCAACAAGTTGAAAGAGATATGGAGAGATGAGACGCGGTCGGTAGGAAGGAGCCTGTTTTCAAGACTAATCAAACATGTTTGTTCACTTCTCTGCCGATGGCCGATAGATAAAGGTTGATCAGGTTTGTCGAGTGGCTCACTGTCCGGTAGAAGACAATCAGCTGTTGTCCTTATCTGCAGAATTGGGCTGATGGAAGAACATCTTGGACCTCGAGAAGATTAAAAGAAGAACTCTACGTAGGTCAGTTAATTATAGACAGCAACAAACTTTCTTTTCCTTTTATTTTGCCATTGGCTTTCTATGCTGTGCAACTACTTCATATCGGTCAAATCTATTTATTTTAGACAATTGAAGCCAGGCAGGCATCTTAAAAAGCCCATATTGGCCAGGATTCCCTTTCAAAATGCCTCAGAGAAATTGTATCTTATTGTTTCACCATTCTTCTCACTTCAAGAAGTGCGTCGTCCGAGTCTCTCTAAATAAGCGTTTTAACTCCTCACATACAAAGCAAGGATATGTTCAAAGGATTCCCCATCCAAGTCCAGCATCAACGGTTCCCTGTTTCAAACCCAAACAAGAAAAAACTAAAAAGCCATCCCTTCCCTTTTGTATATAAACCACCTCCATATTGTTTATTCACTTGTTTTAGCTGTGATGCTTCTAACTTGGACAACACATGTGTACCTTCCGCTGTTTTATTTGGGTTAGCTGCCACGCTCGTGTCTTTCCCCTGAAGCAAAGTCGTTGGCCTTTAAATGCACACAGTGTGTCATGGCGTGTCTCTCCCCGCCCATACATTCAGACCGCAGCGTTGGGTCAGGACCCCCCCGGCCGGACCCCCCACGTCCAGACCCGTCCGGACGCGGGCCACGACACTCAGCCGGTGAGCGCGGTGAGCAGGCCCTTCTTCTTCTTCTTCTTCAGCGCCGCTCGGGTTATATAACGATGCTCTGTGTCCTCCAGCCTTTTGTTGAGTTCCCCCTTTTCAGTCTCTCTTGGGGGGGGGGGGTTGTTTGCGTGACTGAAATACAGCTCTGACAGCATGCAGGCGACATGGAATGCTGTGCCACCAGGGGGATGAAACATGAATATATATATAGAGAGAGATATATCTCTCTCTCTTTTTAGATTAAAAAAAAGGGGGGGAAACTATGTCTCTTTTCCTTTTGCCCCCCCCCCCCCCCCCCCCCCAGCGCCAGACGCGCCCCTCAGTCGGGGCCCAGGTACTCCGTGTTCTCCACCAATGGGATGTGTCCGTTGGCGTGGCTCTTGAAGCTGGGCGTGAAGTCCTGCTGGTAGTCAGGGTTGTCCATGCTGTTCTGTGGCGGGTACCTCCGCCCGGCGCCGGCGGTGGCCCCCTTGGCGCCCGGCGAGGAGGCGGCGGCGGCGGCGGCGGTGTGGGCCGGGGGGAAGCGGACCTGGTTGAGGTACTCGGGCCCCTGGGCGCCGTCCTTGAAGCAGTTGAGGTACTCAGCCTCGATGTCCTCGGCGGAGGAGATGGGGGGCAGCAAGCTGCGGGGGGGCCCCGGGGTGCTGGTAGTTGGGGTTCATCACGTCTGACACGCCGTTCTGGTTCATGTAGTCTGCTGGGAGACGGGCGGTCACACGGTTAACACACACACACACACACACACACACACACACACACGTTGTGCACTCAAGAGGTGCACCTGGTCTAGGGAGTGATACAGTAACACGCGGTTAACACATACACACACTCTTCACTCAGTGGTTCATGTAGTGAGGGGGGAGATCACACACACACACACACACACACACACAAAAATACACACACACACTTCACTCAGTGGTTCATTTGGTGAGGGGGAGATACAAGTTACACAGTTAACACACACACACACACACACACACACACACACACACACATACACACACACTCTTCACTCAGTGGTTCATGTAGTGAAGGGGAGATACAAGTTACACAGTTAACACACACACACACACACACACACTCTTCACTCAGTGGTTCATGTAGTGAGGGGGGAGATACAAGTCACAGTTAACACACAAACTCTTAACACAGTGGCGAGGAAATACATTTCAAATGATTTGTGAAATAGTAATTAATGTGGAGATCTTGTAAAGTTTGTATCGGTGAAACTCCTACATGACTGTGTTTTATGTACTTATTAGGACACACGTACCAAAATATAGTACAATGACTTTCAGAACTACTATAACTGTTAGTGTTGAACTCATATTGTTGTTATGTGTTGAACTCATATTGTTGTTATGTGTTGAACTCATATTGTTGTTATGTGTTGAACTCATATTGTTGTTATGAGTTGAACTCATATTGTTGTTATGTGTTGAAATCATATTGTTGTTATGTGTTGAACTCATATTGTTGTTATGTGTTGAACTCATATTGTTGTTATGTGTTGAACTCATATTGTTGTTATGTGTTGAACTCATATTGTTGTTATGTGTTGAACTCATATTGTTGTTATGTGTTGAACTCATATTGTTGTTATGTGTTGAACTCATATTGTTGTTATGTGTTGAACTCATATTGTTGTTATGTGTTGAACTCATATTGTTGTTATGTGTTGCACCCCAAGTGTGTGAAGGAGAGCTACCATAGGTCCTTCCTGCTGCTTCTTCAATCAGCACTGCTCACCATAAACAATCACTCTGACAATACACTCTTCTGATACATCTCATTCAGTACACTTCAGTGTACCATTTGTATTTATATTTACTCTATATATATATTTATCTTTTTTATTGTATATAGACTTTGGTTAAAAGTCACATCCACTGACGAGATGCCTCATCCTTCAAAAAAGACTAAAACAAGGATCAGTAAAGAGGAGAGCTGCAGAGAGGAACTCGCCTGGAGCTGGCTGGAAGTCATGGTCCAGGAACTTGTCTGTGGGGTCTGGGATGTACCGCAGCACAAGGCTGCCCTCTCTGCCTGGGAAGCCATTCTGAGAGAGAGAGAGAGAGAGAGAGAGAGAGAGAGAGAGAGAGAGAGAGAGAGAGAGAGAGAGAGAGAGAGAGAGAGAGAGAGAGAGAGAGAGAGAGAGAGAGAGAGAGAGAGAGAGAGAGAGAGAGAGAGAGAGAGAGAGAGAGAGAGAGAGAGAGAGAGAGAGAGAGAGAGAGAGAGAGAGAGAGAGAGAGAGAGAGAGAGAGAGAGAGAGAGAGAGAGAGAGAGAGAGAGAGAGAGAGAGCTATGACCTGACAGACACGCACCACATTTACATCCCAGAAGATAACACGGACATTATTAATCCCAGAGGGGGAACTGTGAGCATCACAGCCAAAGGGCACAGGGCAATACAGGGTAATACAAATTAAAAAGAGATCAATATTAAACACTATAGAGAGTAGCTGAAGGCGTTAGAAGTTGCGGCTGATAGCAGCGAGGGCAAAGTGGCCCTACTCACCATGAAGCCGTTTCTGCTGTGACACGTCCCAATGCTGCTGTTGAGGCTCTGCAACACAAGCCACACACATTCAGTACACACGTGGCCTCGGGGATCCCTTTACACCACGCTCAGTTAGCCCAGACCAATACGTAGCTCTGCTTACAGCTCAGCAGAACGCCTAAATACTTTCTGTGCACGACTTGGTGATGAAAATGCGTTATGTGTCTAATTCATTAGAACTATGACGTTCATGTGTTTCGATATTTCTTTCAGCAAATGACTTTCCCGCATTACCGAGTAAAACCGGTATGTTACGAAACCAACGCCCCGGTGACGCGATGCAGGTGGAATGCGAATGGGTACATCTGGATTTGATTGGCTCGTACGAAGCTGACCAAAGAGCTAACCACGTAAAAAAACAAAACAAAAGCCTGCCTTCATTAAACGGTGTGTTTAACCCTGCCTGGGCCCACCCCGAGACATTTACAAACGGTCTACCGCCGATTTCAACGAACTAATCGCTCAACAGACAGCCCCCCCCCCCCCAGCCCGGACGTTCGGCTGTTGGCTCCAGAGCGGCCGTGAGCACTTCCAGACCCCTGCTACCAAGCGCGGCGTTATGGGAGAGAGAAGGATGGCTCTCTGCTCGGCTCGTCTCATCTCTCCTGGCCAACGCAAGGCGCCGCAGTCCGAGCTCCGGGGGGATTTCTTCTGTTGTTGTTACTGTAAGCACTCGGGAAAATTTTCTTTTTTTTTTTTTCCCCACTGACCGAAACCCACTGTGTCATGCAAAAGATGTGTCAACATCTTTTTTTTTTTTTTGCTACGGAAAAAAAAAGGGGGCTTTGTGAGAACAGATAGGAGAGAGGTGGCCCCTCGCGGGACTTTTTTTTTTTTTTTTTTTTACAGCCGGGTTCTGCCGTCTGTGAAGGCCATCAAAGCGTGAAAGCTCTACACGCTAACCGGGCTTTCAGCGACGGGGCCCAGACGCCAGATACCTGGTTTTAAGCGGAGCGGGTCGCGGGGGGGGAGGGGGCGGGGGGCTACACATACACACTGGCCTTGACTGAACTGAAGGACCCAGAGTAAATTACTTCTCCTCATTTTGGCCTCAACCGTCTCAACTCACCGCCCCCCCCCCCCCCCCACACACACACACACACGCCCGTGTTAATCAAAAGGGCACATGGGAGGAAACGTAGGAGAAGAGGGGGAGGGGTGAACGAGGTTAAGAGTGGGAGGTTGAATGGAAGACAGGATGGATGAAGAAGAAGAAGTTTCCCTTTGGGGGAATCGGTCCACCGAACGAGGACCAATCAGGGGGTTCGGACCAATTTGGGGTTCAGGCCAGGTAACGGCAGGCCGTAGAGACATTGAGACCTGGCCAATTAGATTCACTCTCCTGGCTGTATGCACGTATGCCCTATTTGATTTCACAGCCTCTGCAGAAAGAGCTGGTAGCCATGGCGCGTGGAGTCCAAGGTGTTTTGGTACTACTGCCGCTGAGAGGGGGACGTTCATTGGCTGATGCCAAAACAGCGTTGGAGCGGATTTCCATCTGTCTTTGGGATTAAGTGAATTATATGCAGAATGTGCATTTCACAGAACTCATGATCAACAATCTATCTCCCGTAGCTGTAGCATACTTCTTCAGAGGAGGAAAAAAAGAGATGTGCTTTCGGCCTTGTTTCAAGGAAACGCTGAAGAGCAGGTGAACTCTATTGTGTGTGTGGACATGAGCTGGCGTGAATCAGGCCAATCCATCTAAAATGGCTGACGTATCCCAGCTCCACACGGTGTTTCGAGACTGTAGCATGTCTCGGTTTTAAGTAAGCTGTTTTGGATAAAGTCTGTGGTGAAATGAAAGTGTGTGGTTAATAATAAATAACTATGAATGTCATTGCCGCGCCGTCTCAACAGTAACAGTGTAGGACCATACAAGTGAACATGTTTTTCTTCACCATTTAAAAAAAAAAAAAAAAGCTATTACTGAACAGGAGACCTGCTCGTGTTCCTTGCTGTGCACCTCGGGACTTCACAAATCAGAGTCACGACCCCAATTCAAGGGCACACAACGGCGCCGTACACCCCAGCTCATTTGCCACCCTGGGGGCATTATGGTCTATTGCACCAGGAATGCTTTTTTTTCCCCTCCAGTCAACTATATTTCCTCCTCTTTTTGAAATGAAATGCCTTTTTGTCCTCCGCGATGTTGACGGAGGCCAGAGCACGTGTGACAGCTTCATATCGACCAGTCAACGCTGAGCCTAAATACTTCCTGTAGACCTCTTTCCAGAAACACAGACAGACACACACACACACACACACATACAGGCACAGACACACAGGCAGGCTGACAGACAGGCAGACTGACAGAAACACAGACAGACCCATACAGACAGACAGACAGGCAAGCAGACTGACAGAAACACAGACAGACCCATACCGACAGGCAGACAGACAGACAGGCAGACTGACAGAAACACAGACCGGGCAGACAGACAGACCCCTCCAGACAGACAGGCAGGGCGTACCGCGGAGTGCAGCAGTGGGGTGCGTGAGGTGCTGGGGCTGGTGAAGAAGCCCTGCTGGGGCAGCAGGTACTCGTCTGCATCCACCACGTCATCCATCTCCTCGCCGCTGATCAGGCTGCGGTAGAACCGGCCGTCCTGTGGGGCTCGGCAAGAGCATCCTGTCGTCACCCTGGCAACGGTAACAACACAGCAGAAAATGCTAAGCCCACAGGAACGTTCAGGTCATAGTACCTGCGCCGACCCAAACAAGAACTAGAATCATGCAGTTTTCATGGAGCAAAGCGGCATGGAGCATGGATGTGGCAACGGTCTCTGTATTTTCCACTTGTTTCTTTTAGGACTGCGGTCTGTTTTGGTCTATATATTTGCCATGTGCTTTGGGCTTTAGAGTAAAGGTTGGCACAGTGTATGGAAAGGAGTCTTTCTCTCTTCGCATAGCAAGTGGCAGGATGTAGTGGCTGGGCTGTCTGACTCCCAGCCAGAAGGCTTCTGGGTTCGCTCACTCATTGCACACACCTTCTGCTAACCTGCTCCTCGCTGACTTGTATCTGAATCATTTCAGACCAACGGGTCTGCTATACACAGTCTATTTCGCCCTATAGTGAACACTCTGGATGACATGGCCATTAATATGTTTTCACTCTTTCCATAATGTTAGAAAAGAGTGTGTTACAATGTTATGTGCAATATGTCTGTGAGTGGCTCGATACAGTATGCAGGTTTCTTGCCACACCAACATGCCACCATTGTCACATTTTTGACCACTAGTTGGCGCCAATGAGATGGGACTCCACAGCCCCATAAACACACACGACTTCCGCCTTTGTCAAGATTACAAAGATGAATGTGTTTACTTATTTATTGTTATCATGCTCAGTGATTGAAAACAACAAACGGCATAAGATGAGTCCATGGCGTCCTCCTCTGTGTGCGACGCGGCCTGATGGGTCACAGACAGCGTGTGAGGGGGGGGGGGGGGGGGTGAGAGCCTACCTGAATGACGAGGTACCGGGAAGGATCCCGCGCCATCCTGGTGAACTCCGACATGAGCTCCCGGAAACGCGGCCGGCTGTCCGCATCAATCATCCAGCCTAACCAGAGACATCAACAGATCCTATCAGTGACATCACTTCCTGGCTGACGTGGGAAACCGCGCAATCCTATAGCTGATCATTCCCAGCACGGCGTAACTAATGGCACGCCGTGACTGTTAACATGGGGGTTAATCTGCGCGGTTCATGCGGGCAGCAGCCAGCGTTGGTTCGTTGGGCTTCGTACATTTCACCATGATCATGTAGACGTCGATGGTGCATATGGGGGGCTGGGGCAGCCTCTCCCCTTTCTCCAGGACCCCCGAGATCTCACTGGCGGGAATGCTGTCGTAGGGCTTTGTCCCGAAGGTCATCAGCTCCCAAACGGTCCACACCTGGAGGAAACGCACAGGTGAGCTTCACACGTACACACACACACATTTCATTTCAGATGTAACCCAGATCAGATATTTTTCCCACTGAGAGTGGGCCAAGTTATGACTGTGCTGACCAATCCCAGCACACACGCACGCACACAACGCACGCACACACACACACGCACACACACACACACACACACACACACAGACACACACTCCACCCGCGCTTCCAAAGTGAGGCGTGGCGGGAACACACGCTCGCTACGTTTGCCTCCCCGAGAAAACCAAAAAAAAAAAAAAGAAAAGCACAGCAGTTTCATTCAGCAACAGGATGTTGCGCTCGTGGAATATCGCGGCGCGGCATCTGAGCACGCTGGCCCCGCGCCCCGCATCAGGGGGAGGCGGCAGGATGCGTGCGTGTGTGCGTCGGAGAGAGTTTGCAGAGGAAGAGGGGAGAGAGGAAGAGGGGGAGGGAGGGGGGAGGAGGGGGGGGGGGGGGGGGAGGGGGGAGGGGGGGAGGGGGCGGGGGGGGGTAGAGCGAGAGCCTCTGTGGGTCCTGCCAGGCCCCTGCTGATGGGTTGGCCTTATTGAGGGGAGGGCCCCATCAAACCCTAGAGACCTCTCTGGAGGCCGGCCCCGCGGAGCGTAGCACTGTGTGTGCGTGAGTGTGCTGCGTGTGCGTGGGTGTGCTGCGTGTGTGTTATATGATATGCGTGCATTGTTTGCATGTGTGTGTGTGTGTGTGTGTGTTAAGTGTGTATGTGTGTGTTATGTGATGCGCATGTCTGTGGGTGGATGTGCTGCATGTGTGTTATATGATATGTGTGTGTATTGTTTGCATGTGTGTCTCTCTGTATTGTGAGTCTGTGTGTGTGTGTGTGTGTGTGTGTGGGGGGGGCGTGTGTATGTGAGTGTGCATATGTTCCTAACCTTGACAAATGCTTTCTGGCGTGTGCTGGCGGGAGCAACTATTTTTTGTTATAATATTTATAATATTGTCCATCTGAGGCTCGTTGCTGCGTAGGCTTTTAGTACCTGTCCTGAAACCTTTGATACCTACGAGACCTTTACTCGGGACTCATTTTGACAACCGCACAAAAACAATATTCTTTTACAAAGCAATAAGTGAAGTAGCATTTACGTTACAAATATGCCAAATGTCATTTGATTTTATTGAAGACTTTAGCATCGGTGCTCTTTAAACAGGAGTCAAAACATCACAACACAATTTGAACCAGCTCTAACCTCAGTGCAGGCACACGGTGAAGATACCCATCAATCTCGCGGCGATGTGATTCCTGTGGTACAGCAAACATGCCTGGCATTGCATTGCATTGCGTTGCGTTGCGTTGCGTTGCCTAAGACCTACCGTAGCTCCATACATCACTCTGGTGCGTGTAAGTCCTGTTCAGGATGGATTCCAGCGCCATCCACTTTATCGGGACCTGCAGAGAGCAAAGATCATTACTCAGGCGGAGAATAAGCCTGGCCGACTAGTGTTTTAACAGGGAAAGCCGGGCCTGACGTGGAGTAAAGAGACTGCTCCAGCAGCACATACTGAAAGATTACTAGAAGAAGATGAAGGGGAGAAAGAGAGAGAAGAGGGAGATGTTTTTGGACTCGACTTGTCTGAGAGCAAACAAGCCATAAATCCCAACCCCGCGGTAAGTGGAGATACACATCTACAACAAAAACAGACGTGAAATTATGACTTATTTCCAAGTCAGGGACAAAGCCCGTACAGTCCCTTTACAGTACATCTTCAGTCTGAAAGCATATGCCTGTGTGGAGCGTCCCCCCCCCCCCCCAACGCCGCCCACTCTCGCTTCTAACGCTAACGATGCCGCTGCGGTGTGTGTGTGTGTGTGTGTGTGTGCGTGTGTGTGTATGTATGTGTGTGTGTGCGTGTGTGTGCGTGTGTGTGTGTGTGTATGTATGTGTGTGTGTGTGTGTGTGTGTGTGTGTGAGTGTGTGTGTGTGTGTGTGTATGCGTGCGTGTGCGTGCGTGCGTGTGCGCGCGTGTGTGTGTGTGCGTGCACGTGCGTGTGTGCGTGCGTGTGTGCGTGCGTGCCTGTGTGTGTGTGTGCGTGTGCATATGCGTGTGTGTATGTATGTGTGTGTGGGGGTGACAGACACCAACCTTGCCTCCGTCGGCGTGGTACTCCTTCTCGTTGGCGTTGAGGAGCTTGGCCAGGCCGAAGTCGGTGATCTTGACGTGCTGCGGGGTCTTCACCAGCACGTTGCGGGCCGCCAGGTCTCTGTGCACCAGGTGGCGCTCCTCCAGGTAGTTCATTCCCTGGGAGGAGACGCGGGCACACGGGGGAAGACCGCGGCGTCCTTACAGGCGTTGTTTTGATACGGCAGGATTACGCCGCGGCGCGGTTTGTAAAAGCGACTGTGGTTTAGAACAACAACATCGCCGATTGTTGGCTCGACGGCCCGAGAGAAGGTTTTCTTTCAAAACTTTTGTTTTGTGAAGACCTTTACAACCGACCGAGGGCTAGAGCCACAGCACTGAATCAGAATGTGTACGCGATATTTGACACGTTGACACACAAACGTGCACAAACAGGACAGACATATGACAGCATTGAAACAAGCCCCATCAGTTCAGCGCATACAACCTGAATCATTCCACACACACGGGGAAGCCAAGCGATCCCTCTGCCCCCCCCCCCCCCGTGTCCTCGTGTGGTCCTACCTTTGCAATCTGCACACACCAGTTGAGCAGGTACTGGGAGCCGATGTGGTCCTTGTTCTCCTTCACGTAGTCCAGCAGGCAGCCGTAGTGCATGAGCTGGGTGACCAGCTGGGCCGTGGAGGTCAGGCAGATCCCCAGCAGACGACACACATGGGGGTGGTTCACACTGGCCATCACGTACGCCTCCTGCATGCACACGCACGTGCACGCACACACACGCATACACACGCACATACACACACACATGCATGCACACATGCATGCACGCACACACGCGCACACAGCATGCACGCATGCACACACACACACACACACACACGCACGAACGCATGCACGCACACACACACACACACACCCACACAATATAATCAATGTTAAAGACAACAAACTGGGTGAAGTCCTCCATTTGGAGAGGCTGAGGTTTAGCATAGTGGGTTGTGGTGGGCTGTGGTCAGGCCTTTAGTGAGACCTGGGGACCTGTGGTATAAACTGTCTTCATGACTCTGTTTAATTGATGTGAATTATGGGATATATGTCATGAGACTCATTGAATCGTCCTAACATTGTGATTGAAATGTTTGTGGGACATGTTACATTGCTTAGTTTAGTTAGTTACGTTTATTTTTGTCTTGTATATTTCTTCTGTTACACGGTAGATACTTATTTTTGTGTCTTATTAGGGTGGGGAGGGGTAAAATACCATTGTCCAGATGTCCAAATTGTTAAGGATCACAATGTGTCAACACATTTTATTGTCATGACGTGTAAATAATTGTGAAGTGTAAATAAGTATGAAAGACATTTCTTTCCAACATGCTAGTGACCTATCCACATGGGTAAGACGCCTTGCAGGGACCCCGGTTCGATTCCGGCATGCGATGCTAAACGTCATTCTCTCTCTCTCTCTCTCTCTCTCACTCCCCCTCACATCCTGTCCATTCAGCCACAAAACTCCCAGAAGAAAACATGTAGCAAAAGATTCAACTAATTAAATACATGCGCCTTAAAATGCGATCAAAAAGTGTCACATAAAATGTGATTTGGTTCAGGAGATCCACGTCATCCGTGTGTGTGTGTGTGTGTGTGTGTACGTGGCTCTCAAGTGGAGAGACTGAATCATCCTGAAGATTTACAACCGGAGCTGCTTCTTCTGTCAACAAACATGCAGGCTACCGTGGTGTCTCTGGGCACACCGATGATATGGATGCTACTCATGCTAAAGTGCATAATCACGCTGGCCTGTCGGCCGTCCAGACATACCTCTCAGGGAATTAGGGGTTAATAAGAGTCACGCAAGTATTTTTCCCACAACACAAAACAAATACAAAGTGGGCCGATTTCCTTTAATGGGACAGTATAGGTAGTTGTTAGGTGAGTAGTAGTAACTTATATATAGAGTGCAAGGGGTCGGCCAAATACTTCCAAGTAGTCCTTGCCCTCAAATTAAAAGGTTGAGAGGATGTCTGGTGCCTCAAATACCAGATGTGCAGTGACTAAGCAACATGACCGCAAAAGCCTCTGCGTCGTCAGATGCACTTCAGATATACTGTAGGAAACCACTTGTACACAGAGCTGGGCTTGTGTTGTGTTGTGTTTTTTTTGGATGGCAACAGAGCCAGCATCACCTCAGCCCTGGAGTAGCAGCCCACAGACCCAACCCTCCAACACAGTAATCCCATTTCCTGCGTCTCTCCACTAGGGAGTACCGGTGTAGAACTGAATACCTCACCTTCACCTAATCTCATTAGTTTCATAACAGATGCATGTGGTCGTAATTAGGAGCAGAACTGATGCTGATGTTTGAATCGCGGCGAGCACTCTAGCAGTGTGTGTGATGTGTTGTGCGATATTCCTCGTCCACTTCCGTAGATGAGTGTCGTCCGCGTATTGTCTTCACATACTTTCTCCGATGGCTTCAAGACATTTGAAAGCATAGCATACATCTACTGTTAACAAAAGTGTGAGTAGACACAGACGAGCAGGGAGTCCATAGTGGACTGATGAATGGACTTTGAAAGCCCTGCACCTACATCCATGATCTCCTTGTTTGCCTTCGGCGACGTGGCCTCTCTCAAGACCTGATGGCCACTGGGATCTTCACGTCCTCCCCTTCTGGAACCCACAGGCCCTGTGTGGAACAGCAACGTGTTACGGATAAGAAAAAGTCAAGCTACTTGCTACTTCAATGCTGTGGATACTTCCACAGCACACACCACGTGTACATACATTAACACACGCACACGACGTCAGGCGTCACGCATACGCAAATACCAGACACGTGTAAACCTACGCGCCGACTCACTGAGGGCGTCCATTGACGGGCGAAAAAACGTGCTTTGTGCTTCGACACTTAAAAACGCAGACACAGGCCCACACTCTCACACACACAACACACACACACACACACACACACACACAACACACACACACACATACACACACACACACTCACTGCTAAGAGCAAGCATGATCTGTTTCTAATAGAAAGATGGACAACAGATGTGGATGACGGATCACACCACAGAGGAGGGGTGTGTGTGTGTGTGTGTGTGTTTGTGTTGTGTGTGTGTGTGTGTGTGTGTGTGTGTGTGGGGGGGGGGGGGGGTATGGTGTGTTTCTACGCAGGGGCTTTCCTCCTGAGACCCGCCACCAGGCTCAGCTGCTACGGCTACGAGCCTCACTGCAGGACTCGGCGCTAGAGCCGGCCAGCGACACACTCTGCTCTGCCGGTAACACGCCGCTCTGCCGGTAACACGCCCTGCTCTGCCGGTAACACACTCTGCTCTGCCGGTAACACACTGCTCTGCCGGTAACGCACCCTGCTCTGCCGGTAACACACTACACTCTGCTCTGCCGGTAACACACACTGCTCTGCCGGTAACACACTGCTCTGCCGGTAACACACTGCTCTGCCGGTAACACACTACACTCTGCTCTGCCGGTAACACACACTGCTCTGCCGGTAACACACTCTGCTCTGCCGGTAACACACTCTGCTCTGCCGGTAACACACACTGCTCTGCCGGTAACACACTCTGCTCTGCCGGTAACACACTCTGCTCTGCCGGTAACACACTCTGCTATGCCGGTAACACACTCTGCTCTGCCGGTAACACACTGCTCTGCCGGTAACACACTGCTCTGCCGGTAACACACTCTGCTCTGCCGGTAACACACTGCTCTGCCGGTAACACACTCTGCTCTGCCGGTAACACACTCTGCTCTGCCGGTAACACACTCTGCCCTGCCGGTAACACACTGCTCTGCCGGTAACATGCCGCTCTGCCGGTAACACACTCTGCCCTGCCGGTAACACACTGCTCTGCCGGTAACATGCCGCTCTGCCGGTACCTTGTACACGGTGCCGAAGGCCCCGGAGCCCAGGACCTTGATCTTCTTGAACTCCGTCTCCTTGAGGATCCTCAGCAGAGCCTGGTTGGGCGCCTCGCCGCTCGGCGTCAACGGCTCCACCAACTGGAAGGCAGGATGAATGAGACAGACCCACGGACGGAGCCAAACACAGGAGGTGATGCAGTGCTGCTTCATGATACATCCATACAACCAACTGCCTTTGGGGCTTTTTAATTGTGTCTTAAATCCCCGTGATTAGGTTGAATTGTGAAGATGTATGAAGTTAACTGTACATTTCATAAAGAGGATCAAGCACTCTTACGCTCTACAGTACATCGAAGACTTTGTGACTAACAAGGAAACGCACCATAAATAACAAATAAAACAACCTTTAACAAATAAATGTCAACGTCAATAAATCTAACCTCAAACGGATAATAAAGTTAAGATAATTCGATCATGGCGGCTGTGTGAACGCTGCCTCCCCCCAATCCGTCACCTCTCTCTCCTGGAGGATTCTCCTGGTGGTCCTCTTCCTCTTGATGTGGCGTCGCCGTAGCAACACCACCACGGACAGCACGGCGACCACCAGGGCCAGGAGACCGCCCACCACACCAGCCGCGATCATGGACAGCCCTGTTTGGCTGAGAGGACAATAACACATCATCATGAAAAAAGGTTAACACAATTATCATTTTTTTTTATTGATATTCATATTCAACGAGTATATTTGTCTTCACGCTGACAAAAACACACCAGCGGGAGAGCCAGGAGAGAGTGTCAAAATATCGCTAAGGTTGAACGGTGGGTCAACGTATTTTCGGTTACTTTTTTATCTCATTGTCCGTTTGCTATGTCAACAGATCCGCTGAGGACGGCATGGGATTAAAGACTGATTATTAACTATTGTTCTGCTTGTCCTGGCTCAACCGAAATGCGTTGCACCTCCGTGACACATGCTAGTGGCTGTCTGCAGGCCCCGCACTGCTGCTGTACTCTGTACTCTGCTTACCCGTCAGGCTGACAGCCGTGTCTTCCAGGCCCGTGGCACCTATCAGCCATTCAAAGAAACAGAGTGTATCACGTATAAATAAATACCCACCAAACACATTGGCAAACGGATTCATGAGGGTCAAATGGCAAATTGTAATATAGACAGGACGACGGCTATGTGTACACACATAATGGGTATAATATAAACGTTGAAGGGAATAACACTTTAAATAACGCCAGTCAAGATGACTTTATGGCCAGCCGTCTGTCTTAAGTGTGAGTGAACCCTGCGACCGTGGTGGTGTCGCGCTGCGCTGTAGTCTGTACAGGGAACGCCGGAGAGGACCGCACCAGGCGGAGAGCTGCAGGCGAGTCCGCCCAATCATCTACGTATGCGTCACCAAAAGCCATAATGTGTTTTTTCTGCCTCTTGCAATCGGGCACATCAGCTGACAACACAGGTTGTCTGTCATTAACACGGGCCCAGCATCGCCCGCATAGGTGTGTGTGTGTGTGTGTGTACTGTTGTGTAACACGGGTAAATGTGTATCGCCACGAGCTCTGGAGTTCAAACAGCAGGAAGAATAACAGAATAAGTGTGTGTGTGTGTGGAGGGGGGAGGTGGTGGGGGGGGGGGGGGCGGGGGGTCGAAAATATCACGGTGCCACACAGACAAACACTTTTACACGTTTATTGAGGAGAGGTTATTATTGGAGCTGACGCTATTAACTGCAATATCACAGTACAGGGGATGACGAACAACGGCAATAACCGCAAAACTAAAAGCAGCATTTCCTCCACGTTTGAGTTTTTCATTTGTTCTCCAACTGACAAGCTATTTTGCCACCTCAATGTTTTTTTTTTTTAAATATTAAATGTAGAATAAGATCAACTCTGCTCTGTAGGAACACTCATCCTCCAGAGCTGATCAGGCAGCGTGTGCTCATGTCTTTAGGGGCTCTGGCTTTGGAGGGAGGCCTGAGGGGAGGGCTGGGATTCTCAGTCGGTGGGACTCTTTAAAACTCTAGCTAACTCTGGGCTGCCTGGCCCGGCTGTAATGTGCAAAAAGTATTTGTTAAACATGAAGTTGGATACAAATACTCTCAAAACACTAATAACATGGTGGTAGCGAGCACACCAGCCAGTGTGGCTCTCGATAATGGAAGTCTGAAGTGGAGGAGTGGAGCCGCCACTAACTGACGGCCTTGGCTGTCCATTGGTGTCTCGCTTTCCAAAACACATTTCTCCCTTTTGTTGTTGATGCAAAACGATGCTTCAACTAAATAATCCCTTTTAGAAATGAAAAACACTATCATTCAGGGGGAGAAACGATATAACAGCTGGAACATATTGATGTGGACATGTACCGGTAGTCCCTTAAATCAACCAATCGTGGTAGCACCTAGAACAGACCAGCCTGATACTAATCATTAATTGAATCCGGGTTACTTCATGGATAAAAAATAATTCTGGTAATATTGCACACCGCTGCCTTGCACCAGCTTACATTACCACACAGGGCAGTACTTAGTGGTGACAGCGCTGGTTACCAGGGTGTTATTACCAAGACAGTGCTGTGTATGTGAGGGCAGGGGGTAGTCTAAACCCAGCCTGAGAACAGTGAAGAGCCCTGAAGATGTGTACTGTCTGCGCTAATGTAAAAACACTGGCACTAGACTAAACTGTGCTTTCAAAGGGATCCGAAGAAAAATGAGTGGGAATACACTCAAAAACCAACAAAACAAATATATGTAGGTAAGTACAATAGGAGCAACACAGGACACCTCCCTCGACGTGTTCTGGTGTAACCAACTATCGCTTTGAATCATTGGAAACACACACGCAGACAGGCCTGCCGACAGGCACTTCCAGACACACACACACACACACACACACACACGCACACACACACACACACGCACACACACACACACACACACACACACGCACAAACACACGCACACATTTGTATATGAACAACAGAAAGTACACACACATGCGCATGTACACCCACACGCTCACACAAGAACACACACTGGCGCACGCACACACAAGAACACACACTGGCGCACGCACACACAAGAACACACACTGGTGCACACACACACACTGTTCTTTGTCCAGTGACAGAGCTGACATGCACACAGAAGCGCTCCATTATTATTATTATTACATTGAGCTGTGGGCTACGGCACCTCAGCTCATAATTCCCCCACCAACCATACATCTTGTCAACAACAAGGCCCGGTAAGCTGCTTATTCAGCGGTGGGGAAATAAAAAAAAACGTGCCAAAGTGCCAAAGGAGACCAGGCCGGGGCACCGATCCCCATGACTGCTTGCTCTCAACAAACCCAATCAAATCCAGGGACACATCCACAACGTGTCCGACGCCTCTCCCCCTAACAGGGTTACCTCTTATTGGGGGGACGGACGGCGTGCTGAAGAGAGGGGATCGGGGGGTGGGTGGGTGGGAGGGTGGGGGTGAGGGGGGGGGGGGATAACTCGCTCACCCTCGGGTGCAGTTCTTGTGGCACAGCTGGCAGATGTTCCTGTGGTCTGCATACTTCCAGATGCGGCTCTCGTCCTTCCCCTGCACGTCATGGGGACAGCGGGAGACGCAGAACAGGCCGTCCTGGAAGTTGGCACACTTTGTGCAGTTTCCCGGACCCTGAGAGTGACAAGAAAGGACAAAGAACAAGAAGGAAAAGACGATGATGATGACGTTGATGATGATGATGATGATGACGAAGAACAAGAACAAGAACAAGATCAAGACGAAGAAGGGGCAAAACAATACATCAGCGGCCAGCTCCTGACAGCGAAGCTGCAGTCGCGCTGGAGATGTAATAGACCTGAACTCTGGGTTTATCTTGGTTGGTTCCAACTCAACAGACCGCTGCTTTACCTTGTAAGGGTTAAATAAATAAAAAGCCAATCGCTAAAATGCATCGACATGTTTCTCCCAGTTTCAAGAAATATTTGAACACCAAACAGAGAAGAAAGCAGTGGCATCTGGCTATGCGGGGACACTGGGGACAGTGGTGTCTGGCTACGTAACACTGGGGGACACTGGGGACAGTGGCGTCTGGCTACATGACACTGGGGGGCGGTGGGGGACAGTGGTGTCTGGCTATGCAGGGACATTTGGGGGAAGGGGCGTCTGGGTCATGACACTGGGGGACACTGGGGGACAGTGGAGTCTGGCTACGTAACACTGGGAGACAGTGGGGGACAGTGGAGTCTGGCTACGTAACACTGGTGGACAGTGGGGGACAGTGGTGTCTGACTACGTGACACTGGTGGACACTGGGGACAGTGGTGTCTGACTACGTGACACTGGGGGACACTGGGGACAGTGGTGTCTGACTACGTGACACTGGGGGACAGTGGAGTCTGGCTACGTGACACTGGGAGACAGTGGGGGACAGGTTGGGTCAGGTCATGTCTCGTGATGAGGGGACGTACAGGAGCAGTGCAGGACGCCGTCCCGTTGAGAGGCTGACACTCAGGGTGGCACTTCACGCACGTCTGGTTGACCACCGCCTCGCGGGGGTCTCTGTGGGGAAAGTAACAATAGAACTTTGATGAGAAAGCTGTCTGGCAGGCCCACCGCATGAAGAAAAGAACAAAAGAAAAAGCCCTGAACGCGGTTTCAAGGGCAGGAGTTAAATTGTAAGCGTGAAGTAACAAGTGCAATGATTCAATGTTTGACAGAAGTCATCCGAGACCAAAACACTGGTCAATGAATACAGCACTCCCCTGCTGGGAGGGTCATCCGCTCACACACAGCCGCAGCCAGCCATGTTAAAAGACAAATCTACTTATCGGCAACAGGAAACAGTTTCATCACTAACAATTTTTCAAGTTGTAAACCGAAAATGGACAATTTAAGGAGTTGTCCGTCTGTCAACAGATCTGACACAGAGATCTCTGCTTTTTGTTTGCTGGAAAATAAGGGAAAACAACATGTTGGATGGGAAGTGTGTGTGTGTGTGTGTGTTGTGTGTGTGTGTGTGTGTGTGTGTGTGTGTGTGTGTGTGTGTGTGTGTGTGTGTGTGTGTGTGTGTATGTGTATGTGTGTGTGTGTGTGTGTGTGTGTGTGTGAGTGTGTGTGGGGGGGGGGGGGGTAGGGGTTCTGTTGGGTCAATGGGAGTGAAAGCCGGAATCCTTCTCTTCCTCCCTCCTCCACCTCCTTCCTCCTCCTCCTCTTACCCCTCCAGGATGTTGCAGGAGTCCACACAGCTCCCGTGGCGACTGTAGTCACGGCAAGCGAAGCACATGCTGGGGCCGGGACCCCAGCAGCCCTCCTCAGTGCATTTCACGTCGCAAGTGTTGTTCTGCAGAACTGCAGCACCACAAAGCCATGATAAACAATAAGCAATGAGCAAATGCACGCTGCCAATGAGATAGCTCATGATTATTCTGAGCTGTGCTTTTTGTTCATGTAAGTGTTTTTTTTTTGTATCGTGATTTGAATGGGGGCTTTGAAAAGTACCACATAAATACAATGAAAAAAAAACCCTGTATTTTTACATTGTAGTGAATTAAAGGAATGAAGAATTAAAGGAATGAAGTGAATGTACCGCAGGCGTCCCCGCAGCGCGTTGCTCTCCATCTTGGCGACTTGATTGCCCGACTTGAAGAGCCCCTTCCAGTGGGCCTGGCGGGTGTAGCACAGCGAGGGTTTCTTGGTGATGACCACGTCTCCGTCGCTGACCTCCTTCAGGGAGCGGAGGCCCAGGTGGGTGATGCCCAGCTGCAGGACGGCCAGGCTGCAGCTCAGCCTGTAGCAAAGGGGGGCAAGAGGAACGACGGGCTGGACGTGAATGGGGTTTCCATTGGAAAACCTGTTCACCTCCCATTCGCCTTCCATTGACCCATTCACCTTCCATTGGACCTCCTGTCCGTGATGACTCATTCCTCACAAATGTATTCATTTATCTTTTATTTTTTGGGGGCGGGGGGCATTTAGCAGAGGCTTTTGTCCAAAGCGACTGACAATCAGTACATTTTGTCATTCATTTGTGAGGTTCCACATGTGGGCAGTCGGAATCTCACAAATGTGTCATTGGGCTGACTCCTGAGCCAATGACTCCTGAGCCCAATGACTCCTGAGCCCAATGTCTCCTGAGCCCAATGACTCCTCAGCCCAATGACTCCAGAGCCCAATGACTCCTGAGCCCAATGACTCCTCAGCCCAATGACTCCTGAGCCCAATGACTCCTGAGCCCAATGACTCCTGAGCCCAATGACTCCTCAGCCCAATGACTCCTGAGCCCAATGACTCCTGAGCCCAATGACTCCTGAGCCCAATGACTCCTGAGCCCAATGACTCCTCAGCCCGTGACTCGACCTGAGGGAGGTGCCGCCGAGGGGGTGAGACGTACCGCTTGGTCCGGCCCCTGATGATCTCCAGGTTCTCAAAGGGGCTGAGCGATGTCATGTTCTCTGGCCACGTCTGGATCCACAAGAACCCTGAACGGTCGTGTGTGTGTGTGGGGGGGGGGGGGGGGGGGGGGGGGGGGACCACAAACACAAATCAGTAATCGAATGGCGGCCACAACTGACCAACAGCAGGACAGCAGGAGAACCAAAACAGGGGGTTTGTGAAGGTGGGGATGAGGAATGCCGCCATTACCCGTAATTTCCTTCACCGTTTTGAAGACGTTGAGCTGGGCGGGGTCCATTTTGGGCGTTTTGGTGAACTGGTCGCTGCAAACAACGACACACACACACGCACACCATCGTTAAGCACACAACGTATCCCGGCTACGGTCGCGTGTCAGGGGCACAAGGCGCGCTGATGGGGGTCATGGGGGTCATCTCTGAGCTGTTTTGTGACCACTCACCCGTGGATAGAGGTGTGGATGAACGCGATGTTGCCGTTGATCTTGGTGCAGTTTCTGAACGAGTCGATGTTGGAGGCGTTGATGGAAATGATGTTTTGCCAGTTTTCCCATCCCGAGTCCATTGCACACTGTTACACGGATACACATGCACACACATGCACGTGCACACACGCACGCACACACACACACACACACACACACACACACCACACACACGCACGCACGCACACACACACGCACGCACACACACACACACACACACACACACACACACACGCACACACACACACACGCACACACACACAATCACGCACACACAAGAGAAACAAAACAAAAACCATGTGAACCACATTGCGCAACTCTTGCGTATCTTTATAGAGCACGGGGGCAGCCTGGAGGTCAGCTCTGCCTGAGAGAGTTCAGGCGTGGCAGAAGATAACAGGACAACCAGCAGGCAAACGCATGCCGTGAGTTGGGTCGATATTGACAGTGCAGTGACATCATTTCCCTCGCCGTACCTTTCGGGCACAGTCCGTCGCATTTGGTGCACTTCCTGACCCCTCCCTCGTCCACCTCGTAGGTGTTCCCCGTGCAGGTCCGCACGCACGCTC
>JAXIVH010000040.1:1709994-1714994 GCA_036785325.1 Urophycis tenuis | reverse complement strand
GCAGTGTGTGTGTGCGTGTGCTTGTGCGTGTGTGTGTGTGTGTGTGTGTGTGTGTGTGCGTGCGTGTGTGCGTGTGTGTGTGTGTGTGTGTGTGTGTGAGTGTGTGTGTGTGTGTGTGTGTGTGTGTGTGTGTGTGTGGTGTGTGTGTGTGTGTGTGTGCGTGGTGCGTGCAGTGTGTGCGTGCGTGTGTGCATGTGTGCTGGGATTGGTCAGCACAGTCATAACTTGGCCCACTCTCAGTGGGAAATATCTGATCTGGGTTACATCTGAAATGAAATGAAATGGGGCGACTCGTATCCAGCACTGTAGTACACACTGTGGTGCACACTGTGGTGCACACTGGTGCGCGAGTCAAAGGGACCTAGACGTGTTTGTCCTGGCAGCCGGCTGGATGTTTCCACTGCTGTTCCTTAGCTGGTTAAAACAACCACTGCAGTCTGTGGCTCCACTCTGTTCCTGCTTAATAAGACTGGGGGCTGCTCACAGACTCCATAACTATGGTCCACTTCCAGGGGACGTAAGATTTATATACAAATATGACTGATTAGATTCCCGAAATAATTAGTTATAGACGGGGGTGATAATCATATATATATAAGTTTTTAGAAGGGTTAGTTATTGATAGTCATGCACTAGGGCCTCAACCTGGCTATAGATCCCTGAACGTTCTGGTTTTCACTGAAAAAAACAAAGCAGCCATTGATTGACATATGCGAGATGGACACGCCTTGGTCTGATAAAATTGCCTCTATCAGGCATTACACAACACGGGCATGTTTGGATAAGAAGGTTAGTATTAGTGATAAGCTCATAACACACAACAGGCTCATTCACAATGTAAAGGGAGCCCTCGCAGGGAATGTGTTTAGTGGCCGTGTGTGTGTGTGTGTCGGTATGTGTGTGTGTTGGTATGTGTGTGTGACTGTGTGTGTGTGTGTGTGTGTGTGTGTGTGTCTGTATGTGTGTGTATGTGTGTGTGTCGGTATGTGTGTGTTGGTATGTGTGTGTGACTGTGTGTGTGTGTGTGTGTGTGTGTGTGTGTGTGGGTGTGTGTGTGTGCGTGTGTTTGTGTGTACTAATACTCACAAAAACTAAGAAAATGGATCACATTACTCCAGTTCTCAGATCGTTACATTGGCTTCCTGTCTGTCAGAGAATTGACTTTAAAGTACTGCTGTTAGTTTATAAAGCACTGAATGGTTTGGGACCAAAGTACATTTCAGATCTTCTCATTTTCTATGAACCATCCAGATCTCTCAGGTCATCTGGGGCGGGTCTGCTTACTGTCCCCAGAGTCAGAACTAAACATGGAGAGGCAGCGTTCAGTTTTTACGCGCCACATATATGGAACAAACTGCCAGAAAGTTGTAGGTCTGCTGAAACACTCACCACTTTTAAATCCAGATTAAAGACCTTTATGTTTGCTACAGCCTTCCCCTAAGCTTATCTTAACATGTTTTAATTTCCTTTTTATGCTTGTATTTTAATTTCAATGCTTTTAATGCTGTATATGTATGTATGTATGTATGTGTTATTTTTTTTTATTTATTTTTTTTATTTATTTTTTATTTTTTTGCTATGCTTTTATTGTATTTTAATGCTTTTTATGTATGTAAAGCACAATGAATTGCCTTGCTGCTGAATTGTGCTATACAAATAAACTTGCCTTGCCTTGCCTTGCCTTGTGTGTGTGTGTGTGTGTGTGTTAGTATGTGTGTGTGTGTATGTGTGTGTGTGTTGTGGCGGTATGTGTGTATGTGTGTGTGTGTGTGTGTGTGTGAGTGTGTGTGTGTGTGTGTGTTTGTGTGTGTGTGTGTGTGTGTGTCGTGTGTGTGTGTGTGTGTGTCAGTATGTGTGTGTGTGTGTTTGTGTGCATGCATTTGTGTTGGTGTGTGTGCGAGTTCTTGCAAACAGTACTGTGGTTTTCAACTTTGTCCCTCATAAGCTGGTCAGACAGGTTCTGACGCTGTCAGGTTCTGACTTGCGAATGAGGCCTCAGGTAAGCTGTCTATAGGCTGTGATCTTATTGTACCCCCCCAATTTAAAACACACCCACATAATGTATGTACTCATGCAGATATACAAACGCACAACATGCGTGCGACTTGCGCCTTACAAAAGACTAGCTAGGCTAGACTGACTAGACTAATGCATACAGATATAGACTACAAGCATATTTAGTACGAGGCAGGATGTGCTAAATGGAAAACATCGCCTTACAATCCACGGCATGCATTTCCAAAACATGTCCGCACTCGACAGCCCATCAAAAGGAACACATTTCCACACCGGCACGGACACACCTCACGAGCTGACTTCATAATTGCTGCGCAGAGAAATTAAAAATCCCCCCCCCACGTGAATCAAAAACAACGGCAAGATGGCGGCTCACTACATTCCCCATCACAACCAGATGTCCATCTGCACTCAGAAATATGACGAGATTCTTCTGTTGCTCATTTGTTGTTTTGACCAGATGATGGGGGAGGGGGGGAGGAGGGGGGAGGAGGGGAGCTGTGGAATCAGGAGAATTAGCGCACGAGCAGAACAGCTGTCTCGCTCCACACCGCCAGCCTGTCCCTTCCCTCATTACCCCCACAGTCCCCAGAGGGGTGGGGGGGGGGGGATGCCCTGACATGAACCCCCCGAGGTTTCGACCGACGGACTCACTAACGCCTCCTAGGCAACCAAGGGCCGCAGGGCTGGGGGGGGGGGGGGGGAAGGGGGGGGAAGCAAGATGGCCGCTTGAATTATCCAGTGGAGGGCGGCCAGATGTCATCATCACTGTAATTATTTCCCCACACTGACAACGATAAACTGTGATGAACATGAGGTCATCATTAGACCACAGCTGGAATTATTAATAAAACAAAACCCAAGAAACACGTGAAGTGAAGTGGAAGGGAAATGAAATGAGCACCACGGCACTCATGTTTGTTTGGACTTCTGATGATGAAGAGTTCAGAGGGGTAACACACTCATTTGCCCGGTTGCCAACATGAGTATGTATGTAAAATATTTGCCCTCTAAAATCATTCATGAGAGTTTGCAGGTCCTGTCGAAGTAAGCATTTATCTAAAGACTTTCAACAACACCCTCTCATTCTTCGTATCAAGCACACACCCTAGTAAGGCCAAAGTAAGAGTTCTCCTGTATACGGTTGTTGATTACTCAAGTCATTTTATGGTTCAAATGACCTGATTTTACACTGCCGATATTCTCCCTTCCTTATTGGACCACAGCACAGGAGAGGTGGAGAGAGAGAGATACTGGAGTTGACTTCTCCATGAGGACATGGTGTATACTCAGTCACAATGCGTGACTTGTTGACAATCTGCACTGCCGTATATACTCGCTTCATTTTGGACCACAGGGCAGGGGGAGAGAGAGAGAAAGAAGAGGAGAGAGGAGAGAGAGAAAGAGAGAGAGAGAGAGAGAGAGAGAGAGGAGAGAGAGAGAGATGGAGAGAGAGAGAGAGAGAGAGAGAGAGAGAGAGAAAGAAACAGAGAGGGAGTGAGGGAGACTTGACTTCCCCATGAGAACACACTGTGTACACACACACAAGCACGCACACATACACACACACACACACACACACACACACACACACACACACACTGACCATAACTCATTGCTCTGTGATGCGTGACTTCCTGACAATCATGACACACACACACACACACAGCCAAAGCGTACCTGCTTCGGTCGTGACTCATCAAGTAGAAAGAACAGCGTGAAACGCCAAACCTGTACCTGTACCTGCACCAGGCCATGGGTGAAACATGCGCTGACGTCAGCCCTAGCGTGACACAGCACGAGGGCTGCATTGCAACACATCCGCCGGCGGTGGTAGGGATCGGCCAGGAGGCGAGGACCAGGCCTCGGTGCCGACTCTGGCTCCTGGTTAACGAACTGCATACGCTTCAGTATCTGTGTGTGTGATTGTGTCAGGGAGTGCATCTCTGTTTGTGTGTGTGTGTGTGTGTGTGTATATAATATGTGTTGGTGTCTTTGTCAGGGTGTGTGTCTGTGTGTGTGTGTGTGTGTGTGTGTGTGTATGTGTTGGGGTCTTTGTCAGGGTGTGTGTCTCTGTGTGTGCATCTGTGTGTGTATGTGTGTGTGTGTGTGTGTGTGTGTGTGTGTGTGTGTGTGTGTGTGTGTGTGTGTGTGTGTGTGTGTGTGTGTGTGTGTACATATATGTGTTGGGGTCTTTGTCAGGGTGTGTGTCTGTGTGTGTGTGTGTGCATCTCTGTGTGTGTGTGTGTGTGTGTGTGTATGTGTTGGGGACTTTGTCAGGGTGTGTGTCTGTCTGTGTGTGTGTGTGTGTGTGTGTGTCTGTGTGTGTGTGCGTATACGTGTCGGGGGTCTTTGTCAGGGTGTGTGTCTGTGTGTGTGTGTGCATCTGTGTGTGTGTGTGTGTGTGTGTGTGTGTGTGTGTGTGTGTTGGGGTCTTTGTCAGGGCGTGTGTCTGCGTGTGTGTGTTTGTGTATGTCTGTCTGTGTGTGTATACGTTTCAGGGTCTGTTGTCAGGGTGTGTGATCTGTCAGGGTGTATATGTGTGTGTTTCTGTGTGTGTGCGTGTGTATATGAGTCAGGGTCTGTGTCAGGGTGTATGTGTGTGTGTGTGCCTGTGTGTGTGCGTGTGTATATGAGTCAGGGTCTGTGTCAGGGTGTGTGTGTGTGTTTGTGTGACTGCATGTAAGCGGGTACTGCATGTAAGTGAGAGCTCGGTTCATTATTCTCATCTTTTAATAGGACTGTATCTACAAGGTTTCCTGATGTTTCTTTAATTGCCAGGGAGTTATAAGTTGAAACTAAAAGTTTTGACTCCGATCGACTTTCCTGTAATGAAAGTCACTGGGATTTAGCATTGGGCTTTGGATCCACTTACAGATATTGTGATTTCGGATGATGTTACATCATTTGCTATCACAGTAATGAATTGTTGTGTATCAGCCGTACAATCTATCTTTGTTTGCATAAGAATGTGTGTGTGTGTG
>JAXIVH010000040.1:1661887-1709794 GCA_036785325.1 Urophycis tenuis | reverse complement strand
ATGGTGTGCGTGTGTGTGTGTGTGTGTCGTTGTTTGCAGCGACCAGTTCACCAAAACGCCCAAAATGGACCCCGCCCAGCTCAACGTCTTCAAAACGGTGAAGGAAAATTACGGGTAATGGCGGCATTCCTCATCCCCACCTTCACAAACCCCCTGTTGTGGTTCTCCTGTCCTGCTGTTGGTCAGTTGTGGCCGCCATTCGATTCCTGATTTGTGTTTGTCCCCCCCCCCCACACACACACACACACACACGACCGTTCAGGGTTCTTGTGGATCCAGACGTGGCCAGAGAACATGTCATCGCTCAGCCCCTTTGAGAACCTGGAGATCATCAGGGGCCGGACCAAGCGGTACGTCTCACCCCTCGCGGCACCTCCCTCAGGTCGAGTCACGGGCTCAGGAGTCATTGGGCTCAGGAGTCATTGGGCTGAGGAGTCATTGGGCTCAGGAGTCATTGGGCTCAGGAGTCATTGGGCTGAGGAGTCATTGGGCTCAGGAGTCATTGGGCTCAGGAGTCATTGGGCTCAGGAGTCATTGGGCTCAGGAGTCATTGGGCTGAGGAGTCATTGGGCTCAGGAGTCATTGGGCTGAGGAGTCATTGGCTCAGAGTCATTGGCTGAGGAGTCATTGGGCTCAGGAGTCATGGGCTCAGGAGTCATTGGGCTGGAGGGGAGGGTCAGCCCAATGACACATTTGTGAGATTCCGACTGCCCACATGTGGAACCTCACAAAATGAATGACAAAATGTACTGATTGTCAGTCGCTTTGGACAAAAGCCTCTGCTAAATGCCCCCCCGCCCCCCCCAAAAAAGAAAAGATAAATGAATACATTTGTGAGGAATGAGTCATCACGGACAGGAGGTCCAATGGAAGGTGAATGGGGTGAATGGGTCAATGGAAGGCGAATGGGAAGGTGAACAGGTTTTCCCAATGGGAAACCCCATTCACGTCCAGCCGTCGTTCCTCTTGCCCCCCTTTTGCTACAGGCTGAGCTGCAGCCTGGCCGTCCTGCAGCTGGGCATCACCCACCTGGGCCTCCGCTCCCTGAAGGAGGTCAGCGACGGAGACGTGGTCATCACCAAGAACCCCTCGCTGTGCTACACCCGCCAGGCCCACTGGAAGGGGCTCTTCAAGTCGGGCAATCAAGTCGCCAAGATGGAGAGCAACGCGCTGCGGGACGCCTGCGGTACATTCACTTGCATTCCTTTAATTCACTACAATGTAAAAATACATGTTTTTTTTTTTCCATTGTATTTATGTGGTACTTTTCAAAGCCCCCATTCAAATCACGATACAAAAAAAAAAACACTTACATGAACAAAAAGCACAGCTCAGAATAATCATGAGCTATCTCATTGGCAGCGTGCATTTGCTCATTGCTTATTGTTTATCATGGCTTTGTGGTGCTGCAGTTCTGCAGAACAACACTTGCGACGTGAAATGCACTGAGGAGGGCTGCTGGGGTCCCGGCCCCAGCATGTGCTTCGCTTGCCGTGACTACAGTCGCCACGGGAGCTGTGTGGACTCCTGCAACATCCTGGAGGTGGGTAAGAGGAGGAGGGAGGAAGGAGGTGGAGGAGGGAGGAAGAGAAGGATTCCGGCTTTCACTCCCATTGACCCAACAGAACCCCCCCCCCCCCACACACACACACACACACACACACACACACACACACACACACACACACACACACACACACTCTCACACACAAACAACACACACACACACACACACACACACACACACACACACACATACACACACACACACACACATACACACACACACACACACACACACACACACACACACACACACATACACACACACACACACACATACACACACACACACACACACACACACACACACACACACACACACACACACAAACACACACACACACACACACACACACACACACACACACACACACACACACACACACACACACACACATACACACACACACACACACTTCCCATCCAACATGTTGTTTTCCCTTATTTTCCAGCAAACAAAAAGCAGAGATCTCTGTGTCAGATCTGTTGACAGACGGACAACTCCCTTAAATTGTCCATTTTCGGTTTTACAACTTGAAAAATTGTTAGTGATGAAACTGTTTCCTGTTGCCGATAAGTAGATTTGTCTTTTAACATGGCTGGCTGCGGCTGTGTGTGAGCGGACGGACCCTCCAGCAGGGGAGTGCTGTATTCATTGACCAGTGTTTTGGTCTCGGATGACTTCTGTCAAACATTGAATCATTGCACTTGTTACTTCACGCTTACAATTTAACTCCTGCCTTGAAACCGCGTTCAGGGCTTTTTCTTTTGTTCTTTTCTTCATGCGGTGGGCCTGCCAGACAGCTTTCTTATCAAAGTTCTATTGTTACTTTCCCCACAGAGACCCTCGCGAGGCAGTGGGTCAACCAGACGTGCGTGAAGTGCCACCCTGAGTGTCAGCCTCTCAACGGGACGGCGTCCTGCACTGCTCCTGTACGTCCCCTCATCACGAGACAGGACCTGACCCAACCTGTCCCCCACTGTCTCCCCAGTGTTACGTAGCCAGACTCCACTGTCCCCCACTGTCTCCCAGTGTTACGTAGCCAGACTCCACTGTCCCCCAGTGTCCCCCAGTGTCATGACCCCAGACGCCCCTTCCCCCAAATGTCCCCGCATAGCCAGACACCACTGTCCCCCACCGCCCCCCAGTGTCATGTAGCCAGACGCCACTGTCCCCCAGTGTCCCCGTGTACCCAGACGGCCACTGTCCCCCAAATGTCCCCACATAGCCAGACAACACTTTCCCCAAATGTCCCCATGTACCCCAGACGCCACTGTCCCCAGTGTCCCCGCGTAGCCAGACACCACTGTCCCCAGTGTCCCCGCGTAGCCAGACACCACTGTCCCCCACTGTCCCCCAGTGTTACGTAGCCAGACACCACTGTCCCCCACTGTCCACCAGTGTCACGTAGTCAGACACCACTGTCCACCACTGTCCACCAGTGTCACGTAGTCAGACACCACTGTCCCCAGTGTCCCCCAGTGTCACGTAGCCAGACACCACTGTCCACCACTGTCCCCCAGTGTTACGTAGCCAGACACCACTGTCCACCACTGTCCACCAGTGTCACGTAGTCAGACACCACTGTCCCCAGTGTCCCCCAGTGTTACGTAGTCAGACACCACTGTCCACCACTGTCCCCCAGTGTTACGTAGCCAGACACCACTGTCCCCAGTGTCCCCCAGTGTTACCTAGTCAGACACCACTGTCCCCAGTGTCCCCCCAGTGTTACGTAGCCAGACTCCACTGTCCCCAGTGTCCCCCAGTGTTACCTAGCCAGACTCCACTGTCCCCAGTGTCCCCGCATAGCCAGATGCCACTGCTTTCTTCTCTGTTTGGTGTTCAAATATTTCTTGAAACTGGGAGAAACATGTCGATGCATTTTAGCGATTGGCTTTTTATTTATTTAACCCTTACAAGGTAAAGCAGCGGTCTGTTGAGTTGGAACCAAACCAAGATAAACCCAGAGTTCAGGTCTATTACATCTCCAGCGCGACTGCAGCTTCGCTGTCAGGAGCTGGCCGCTGATGTTTTGTTTTGCCCCTTCTTCGTCTTGTTCTTGTTCTTGTTCTTCGTCATCATCATCATCATCATCATCATCATCATCATCATCATCATCAAACGTCATCATCATCGTCTTTTCCTTCTTGTTCTTTGTCCTTTCTTGTCACTCTCAGGGTCCGGGGAAACTGCACAAAGTGTGCCAACTTCTCAGGACGGCCTGTTCTGCGTCTCCCGCTGTCCCCCATGACGTGCAGGGGAAGGACGAGAGCCGCATCTGGAAGTATGCAGACCACAGGAACATCTGCCAGCTGTGCCACAAGAACTGCACCCGAGGGTGAGCGAGTTATCCCCCCCCCCCCCCTCACCCCCACCCTCCACCCACCCACCCCCCCGATCCCCTCTCTTCAGCACGCCGTCCGTCCCCCCAAATAAGAGGTAACCCTGTTAGGGGGAGAGGCGTCGGACACGTTGTGGATGTGTCCCTGGATTTGATTGGGTTTGTTGAGAGCAAGCAGTCATGGGGATCGCTGCCCCCGGCCTGGTCTCCCTTGGCACTTTGGCACGTTTTTTTTTTATTTCCCCACCGCTGAATAAGCAGCTTACCGGGCCTTGTTGTTGACAAGATGTATGGTTGGTGGGGGAATTATGAGCTGAGGTGCCGTAGCCCACAGCTCAATGTAATAATAATAATAATGGAGCGCTTCTGTGTGCATGTCAGCTCTGTCACTGGACAAAGAACAGTGTGTGTGTGTGTGCGCCAGTGTGTGTTCTTGTGTGTGCGTGCGCCAGTGTGTGTTCTTGTGTGAGCGTGTGGGTGTACATGCGCATGTGTGTGTACTTTCTGTTGTTCATATACAAATGTGTGCGTGTGTTCGTGCGTGTGTGTGTGTGTGTGTGTGTGTGCGTGTGTGTGTGTCTGTGTGTGTCTGGAAGTGCCTGTCGGCAGGCCTGTCTGCGTGTGCGTTTCCAATGATTCAAAGCGATAGTTGGTTACACCAGAACACGTCGAGGGAGGTGTCCTGTGTTGCTCCTATTGTACTTACCTACATATATTTGTTTTGTTGGTTTTTGAGTGTATTCCCGCTCATTTTTCTTCGGATCCCTTTGAAAGCACAGTTTAGTCTAGTGCCAGTGTTTTTACATTAGCGCAGACAGTACACATCTTCAGGGCTCTTCACTGTTCTCAGGCTGGGTTTAGACTACCCCCCTGCCCTCACATACACAGCACTGTCTTGGTAATAACACCCTGGTAACCAGCGCTGTCACCACTAAGTACTGCCCTGTGTGGTAATGTAAGCTGGTGCAAGGCAGCGGTGTGCAATATTAGCAGAATTATTTTTTATCCATGAAGTAACCCGGATTCAATTAATGATTAGTATCAGGCATTTACTGGTCTGTTCTAGGTGCTACCACGATTGGTTGATTTAAGGGACTACCGGTACATGAACATTTGTCCACATCAATATGTTCCAGCTGTTATATCGTTTCTCCCCCTGAATGATAGTGTTTTTCATTTCTAAAAGGGATTATTTAGTTGAAGCATCGTTTTGCATCAACAACAAAAGGGAGAAATGTGTTTTGGAAAGCGAGACACCAATGGACAGCCAAGGCCGTCAGTTAGTGGCGGCTCCACTCCTCCACTTCAGACTTCCATTATCGAGAGCCACACTGGCTGGTGTGCTCGCTACCACCATGTTATTAGTGTTTTGAGAGTATTTGTATCCAACTTCATGTTTAACAAATACTTTTTGCACATTACAGCCGGGCCAGGCAGCCCAGAGTTAGCTAGAGTTTTAAAGAGTCCCACCGACTGAGAATCCCAGCCCTCCCCTCAGGCCTCCTCCAAGCCAGAGCCCCTAAAGACATGAGCACACGCTGCCTGAGCAGCTCTGGAGGATGAGTGTTCCTACAGAGCAGAGTTGATCTTATTCTACATTTAATATTTAAAAAAAAAACATTGAGGTGGCAAAATAGCTTGTCAGTTGGAGAACAAATGAAAAACTCAAACGTGGAGGAAATGCTGCTTTTAGTTTTGCGGTTATTGCCGTTGTTCGTCATCCCCTGTACTGTGATATTGCAGTTAATAGCGTCAGCTCCAATAATAACCTCTCCTCAATAAACGTGTAAAAGTGTTTGTCTGTGTGGCACTGTGATATTTTTGACCCCCCCCACCTCCCCCCTCCACACACACACACACACACACACACACACTTATTCTGTTATTCTTCCTGCTGTTTGAACTCCAGAGCTCGTGGCGATACACATTTACCGTGTTACACAACAGTACACACACACACACACCTATGCGGGCGATGCGGGCCCGTGTTAATGACAGACAACCTGTGTTGTCAGCTGATGTGCCCGATTGCAAGAGGCAGAAAAAACACATTATGGCTTCTGGTGACGCATACGTAGATGATTGGGCGGACTCGCCTGCAGCTCTCCGCCTGGTGCGGTCCTCTCCGGCGTTCCCCTGTACAGACTACAGCGCAGCGCGACACCACCACGGTCGCAGGGTTCACTCACACTTAAGACAGGCGGCTGGCCATAAAGTCATCTTGACTGGCGTTATTTAAAGTGTTATTCCCTTCAACGTTTATATTATACCCATTATGTGTGTACACATAGCCGTCGTCCTGTCTATATTACAATTTGCCATTTGACCCTCATGAATCCGTTTGCGAATGTGTTTGGTGGGTATTTATTTATACGTGATACACTCTGTTTCTTTGAATGGCTGATAGGTGCCACGGGCCTGGAAGACACGGCTGTCAGCCTGACGGGGTAAGCAGAGTACAGAGTACAGCAGCAGTGCGGGGCCTGCAGACAGCCACTAGCATGCGTCACGGAGGTGCAATGCATTTCGGTTGAGCCAGGACAAGCAGAACAATAGTTAATAATCAGTCTTTAATCCCATGCCGTCCTCAGCGGATCTGTTGACATAGCAAACGGACAATGAGATAAAAAAGTAACCGAAAATACGTTGACCACCGTTCAACCTTAGCGATATTTTGACACTCTCTCCTGGCTCTCCCACTGGTGTGTTTTTGTCAGCGTGAAGACAACTATACTCGTTGAATATGAATATCAATTATAAAAAATGATAATTGTGTTAACCTTTTTTCATGATGATGTGTTATTGTCCTCTCAGCCAAACAGGGCTGTCCATGATCGCGGCTGGTGTGGTGGGCGGTCTCCTGGCCCTGGTGGTCGCCGTGCTGTCCGTGGTGGTGTTGCTACGGCGACGCCACATCAAGAGGAAGAGGACCACCAGGAGAATCCTCCAGGAGAGAGAGGTGACGGATTGGGGGGAGGCAGCGTTCACACAGCCGCCATGATCGAATTATCTTAACTTTATTATCCGTTTGAGGTTAGATTTATTGACGTTGACATTTATTTGTTAAGGGTTGTTTTATTTGTTATTTATGGTGCGTTTCCTTGTTAGTCACAAAGTCTTCGATGTACTGTAGAGCGTAAGAGTGCTTGATCCTCTTTATGAAATGTACAGTTAACTTCATACATCTTCACAATTCAACCTAATCACGGGGATTTAAGACACAATTAAAAAGCCCCGAAGGCAGTTGGTTGTATGGATGTATCATGAAGCAGCACTGCATCACCTCCTGTGTTTGGCTCCGTCCGTGGGTCTGTCTCATTCATCCTGCCTTCCAGTTGGTGGAGCCGTTGACGCCGAGCGGCGAGGCGCCCAACCAGCTCTGCTGAGGATCCTCAAGGAGACGGAGTTCAAGAAGATCAAGGTCCTGGGCTCCGGGGCCTTCGGCACCGTGTACAAGGTACCGGCAGAGCGGCATGTTACCGGCAGAGCAGTGTGTTCACCGGGCAGGGCAGAGTGTGTTACCGGCAGAGCGGCATGTTACCCGGCAGAGCAGTGTGTTACCGGCAGGGCAGAGTGTGTTACCGGCAGAGGCAGAGTGTGTTACCGGCAGAGCAGAGTGTGTTACCGGCAGAGCAGTGTGGTTACCGGCAGAGCAGAGTGTGTTACCGGCCAGAGCAGTGTGTTACCGGCAGAGCAGTGTGTGTTTACCGGCAGAGCAGTGTGTTACCGGCAGAGCAGTGTGTTACCGGCAGAGCAGAGTGTGTTACCGGCAGAGCAGAGTGTGTTACCCGGCAGAGCAGTGTGTTACCGGCAGAGCAGTGTGTTACCGGCAGAGCAGGGCGCGTTACCGGCAGAGCAGTGTGTTACCGGCAGAGCAGAGTGTGTTACCGGCAGAGCAGGGCGTGTTACCGGCAGAGCGGCGTGTTACCGGCAGAGCAGAGTGTGTCGCTGGCCGGCTCTAGCGCCGAGTCCTGCAGTGAGGCTCGTAGCCGTAGCAGCTGAGCGTGGTGGCGGGTCTCAGGAGGAAAGCCCCTGCGTAGAAACACACCATACCCCCCCCCCCCCCCCCCCCCCCCCCACACACACACACACACACACACACACAACACAAACACACACACACACACACACACACACACCCCTCCTCTGTGGTGTGATCCGTCATCCCACATCTGTTGTCCATCTTTCTATTAGAAACAGATCATGCTTGCTCTTAGCAGTGAGTGTGTGTGTGTATGTGTGTGTGTGTGTGTGTGTGTGTGTGTGTGTGTGTGTGTGTGTGTGTGTGTGTGTGTTGTGTGTGTGTGTGTGTGTGTGTGTTGTGTGTGTGTGAGAGTGTGTGTTTTAAGCACGTGGGCCTGTGTCTGCGTTTTTAAATGTCGAAGCACAAGGCACGTTTTTCGCCCGTCAATGGACGCCCTCAGTGAGTCGGCGCGCAGGTTTACACGTGTCTGGTATTTGCGTATGCGTGACGCCTGACGACGTGTGCGTGTGTTAATGTATGTACACGTGGTGTGTGCTGTGGAAGTATCCACAGCATTGAAGTAGCAAGTAGCTTGACTTTTTCTTATCCGTAACACGTTGCTGTTCCACACAGGGCCTGTGGGTTCCAGAAGGGAGGACGTGAAGATCCCAGTGGCCATCAAGGTCTTGAGAGAGGCCACGTCGCCGAAGGCAAACAAGGAGATCATGGATGTAGGTGCAGGGCTTTCAAAGTCCATTCATCAGTCCACTATGGACTCCCTGCTCGTCTGTGTCTACTCACACTTTTGTTAACAGTAGATGTATGCTATGCTTTCAAATGTCTTGAAGCCATCGGAGAAAGTATGTGAAGACAATACGCGGACGACACTCATCTACGGAGTGGACGAGGAATATCGCACAACACATCACACACACTGCTAGAGTGCTCGCCGCGATTCAAACATCAGCATCAGTTCTGCTCCTAATTACGACCACATGCATCTGTTATGAAACTAATGAGATTAGGTGAAGGTGAGGTATTCAGTTCTACACCGGTACTCCCTAGTGGAGAGACGCAGGAAATGGATTACTGTGTTGGAGGGTTGGGTCTGTGGGCTGCTACTCCAGGGCTGAGGTGATGCTGGCTCTGTTGCCATCCAAAAAAAACACAACACAACACAAGCCCAGCTCTGTGTACAAGTGGTTTCCTACAGTATATCTGAAGTGCATCTGACGACGCAGAGGCTTTTGCGGTCATGTTGCTTAGTCACTGCACATCTGGTATTTGAGGCACCAGACATCCTCTCAACCTTTTAATTTGAGGGCAAGGACTACTTGGAAGTATTTGGCCGACCCCTCGCACTCTATATATAAGTTACTACTACTCACCTAACAACTACCTATACTGTCCCATTAAGGAAATCGGCCCACTTTGTATTTGTTTTGTGTTGTGGGAAAAATACTTGCGTGACTCTTATTAACCCCTAATTCCCTGAGAGGTATGTCTGGACGTGATTATGCACTTTAGCATGAGTAGCATCCATATCATCGGTGTGCCCAGAGACACCACGGTAGCCTGCATGTTTGTTGACAGAAGAAGCAGCTCTGGTTGTAAATCTTCAGGATGATTCAGTCTCTCCACTTGAGAGCCACGTACACACACACACACACACACACACACGGATGACGTGGATCTCCTGAACCAAATCACATTTGATGTAACACTTTTTGATAGCATTTTAAGGCGCATGTATTTAATTAGTTGAATCTTTTGCTACATGTTTTCTTCTGGGAGTTTTGTGCTGAATGGACAGGATGTGAGGGGGAGTGAGAGAGAGAGAGAGAGAGAGAATGACGTTTAGCATCGCATGCCGGAATCGAACCGGGGTCCCTGCAAGGCGTCTTACCCATGTGGATAGGTCACTAGCATGTTGGAAAGAAATGTCTTTCATACTTATTTACACTTCACAATTATTTACACGTCATGACAATAAAATGTGTTGACACATTGTGATCCTTAACAATTTGGACATCTGGACATGGTATTTTACCCCTCCCCACCCTAATAAGACACAAAAATAAGTATCTACCGTGTAACAGAAGAAATATACAAGACAAAAATAAACGTAACTAACTAAACTAAGCAATGTAACATGTCCCACAAACATTTCAATCACAATGTTAGGACGATTCAATGAGTCTCATGACATATATCCCATAATTCACATCAATTAAACAGAGTCATGAAGACAGTTTATACCACAGGTCCCCAGGTCTCACTAAAGGCCTGACCACAGCCCACCACAACCCACTATGCTAAACCTCAGCCTCTCCAAATGGAGGACTTCACCCAGTTTGTTGTCTTTAACATTGATTATATTGTGTGGGTGTGTGTGTGTGTGTGTGCGTGCATGCGTTCGTGCGTGTGTGTGTGTGTGTGTGTGCGATGCGTGCATGCTGTGTGCGCGTGTGTGCGTGCATGCATGTGTGCATGCATGTGTGTGTGTATGTGCGTGTGTATGCGTGTGTGTGCGTGCACGTGCGTGTGCATGCAGGAGGCGTACGTGATGGCCAGTGTGAACCACCCCCCATGTGTGTCGTCTGCTGGGGATCTGCCTGACCTCCACGGCCCAGCTGGTCACCCAGCTCATGCACTACGGCTGCCTGCTGGACTACGTGAAGGAGAACAAGGACCACATCGGCTCCCAGTACCTGCTCAACTGGTGTGTGCAGATTGCAAAGGTAGGACCACACGAGGACACGGGGGGGGGGGGGGGCAGAGGGATCGCTTGGCTTCCCCGTGTGTGTGGAATGATTCAGGTTGTATGCGCTGAACTGATGGGGCTTGTTTCAATGCTGTCATATGTCTGTCCTGTGTGCACGTTTGTGTGTCAACGTGTCAAATATCGCGTACACATTCTGATTCAGTGCTGTGGCTCTAGCCCTCGGTCGGTTGTAAAGGTCTTCACAAAACAAAAGTTTTGAAAGAAAACCTTCTCTCGGGCCGTCGAGCCAACAATCGGCGATGTTGTTGTTCTAAACCACAGTCGCTTTTACAAACCGCGCCGCGGCGTAATCCTGCCGTATCAAAACAACGCCTGTAAGGACGCCGCGGTCTTCCCCCGTGTGCCCGCGTCTCCTCCCAGGGAATGAACTACCTGGAGGAGCGCCACCTGGTGCACAGAGACCTGGCGGCCCGCAACGTGCTGGTGAAGACCCCGCAGCACGTCAAGATCACCGACTTCGGCCTGGCCAAGCTCCTCAACGCCAACGAGAAGGAGTACCACGCCGACGGAGGCAAGGTTGGTGTCTGTCACCCCCACACACACATACATACACACACGCATATGCACACGCACACACCACACACACGCACGCACGCACACACGCACGCACACACGCACGTGCACGCACACACACACACGCGCGCACACGCACGCACGCACACGCACGCATACACACACACACACACACACTCACACACACACACACACACACACACACACATACATACACACACACACACACGCACACACACGCACACACACACATACATACACACACACGCACACACACACACACACACACACACCGCAGCGGCATCGTTAGCGTTAGAAGCGAGAGTGGGCGGCGTTGGGGGGGGGGGGGACGCTCCACACAGGCATATGCTTTCAGACTGAAGATGTACTGTAAAGGGACTGTACGGGCTTTGTCCCTGACTTGGAAATAAGTCATAATTTCACGTCTGTTTTTGTTGTAGATGTGTATCTCCACTTACCGCGGGGTTGGGATTTATGGCTTGTTTGCTCTCAGACAAGTCGAGTCCAAAAACATCTCCCTCTTCTCTCTCTTTCTCCCCTTCATCTTCTTCTAGTAATCTTTCAGTATGTGCTGCTGGAGCAGTCTCTTTACTCCACGTCAGGCCCGGCTTTCCCTGTTAAAACACTAGTCGGCCAGGCTTATTCTCCGCCTGAGTAATGATCTTTGCTCTCTGCAGGTCCCGATAAAGTGGATGGCGCTGGAATCCATCCTGAACAGGACTTACACGCACCAGAGTGATGTATGGAGCTACGGTAGGTCTTAGGCAACGCAACGCAACGCAACGCAATGCAATGCAATGCCAGGCATGTTTGCTGTACCACAGGAATCACATCGCCGCGAGATTGATGGGTATCTTCACCGTGTGCCTGCACTGAGGTTAGAGCTGGTTCAAATTGTGTTGTGATGTTTTGACTCCTGTTTAAAGAGCACCGATGCTAAAGTCTTCAATAAAATCAAATGACATTTGGCATATTTGTAACGTAAATGCTACTTCACTTATTGCTTTGTAAAAGAATATTGTTTTTGTGCGGTTGTCAAAATGAGTCCCGAGTAAAGGTCTCGTAGGTATCAAAGGTTTCAGGACAGGTACTAAAAGCCTACGCAGCAACGAGCCTCAGATGGACAATATTATAAATATTATAACAAAAAATAGTTGCTCCCGCCAGCACACGCCAGAAAGCATTTGTCAAGGTTAGGAACATATGCACACTCACATACACACGCCCCCCCCACACACACACACACACACACACACACACACACACACACACACACACACAGACTCACAATACAGAGAGACACACATGCAAACAATACACACACATATCATATAACACACATGCAGCACATCCACCCACAGACATGCGCATCACATAACACACACATACACACTTAACACACACACACACACACACACACACACACACACATGCAAACAATGCACGCATATCATATAACACACACGCAGCACACCCACGCACACGCAGCACACTCACGCACACGCAGCACACTCACGCACACGCAGCACACTCACGCACACACAGTGCTACGCTCCGCGGGCCGGCCTCCAGAGAGGTCTCTAGGGTTTGATGGGGCCCTCCCCTCAATAAGGCCAACCCATCAGCAGGGCCTGGCAGGACCCACAGAGGCTCTCGCTCTACCCCCCCTCCTCCCCCTCCTCCCCCTCCTCCCCCTCTTCCTCTCTCCCCTCTTCCTCTGCAAACTCTCTCCGACGCACACACGCACGCATCCTGCCGCCTCCCCCTGATGCGGGGCGCGGGGCCAGCGTGCTCAGATGCCGCGCCGCGATATTCCACGAGCGCAACATCCTGTTGCTGAAATGAAACTGCTGTGCTTTTCTTTTTTTTTTTTTTTGGTTTTCTCGGGGAGGCAAACGTAGGGCCCGAGCGTGTGTTCCCGCCACGCCTCGCTTTGGGAGCGCGGGTGGGAGTGTGTGTGTGTGTGTGTGTGTGCGTGTGTGCGTGTGCGTGCGTTGTGTGCGTGCGTGTGTGCATGTGTGCTGGGATTGGTCAGCACAGTCATAACTTGGCCCACTCTCAGTGGGAAAAATATCTGATCTGGGTTACATCTGAAATGAAATGTGTGTGTGTGTACGTGTGAAGCTCACCTGTGCGTTTCCTCCAGGTGTGACCGTTTGGGAGCTGATGACCTTCGGGACAAAGCCCTACGACAGCATTCCCGCCAGTGAGATCTCGGGGGTCCTGGAGAAAGGGGAGAGGCTGCCCCAGCCCCCCATATGCACCATCGACGTCTACATGATCATGGTGAAATGTACGAAGCCCAACGAACCAACGCTGGCTGCTGCCCGCATGAACCGCGCAGATTAACCCCCATGTTAACAGTCACGGCGTGCCATTAGTTACGCCGTGCTGGGAATGATCAGCTATAGGATTGCGCGGTTTCCCACGTCAGCCAGGAAGTGATGTCACTGATAGGATCTGTTGATGTCTCTGGTTAGGCTGGATGATTGATGCGGACAGCCGGCCACGTTTCCGGGAGCTCATGTCGGAGTTCACCAGGATGGCGCGGGATCCTTCCCGGTACCTCGTCATTCAGGTAGGCTCTCACCCCGCCCCCCCCCCCCCTCACACGCTGTCTGTGACCCATCAGGCCGCGTCGCACACAGAGGAGGACGCCATGGACTCATCTTATGCCGTTTGTTGTTTTCAATCACTGAGCATGATAACAATAAATAAGTAAACACATTCATCTTTGTAATCTTGACAAAGGCGGAAGTCGTGTGTGTTTATGGGGCTGTGGGAGTCCCATCTCATTGGCGCCAACTAGTGGTAAAAAATGTGACAATGGTGGCATGTTGGTGTGCAAGAAACCTGCATACTGTATCGAGCCACTCACAGACATATTGCACATAACATTGTAACACACTCTTTTCTAACATTATGGAAAGAGTGAAAACATATTAATGGCCATGTCATCCAGAGTGTTCACTATAGGGCGAAATAGACTGTGTATAGCAGACCCGTTGGTCTGAAATGATTCAGATACAAGTCAGCGAGGAGCAGGTTAGCAGAAGGTGTGTGCAATGAGTGAGCGAACCCAGAAGCCTTCTGGCTGGGAGTCAGACAGCCCAGCCACTACATCCTGCCACTTGCTATGCGAAGAGAGAAAGACTCCTTTCCATACACTGTGCCAACCTTTACTCTAAAGCCCAAAGCACATGGCAAATATATAGACCAAAACAGACCGCAGTCCTAAAAGAAACAAGTGGAAAAATACAGAGACCGTGCCACATCCATGCTCCATGCCGCTTTGCTCCATGAAAACTGCATGATTCTAGTTCTTGTTTGGGTCGGCGCAGGTACTATGACCTGAACGTTCCTGTGGGCTTAGCATTTTCTCCTGTGTTGTTACCGTTGCCAGGGTGACGACAGGATGCTCTTGCCGAGCCCCACAGACGGCCGGTTCTACCGCAGCCTGATCAGCGGCGAGGACATGGATGACGTGGTGGATGCAGACGAGTACCTGCTGCCCCAGCAGGGCTTCTTCACCAGCCCCAGCACCTCACGCACCCCACTGCTGCACTCCGCGGTACGCCCTGCCTGTCTGTCTGGAGGGGTCTGTCTGTCTGCCCGGTCTGTGTTTCTGTCAGTCTGCCTGTCTGTCTGTCTGCCTGTCGGTATGGGTCTGTCTGTGTTTCTGTCAGTCTGCTTGCCTGTCTGTCTGTCTGTATGGGTCTGTCTGTGTTTCTGTCAGTCTGCCTGTCTGTCTGTCTGCCTGTCTGTCTGTCTGTCTGTATGGGTCTATCTGTGTTTCTGTCAGTCTGCCTGTCTGTCAGCCTGCCTGTGTGTCTGTGCCTGTATGTGTGTGTGTGTGTGTCTGTCTGTGTTTCTGGAAAGAGGTCTACAGGAAGTATTTAGGCTCAGCGTTGACTGGTCGATATGAAGCTGTCACACGTGCTCTGGCCTCCGTCAACATCGCGGAGGACAAAAAGGCATTTCATTTCAAAAAGAGGAGGAAATATAGTTGACTGGAGGGGAAAAAAAAAGCATTCCTGGTGCAATAGACCATAATGCCCCCAGGGTGGCAAATGAGCTGGGGTGTACGGCGCCGTTGTGTGCCCTTGAATTGGGGTCGTGACTCTGATTTGTGAAGTCCCGAGGTGCACAGCAAGGAACACGAGCAGGTCTCCTGTTCAGTAATAGCTTTTTTTTTTTTTTTTTAAATGGTGAAGAAAACATGTTCACTTGTATGGTCCTACACTGTTACTGTTGAGACGGCGTGGCCATGACATTCATAGTTATTTATTATTAACCACACACTTTCATTCACCACAGACTTTATCCAAAACAGCTTACTTAAAACCGAGACATGCTACAGTCTCGAAACACCGTGTGGAGCTGGGATACGTCAGCCATTTTAGATGGATTGGCTGATTCACGCCAGCTCATGTCCACACACACAATAGAGTTCACCTGCTCTTCAGCGTTTCCTTGAAACAAGGCCGAAAACACACATCTCTTTTTTTCCTCCTCTGAAGAAGTATGCTACAGCTACGGGAGATAGATTGTTGATCATGAGTTCTGTGAAATGCACATTCTGCATATAATTCACTTAATCCCAAAGACAGATGGAAATCCGCTCCAACGCTGTTTTGGCATCAGCCAATGAACGTCCCCCTCTCAGCGGCAGTAGTACCAAAACACCTTGGACTCCACGCGCCATGGCTACCAGCTCTTTCTGCAGAGGCTGTGAAATCAAATAGGGCGTACGTGCATACAGCCAGGAGAGTGAATCTAATTGGCCAGGTCTCGATGTCTCTACGGCCTGCCGTTACCTGGCCTGAACCCCAAATTGGTCCGAACCCCCTGATTGGTCCTCGTTCGGTGGACCGATTCCCCCAAAGGGAAACTTCTTCTTCTTCATCCATCCTGTCTTCCATTCAACCTCCCACTCTTAACCTCGTTCACCCCTCCCCCTCTTCTCCTACGTTTCCTCCCATGTGCCCTTTTGATTAACACGGGCGTGTGTGTGTGTGTGTGTGGGGGGGGGGGGGGGGGGGGGGGGGGGGGGGGGGGGGGGGGCGGTGAGTTGAGACGGTTGAGGCCCAAATGAGGAGAAGTAATTTACTCTGGGTCCTTCAGTTCAGTCAAGGCCAGTGTGTATGTGTAGCCCCCCGCCCCCTCCCCCCCCGCGACCCGCTCCGCTTAAAACCAGGTATCTGGCGTCTGGGCCCCGTCGCTGAAAGCCGGTTAGCGTGTAGAGCTTTCACGCTTTGATGGCCTTCACAGACGGCAGAACCCGGCTGTAAAAAAAAAAAAAAAAAAAGTCCCGCGAGGGGCCACCTCTCTCCTATCTGTTTTCACAAAGCCCTCTTTTTTTCCGTAGCAAAAAAAAAAAAAAGATGTTGACACATCTTTTGCATGACACAGTGGGTTTCGGTCAGTGGGGGAAAAAAAAAAAAAGAACATTCTCCCGAGTGCTTACAGTAACAACAACAGAAGAAATCCCCCGGAGCTCGGACTGCGGCGCCTTGCGTTGGCCAGGGAGAGATGAGACGAGCCGAGCAGAGAGCCATCCTTCTCTCTCCCATAACGCCGCGCTTGGTAGCAGGGGTCTGGAAGTGCTCACGGCCGCTCTGGAGCCAACAGGCCGAACGTCCGGGCTGGGGGGGGGGGGGCTGTCTGTTGAGCGATTAGTTCGTTGAAATCGGCGGTTAGACCGTTTGTAAATGTCTCGGGGGTGGGCCCAGGCAGGGTTAAACACACCGTTTAATGAAGGCAGCTTTTGTTTTGTTTTTTACGTGGTTAGCTCTTTGGTCAGCTTCGTACGAGCCAATCAATCCAGATGTACCCATTCGCATTCCACCTGCATCGCGTCACCGGGGCGTTGGTTTCGTAACATACCGGTTTACTCGGTAATGCGGGAAAGTCATTTGCTGAAAGAAATATCGAAACACATGAACGTCATAGTTCTAATGAATTTGACACATAACGCATTTTCATCACCAAGTCGTGCACAGAAAGTATTTAGGCGTTCTGCTGAGCTGTAAGCAGAGCTACGTATTGGTCTGGGCTAACTGAGCGTGGTGTAAAGGGACTCCCCGCGGCCCCGTATGTACTGAATGTGTGTGGCTTGTGTTGCAGAGCCTCAACAGCAGCATTGGGACGTGTCACAGCAGAAACGGCTTCATGGTGAGTAGGGCCACTTTGCCCTCGCTGCTATCAGCCGCAACTTCTAACGCCTTCAGCTACTCTCTATAGTGTTTAATATTGATCTCTTTTTAATTTGTATTACCCTGTATTGCCCTGTGTCCTTTGGCTGTGATGCTCACAGTTCCCCTCTGGGATTAATAATGTCCATCTTATCCTGTGTTATCTTCTGGGATGTAAATGTGGTGCGTGTCTGTCAGGTCATAGCTCTCTCTCTCTCTCCTCTCTCTCTCTCTCTCTCTCTCTCTCTCTCTCTCTCTCTCGTCTCTCTCTCTCTTCTCTCTCTCTCTCTCTCTCTCTCTCTCTCTCTCATCTCTCTCTCTCTCTCCTCTCTCTCTCTCTCTCTCTCTCTCTCTCTCTCTCTCTCTCTCTCAGAATGGCTTCCCAGGCAGAGAGGGCAGCCTTGTGCTGCGGTACATCCCAGACCCCACAGACAAGTTCCTGGACCATGACTTCCAGCCAGCTCCAGGCGAGTTCCTCTCTGCAGCTCTCCTCTTTACTGATCCTTGTTTTAGTCTTTTTTGAAGGATGAGGCATCTCGTTGGTGGATGTGACTTTTAACCAAAGTCTATATACAATAAAAAAGATAAATATATATATAGAGTAAATATAAATACAAATGGTACACTGAAGTGTACTGAATGAGATGTATCAGAAGAGTGTATTGTCAGAGTGATTGTTTATGGTGAGCAGTGCTGATTGAAGAAGCAGCAGGAAGGACCTATGGTAGCTCTCCTTCACACACGTGGGGTGCAACACATAACAACAATATGAGTTCAACACATAACAACAATATGAGTTCAACACATAACAACAATATGAGTTCAACACATAACAGCAATATGAGTTCAACACATAACAACAATATGAGTTCAACACTAACAGTTATAGTAGTTCTGAAAGTTATAGTACTATATTTTGGTATGTGTGTCGTAATAAGTACATAAAACACAGTCATGTAGGAGTTTCACCGATACAAACTTTACAAGATCTCCACATTAATTACTATTTCACAAATCATTTGAAATGTATTTCCTCGCCACTGTGTTAAGAGTTTGTGTGTTAACTGTGACTTGTATCTCCCCCCTCACTACATGAACCACTGAGTGAAGAGTGTGTGGTGTGTGTGTGTGTGTGTGTTAACTGTGTAACGTGTATCTCCCCCTCACTACATGAACCACTGAGTGAAGAGTGTGTGTGTGTGTGTGTGTGTGTGTGTGTGTGTGTGTGTGTGTGTGTGTGTGTGTGTGTGTGTGTGTGTGTGTGTTAACTGTGTAACTTGTATCTCCCCCTCACCAAATGAACCACTGAGTGAAGTGTGTGTGTGTATTTTTGTGTGTGTGTGTGTGTGTGTGTGTGTGTGTGATCTCCCCCCTCACTACATGAACCACTGAGTGAAGAGTGTGTGTATGTGTTAACCGCGTGTTACTGTATCTCTCCCTAGACCAGGTGCACCTCTTGAGTGCACAACGTGTGTGTGTGTGTGTGTGTGTGTTAACCGTGTGACCGCCCGTCTCCCAGCAGACTACATGAACCAGAACGGCGTGTCAGACGTGATGAACCCCAACTACCAGCACCCGGGGCCCCCCCGCAGCTTGCTGCCCCCCATCTCCTCCGCCGAGGACATCGAGGCTGAGTACCTCAACTGCTTCAAGGACGGCGCCCAGGGGCCCGAGTACCTCAACCAGGTCCGCTTCCCCCCGGCCCACACGCCCAGGGCCCAGGCCCCGCCCCCTGCTGCCGCCGCCGCCGCCTCCTCGCCGGGCGCCAAGGGGGCCACCGCCGGCGCCGGGCGGAGGTACCCGCCACAGAACAGCATGGACAACCCTGACTACCAGCAGGACTTCACGCCCAGCTTCAAGAGCCACGCCAACGGACACATCCCATTGGTGGAGAACACGGAGTACCTGGGCCCCGACTGAGGGGCGCGTCTGGCGCTGGGGGGGGGGGGGGGGGGGGCAAAAGGAAAAGAGACATAGTTTCCCCCCTTTTTTTTTATCTAAAAAGAGAGAGAGATATATCTCTCTCTATATATATATTCATGTTTCATCCCCCTGGTGGCACAGCATTCCATGTCGCCTGCATGCTGTCAGAGCTGTATTTCAGTCACGCAAACAACCCCCCCCCCCCCCAAGAGAGACTGAAAAGGGGGAACTCAACAAAAGGCTGGAGGACACAGAGCATCGTTATATAACCCGAGCGGCGCTGAAGAAGAAGAAGAAGAAGGGCCTGCTCACCGCGCTCACCGGCTGAGTGTCGTGGCCCGCGTCCGGACGGGTCTGGACGTGGGGGGTCCGGCCGGGGGGGTCCTGACCCAACGCTGCGGTCTGAATGTATGGGCGGGGAGAGACACGCCATGACACACTGTGTGCATTTAAAGGCCAACGACTTTGCTTCAGGGGAAAGACACGAGCGTGGCAGCTAACCCAAATAAAACAGCGGAAGGTACACATGTGTTGTCCAAGTTAGAAGCATCACAGCTAAAACAAGTGAATAAACAATATGGAGGTGGTTTATATACAAAAGGGAAGGGATGGCTTTTTAGTTTTTTCTTGTTTGGGTTTGAAACAGGGAACCGTTGATGCTGGACTTGGATGGGGAATCGTTTGAACATATCCTTGCTTTGTATGTGAGGAGTTAAAACGCTTATTTTGAGAGACTCGGACGACGCACTTCTTGAAGTGAGAAGAATGGTGAAACAATAAGATACAATTTCTCTGAGGCATTTTGAAAGGGAATCCTGGCCAATATGGGCTTTTTAAGATGCCTGCCTGGCTTCAATTGTCTAAAATAAATAGATTTGACCGATATGAAGTAGTTGCACAGCATAGAAAGCCAATGGCAAAATAAAAGGAAAAGAAGGTTTGTTGCTGTCTATAATTAACTGACCTACGTAGAGTTCTTCTTTTAATCTTCTCGAGGTCCAAGATGTTCTTCCATCAGCCCAATTCTGCAGATAAGGACAACAGCTGATTGTCTTCTACCGGACAGTGAGCCACTCGACAAACCTGATCAACCTTTATCTATCGGCCATCGGCAGAGAAGTGAACAAACATGTTTGATTAGTCTTGAAAACAGGCTCCTTCCTACCGACCGCGTCCTATCTCTCCATATCTCTTTCAACTTGTTGCCTCCCATTCAGAGGAACGATCCACACGTCAATAAAGTGAGTGGATCACTCAATCAAGGCACCCTTCCTCTCGCTATTATTGGACTTTCAACTCCATCCAGGATGTATAATCTCTTCAGCCCTTCTGGTGACCACACCTGTACGACCCGAGGATATCCCCAGCCATAGGAATAACCTTTTTGAATGTGTGTAGTCACTGTGACCTTCTCTTTCGAACACTGTGTGAAATATATGTTATATGTGCTGTCGGCATTGGGATGCAACCGCTCCAGCATTCGGTGTTACTCTGTTTCCTGACCATTATACCATGCCTGCCGTTTTACATTGGGTTTCATGTGCTCACATGAAATCAGTCGCTCTGCTCGTGGCTTTAATGTCTTGTAGCGACGCGAGAGCATACCATCTGAAAGGTAAATAACGTTCCTAGTTTTAAAGGAATATACTGTTGTAGCAACTTGTGAGCCCGTCTTTTTTTTTTTCAGATTTTACAGGTACATGTACATAAAAGAGAGATTATCCTGTGTACAATATAACTCATAGTCACTTATAATTTATCATATCAGTACATGGTTTTGCCACTTTATTCACTGATATGCACTTGTTTTGAATTGTTCTAATTTCATCCTAATGTGAGCATTAATAAAAGCATTTTTTATGGACCTGAACATGTTGCGTTTTTGTGGTTTGTTATTTGTGCTGCTAGTTTTATGTTTTATTTATTTAAGAAAGGGACAATGTACATTAATTGACATGGCCTTAAAGACATGTAAATGCATCAGACTTAGTCACAGACTAATTTTCATCTGCAGTCCCTGGCAGGTTTGATGTTTAGAAGAGGAGACAGATGAAAAAAAAGACATAAAATAGGCATGCAAACATACAATTACAAGTAATACAAGTAATACATACTGACATGGACAAAGAGACAGGCAAGGATGACAGATGTAGCAACATACCAGCATAAAAGAGTAAAAAGGAAAAATAAAGGACAAAAAACAAAGAACAGATAAAACACAGAGCTTACACAACAGTTAGACAGCTCACAATCACAGACAAAAAGATAGTGAAACCATATTACTTATGGGTGCATATTTGTTTGTCCAGTAGCCATTGTTTTATGGATTTAGTGAATTGGTTTATGGTTGTATAGCTCCTAAACTGTATTGGTATGGTATTCCAAATGTGTGCAGCTCGGTAAGAGAAGGCTGACTGGGCAAAAGTTGTTTTTCTGTATGGTATTTTGCAGTCCCCTCTAGAAGAAGATCTTGTGCTTGTGTTTTGATTTTGCTTGATGAACTCATTAAGTGGAGGTGGGGCTAAGCCATGAAAGATCTTAAAGACTAGTACTATGTCAGCAAACTTAATCATGTTTTCCCAGTTGAGGAAATCATATTTTGCTAAAACATTACAATGATGATAAGTATTTGATTTCTTATCCATTGTTTTCAAAGCCTGCTTATACAGCTTTTCTACTGGTTGTAGAGTTGTTCTTGATGCCTGTGTCCAGCTGGTAAGACAGTAATTTATATGTGAAAGAATCATAGAATGCATATACAATTTAGATGATTCAGTTGTTAAATTGTTCCTTATGTATCTAAAATTGTTGAGATTAAATTTGATTCTATGTACAACCTTCTTCACTTGGGTTTTAAAAGTGAGTTGGTTGAATGATGAGTTACGGTCACTCATGAAACAGAGGGACCTGGCTCTGAAAACATTAGCTGGCGCATAGAGCGGAAGATTTACAGTAGTTGTAGTAGAGGTCTGATTAAATTACTAAATACCGGACTGCCTTTTAGTAATACATTTAGTAGCCTAATACATACAGTATATACATACATACATGCAGTAGGCCTAATACATATATAGGAATTCTGGTTTCAGCTAAACCAAACCAACCACAGAAGATAAAGTATTACCTTGACAGATGAACTAATGAAGTAACAGAGGGTGGTGTGTGAAGAAGCTCATACACTGAAGCAGACAAAGGCCGTTCGTGAAGCGGACAGTAGAGGGCGGTCGAGACCGCGGACGGGCGACACCGCGATGCCTTTCAACCCCGTTTCCATTGGTGGCGATAGAGGCTCCGCCCACAACCACGCGCTGCGAAGAAGACTCTGACAACAAATAGCAAAACTTTAGCCGGCCGGAGCGCCAGTTTGCGTCGACCCTTTTGATACGCAGGGATGGGGATCTTAACAGAGAGGAGCCACGTATTTGTACTTTTAATAGTGATATTTTTAACCGAGAGACACTACCAATGGGTGAGTGTGCTTATGTTGTGTTTCGCAATGATTTTAACATGACTCAGCTGTTGCTGGGATCACGAGAGCTGGCGTCGTGTTTGTTTTGGAGTGCTAGCTAGAGATTAAGGTCAATACACTTACAGATCCGATTATAAACTATTGACAGTTCGGAACATAAGGATTCTTCGACGCATAGCGTACATTCGTAAGAATGCCCTGAGCCGATAGTTAAAATGTGTCGGCTCGATAACAGCAGAGCAAAAAGGGTAACTTGGCATGGACTGACCACACATTATTCTGGGACTCGATGTACTCGGAAAGTCCTGCAATGTTCATCAAATCAATCAATAAGTCAACAATGACTTGTCGATCATCAGGAGTCAGTGGTAGCGTTTGCAATGTAAAGTATGAAACTAAAACTGATCATACCCTCTCCAAACCTTTGCAGCAGCTTATGGGATGCACTTATTGCGTTATGTAGTAATGTGTTAATTTACAAATACTAACCGACTAGGCTCAAAGCATCCCTAAAGGGATCAGTACATTTTATAACACAATCAACTCAACGTCCATTGCTCTGCAGCAAACCGCAGCAGGATGGCTGTAATTAAAGAGTTGTTGTATGTAAGAGTTAACATAGTTGCGCTTCTTTATTATCTGGTCATGACGGTAATCAGATGATGGTAGTAGTAGTAATATGCTCTGTGCTTCAGAAACGGAGGCCGGTTAAATGTCACGAACATGTTTCCAGGTCTTGTGACTATTGAACAGTTTTGTAGTATCGCTGTAGTAGTAGCGTAAAGTGACATTCTTTGTGCTCTTGCGCAATGTGCTGTTGGCAAGTTGAAATCCAAAATTAAAACTAATTTTAAAGCACTTGAACTGAGGAGCAACACGGCCAGGAATGGCTTGTTGGACTTAATGTACATTTAGTCATAAAATGTTTGTCAGAGACCACACACACACCCACGCAGCAATAACAGCATTATAACATTACATTGACTCAATTAAATTAAACCTTCACGTAATTTCAATGCTTGGCCAGCTATGACTTTAAATGCCATTTATTTATTGTGGTAAACTCCCTTTTTCAGAGACATACAAGATAGCATTAAACATGGTGTTGACACACACAAAGTCATCAAGGTGAAATGCAGAAGTGTGGACCGCAGGTTGGTTTGACCTGTGGTTTGTTGTCCTAACCTGTGCTATCGCTCTCTCTGCCAGGCCGTGGTCTGCTCCTTTAAGTGACAGGAATTGAAACTTTGTGAGATTCTTTACAACCAGAATCAATGAGCACTGACATGTGCATGATTGCAGCATGGACTACGGGGGGGACTATGTTTGCAATGTGGACTTTGCCCGGTAGCACTGCAGCGGCCTTGTGTTCTGCTGTGTGTGTTCCCCAGGTGGAGGCCCAGCACTGCGTGTGGTACGGCGAGTGTGGGCCCTCCCCGGTCAGTGGGAGGAAGTTCAACTGCAACTACACCGGACCCCCGCAGCCGCTGCCCACTGAGGGGGCCGAGCTCCTCGACGTACGTGGTCCGGGGACGCCTCTGTGGCGTTGACACGCACGCACGCACGCACTCACACATAAGCACTCATTTTGCGCCATGTGCTAATAATGTGATAATGATGCAGCCAGCGATGCTAGAACACCAACAGCAGCATGGTCAGCAGCATCACCCGTGTGTCCACTCTGTCCGCGTGCAGGAGCTGTGTCCGGGGCTCAGCTACGGGGACCGAGACCTGTGCTGTGATGTCAACCAGCTGCGCACCCTCAAAAGCAGCCTGGAGATACCCCAGCAGTTCCTGTCTCGGTATGCACTGCGATTACAGTGATATGTTTGAGGAGTGCATGACGTGCACACGTACACACACACACACACACACGCATGCATGCACACACGTGCACACACACACAGACACACACACACACACACACACACACACACACACACACACTCACAGGCATATGCATGCACCGCACACACACACACATATACTCACAGTCATATGCATGCTCGCACACACACACACACACACACACTCACAGGCATATGCACGCACCTAGAAAGGGACTTGAATCAAAAGAGCTCTTGTAGCTTTTGTATGACAGCCACAAATATAATGTTATCATGTGCACATTTTAGCAGAATTTGTCTTATCTTACGTTCTGTGGAATCTGGGCTGCGTGACATGTCCGTCCCCTTCAGGTGCCCGGCCTGTTTCCTCAACCTGTTGAACTTGTTCTGTGAGCTGACATGCAGCCCACGCCAGAGCCTGTTCATGAACGTCACCAAGCTGGGAAACGACAGCAGCGTGTTGGCAGTGGAGTACTACATTGGGAACTCCTTCGCCAGCGGTGAGGCCCCCCACCCAAATGCATCCATAAATGTCCCCAACAACGACTTCAATGACCCAGTCATCCCATTTAAAACAAATCAAAAACCTGATACGTATGGCGTTTCCCCTCCCCCGGTAACCACGGCAACCAAACAATCACCGGCTGTTGAGTCAGACATTTCCGCGCCAGTAGGAAATAGCTGACTCGATGGCATGGGTTCCTTTACTCACACTCTGGGCTGCGTGCTTAGTCACCCGCGGGGTTAACCAGCCGGCACATGGACTGTGGTCCAGCGCAGGCCGTCGACTTGTGTGACCTCACTGTTTGGTGGTGGGGGGCGGGGTCTCTCTCGGCAGCCATGTGACCTTACTGTTTTGTGGTGGGGGGCGGAGTCTCTCTCGGCAGCCATGTGACCTTACTGTTTGGTGGTGGGGGGCGGAGTCTCTCTCGGCAGCCATCTGACCTTACTGTTTGGTGATGGGGGGCGGGGTCTCTCTCGGCAGCCATGTCACCTTACTGTTTGGTGATGGGGGGCGGGGTCTCTCTCGGCAGCCATGTCACCTTACTGTTTGGTGGTGGGGGGCGGCGTCTCTCTCGGCAGCCATGTGACCTTACTGTTTGGTGATGGGGGGCGGGGTCTCTCTCGGCAGCCATGTGACCTTACTGTTTGGTGATGGGGGGCGGGGTCTCTCTCGGCAGCCATGTACAACGCCTGCAGGGATGTCCAGGCGCCGTCCAGCAACGTCAAGGCGCTTGGGCTGCTGTGCGGCAAGGACGCCAGCCTGTGCAACGCCACCAACTGGATACAGTACATGTTCGACACCAACAACGGCCAGGCCCCCTTCCCCATCACCCCCATTTTCTCAGGTACAACACCCTCGCACACACACACACACACACACAGACACAGACACACACAGACACAGACACAGACACACACACACACACACACAGAAACAGACGCACACACATGCACACACACACACACAGACACACACACACACACACACACACACACACAGACACACATGCATATACGCACACAGGCACACATGCACACATGCACGCATGCCCCCCCCCCAAAAAAAATAAAATAAAATCAATTCATTTATCATTATTTTCTTTGCACTCTGTGTCACAACCATATATCATTGTTGTTATCATTGTTGTACACAGGACCGAGTTCCTAGGATTTTTGACTATCGTAGGATCTCGTTGTGGCTCTGCTAGAAATATTCTTCACAATAGTGTGTTACCGCAGCCTGTTGGCACCGGCTGTTCCCCTTTTGAGGTCATGTCAGTCATTGTTTTCGATCGTGGTTGTTGATTGCTGGTTGTCTGCGGTTTTTCACCATATTAACAATGGACGTGCAGGAGCCTGGCTTCTAGCCGATGGCTCGCTCTGTGCTACGCCACCGCCGGCGATGGCGTAGAAAGCTGCGCCATCCGGAGCAACCCGACGGCTCAAGGGTCACACGGCAGTAGTTCAAACATCGGAACGTTTCAGAGTTCCAAAGTTTCAGAGACGACAACAACAGAAAACCGACTCTCATTGCGCGCTCGCTCGGCGCTGTTCTCTCCCCCCCCCCCCCCCCCCTCCTCTGCCGGGCAGACGGGCCGACGACGGGCATCACCCCCATGGACAACCAGACATGGGCCTGCACCGAGCCCCTGGAGGACGGCTCCGGGTCCTGCTCCTGCCAGGACTGCGCCGCGGCCTGCGGGCCCAAGCCGGTGCCCCCGGCGCCGCCCGCCCCCTGGACCATCCTGGGCGTGGACGCCATGGTGCTCATCGTGTGGCTCTCCTACCTGCTGTTCATGCTGCTGTTCGTGGGGGCCGTGCTGAGCACCTGGTGCTACAGGTAAACCGGGCCCAGGGAGCCGTGGGCTGCTTCAGCCTCTCCTCCGCTCAAAAGGGATTTTGAGTTGTCGTGGAAAGTGTTATTTCGTCCTTCATTCTGTCTTTCTTTTTGCACCCATTGTGACGGCGGCGACGTTTGCGTGTCGTCTGCGAATTGAAGATGGTTTGCATTTTTAATCGCTTGGTTCTTGTTCGTTTTTTTTTTTCTCCCACAGGAGACGGATGATCATGTCAGAGTACGGGCCCATATTGGACAGCAACAACCCCATGTCTCTCAACGGGGACACCTCTGACGGAGGTACAGCAATGGCACCGCCCAGGAGCCCACACCGTAACAAACAGACAGGCTCTCCCCACCCGTCGCTCACGGTTTCCCCAGGGTGCTGTCAGCGTGTTGCCCTGAAGCTGCTGACACACTGGGCTTGGGATTGGGAGATAGGATGGGTGATGTTATATTGAAGTCAAGTAGTTTGTGGAGCTCTGTTCTAACTTCATTATAACCTGGGTCAGATTGCCATTGTGACACCAAAACCAATTGAGACTTTGCATGACAATGCAAATTCAATGCAATTCTTTGAAAAAGGCTCTGTGCGTCATTCGTCTCCCCCTCCCTCCCCCCCCCTCAGCCAACGCCACGTGCGGCGAGCGGCTGGGCGAGCGCTTCGAGAGCGCCCTGCGGCGCCTCTTCACGGCGTGGGGCTCGTTCTGCGTGCGGCGGCCCGGCCTGGTGGTGCTGACCACGGCGGTGCTGGTGGCGGCCGCGTCGGCGGGCCTGGTGTACATGCGCGTCACCACCGACCCGGTGGACCTGTGGGCGGCCAGCGGCAGCCGCGCCCGCCAGGAGAAGGACTACTTCGACCAGCACTTTGGGCCGTTCTTCCGCACCGAGCAGATGATCATCACCACGCCCATCAACGGCACCACCATCTACTCGCCCTACTTTGGCGGCTCCGACGTGCCCTTCAGCGCCATCCTCCGCAAGGACATCCTGCACCAGGTCGGTGTGTGTGTGCGTGTGTGTGTGTGTGTGTGCTTGTTTGAGTCACCGGGAGGTAGGTGTGTGTGTGCGTGTGCGCGTGCGTGTGCGTGTGTGTGTGTGTGTGTGTGTGTGTGTGTGCGCGCGTGTGTGTGTGTAACTATGGATAAGGGCACGCGGTGTCATTCACAAGCAACATTCTCTGACTGAATGGCCGAGTCACATGGTCAGAAGGAACACCTTGACAGAGCAAGCTTTTTTTTTTTTTTTTGCTTCGTTCCGCTGAAAGGGAGTTTTTTTTTCGCTGGCCAAAACAAAATCAGGGCTTCCGCGGCTGTCGGGCAGAAACTCTCAAACCACAACCAAATGAGTTCTCTCTCATTCGGTCTCGCCGTCGTCCTCGCCTGCTGTCCTTTCTGGTGCCTCTGTTTTGTTTAAAGTAAGTCACACTTAAGTCACAACCTGTTGTAACTTAAACGTGACTTACAACCCGGTTGTAACTTAAACGTGACTTACAACCCGGTTGTAACTTAAACGTGTCTTACAACCCGGTTGTAACTTAAACGTGACTTACAACGCACACCAACTGGTTGTGATACTTTCTCCGTTTAAAGCTTTCTCTCTCTCGTCTCTCTCTGTTCTCCTCAACCCCGGGCCGCTCCAGGTGCTGGACCTGCAGCTGCAGGTGGAGGCGCTGGTGGCCTCGTACGAGGGCCACAACGTGACCCTGAGGGACATCTGCCTGAGCCCGCTGGCGCCGTACAACAGCAACTGCACCGTCCTCAGCGTGCTCAACTACTTCCAGAACAGCCACGCGGCTCTGGACCACCAGAAAGGAGACAGCTTCTACGTGTGGGCCGACTACCACAGCCACTTCCTGTACTGCGTCAGGTAGTGGGCCCGGGGGTCCCGGCGGGGGGGGCCGTGGCCGCTTCAGGGCGGAGCGTCGGCGGCCATTTTATGTTACATATTTGGAGGTTGTACTCATTGATTTGGTGGGTGAGGGACACTTAGGAGCGGGGGGGGGGGGGTAGCGTGTGCCGCTCACCGCTTGACTTTTGCAATGCGCATTTCCTGCTCTGTTTGCATTTCCTGCGGCTGTCTCATGAGTATCTGTATCTGAGTGTATCTTAGAAGCAGCGCGTCGCGCTTCCTCATTTTCAACCAGAATTAGTTCTCTATTCTGCTCTAGACGGATCGCTAGATGGATACTTCCTTAGGCGAACAATCTAAATATGTCATATTTAAACTGGTCACAATGGGGGCGTCTGCCAGTCCCACAGCATCATCAGAACTCCCACAGAGCCAGCCACACAGATCAGGATCTCACTCTCTCTCTCTCTCTCTCTCTGTCTGTCTCTGTCTCTCGTCTCTGGTCCGGCCAGTGCCCCAGCCTCGCTCAATGACACCACCCCCCTTCACGATCCCTGCATGGGCACCTTCGGGGGCCCCGTCTTCCCCTGGCTGGCCCTCGGGGGATACGACGGTAAGCAGTGAAAGTGGAAAGGTTTACTTTTACAATGGCGTCGCCCCCGCGGGGAGTGTGCCGGTCGTCCCACCGACTCACCATCGCCAAGGGAACGCCACTGGGTCAGGTGCCTCGCCGGTGGTGTTGAGGTCACCTGGTGTGTGCGTGACTGAAACCTCGGGCGTCACGTGAGCGGTCGAACCGACGCTCCACACTTCCAGTGTTGGCGCGTGCGACTGTCTTGCCTGCGAGTTCTAAAATAAGCCGGTTTGGTTTCAGAACAGAAAAAAAAACTTTTTTTTTTTTTGCATTGCGTGATTCTTTTTGCAATGTGGTCAACTATTTTGCAATGGGGAGTGTATTTTGTCTGATGCCTTTCTAACATTTAATTTTTTTTGGGGGGGGGGAATTGTGACTTGGTATTGAAGTAGTGCAGTGGGCAATTCTTTAGGTTCTCCGTCATGTTGAGGTGATTCCTACCCTGGCCTGCGCACATCCTGTATGTGGTTTTGACGTAGTTTATTTAACTTGGCCCCTGACAAATGTCAAAATCAATGTCAAAGCCAAAATCAAATGGCAAATCTCAACAATCATTGTGTGTGTGTACACTCTGATCATGCTTTGGGGGTCAGGGGACTTCTTGATATTGGATGACGCTGTTCAACCAACAGACGAAATATGCAATGCGATGAAGTTGCCACAAAAACCAAAACGTTGTTCATGTGCATATCCTCGTCTGTTGGGTTTGCCGTGACTGCGATGTGTCTGTGACCGGCCAGGCGTGTGCCTTCTTATCGTCCCTCTCTCCGCCTTCTCTCCTGCGCTGCAGAGACCAACTACAACAACGCCACCGCTCTGGTGATCACGTTCCCCGTCAACAACTACCTGAACGACACTACCAGACTGGGCAAAGCCAAAGCCTGGGAGGCAGAGTAAGCATCCAAATGCACCAAACTGCAGGATAACGCCGCCTGCTGGCGTGACCTCTAAGGAGCAGCTGGCTGGCTGTTCGCGTGTGCGTGCGTGCGATAGCCCTCTATCCTATACCTCTCTTTCTATATATATTTAGATCTACAGTATATATTGTGTGTGTTTCTTTTAAATGCATGTGAGGTGTCTTTGTGCACCTCGAAGAGTGATTTAGAAGTGTTTCTGAACACATGCGTGTCCCGTTTGCCTCCTCCAGGTTCGTCCGCTTCATGAAGAGCTACCAGAACCCCAACCTGACGGTGTCCTTCAGCTCCGAGCGCAGCATCGAGGACGAGATCAACCGCGAAAGCGAGAACGACGTGTCCACCATCGTGGTCAGCTACGTCATCATGTTTGTCTACATCTCCCTGGCCCTGGGACACATCCAGAGCTGCAGGCGTCTGCTGGTGAGAGACCACTGCCCCACCTCCACCTCCACCCAACCGCTACCTCCCCCACTCCACCCAACCACTGCCACCTCCACCTCCACCCAACCGCTACCACCTCCACCCAACCACTACCACCTCCACCTCCACCCAACCGCTACCTCCCCCACTCCACCCAACCGCTACCACCTCCACCTCCACCCAACCGCTACCTCCCCCACTCCACCCAACCGCTACCACCCCCACCCAACCACTACCACCTGCACCTCCACCCAACCACTACCACCTGCACCTCCACCCAACCGCTACCACCTGCACCTCCACCCAACCGCTACCACCGCCACCTCCACCCAACCGCTACCACTTCCACCTCCACCCAACCGCGACCACCTCCACCTCCACCCAACCGCTACCACCTCCACCTCCACCCAACCGCGATCACCTCCACCTCCACCCAACCGCTACCACCTCCACCCAACCGCTACCACCCCCACTCCACCCAACCGCTACCACCTCCACCTCCACCCAACCGCTACCACCCCCACTCCACCCAACCGCTACCACTTCCACCTCCACCCAACCGCTACCACCTCCACCTCCACCCAACCGCTACCACCTCCACCTCCACCCAACCGCGACCACCTCCACCTCCACCCAACCGCTACCACCTCCACCCAACCGCTACCACCCCCACTCCACCCAACCGCTACCACCTCCACCTCCACCCAACCGCTACCACCCCCACTCCACCCAACCGCTACCACTTCCACCTCCACCCAACCGCTACCACCTCCACCTCCACCCAACCGCTACCACCCCCACTCCACCCAACCGCTACCACCTCCACCTCCACCCAACCGCTAGCACCGCCGCCGCCTACCTCTCACTACTGAGCTCTCACCTGAAGACAGGCTTCTTGTTCCCCTTGGCCTCAGGGGAAATGGGGTTCTGCGTGTAAAATGGCAGTAAAACCCTGCGAGTGGGTTCCCGCTATTCCCGCGCATCAAGACATTTCTTTTTACTGTTCTGTTGAATTTACTGGAACGGCCTTAATAGTCCCTTGTGCGTGCCGCTCTCTGTGTGCGCGATCTCCCCGCCCTGAGGTCGTGAGGTCATGCCTGAGGTCGCCTGGTGCAGAGAGAACTCAAACGCTGCGTTCCCCCCCCCCCCCCCCTGCGGCCCTCCAGGTGGACTCCAAGGTGTCGCTGGGCGTGGCGGGGATCTTCATCGTGCTGAGCTCGGTGGCGTGCTCCCTCGGCATCTTCAGCTACGCCGGCGTGCCGCTCACACTCATCGTCATCGAGGTCATATCCCCTTCCTGGTGCTGGCCGTGGGCGTGGACAACATCTTCATCATCGTGCAGACGCTGCAGGTGCACACGCACGCACACACAAATACATTGACACACACACAGACACATACCCACACACGGTGCGTTTTTACTTCATATCAACTTTAGATTGAGATAGAGCCCTATTTTCGTGTTACGCACACGACACAGACTTTCACATGTGTGTGTGTGTATATGTATACATATATATTTCCTTTTTAGTGCAGCGCAGTAGTTTTTGTAGTTTTTGGGAACACTCATCTAATGGATGATGACACCTCCATTGAACTCTCTTGCTGACCCCCCCCCCCCCCCCCCCGCCCCTTCCCCCCCCCCCCCAAGAGGGATGAGCGCATGCACCAGGAGGAGCTCCACCAGCAGATCGGACGTGTCCTAGGCGACGTGGCTCCCAGCATGTTCCTCTCGTCCGTCTCCGAGACCGTGGCCTTCTTCCTGGGTGAGCCCCCCCCCACACAAACACATGCACACACACACACGTACCCCTCTTACTGTACGTCATTGACCAGGCCAGTGGAAGTCCATTTGCGTGAGACTAGCAAACGTTCACGTTGGCAGTGATGCAAGAGACTTCTCCACTTAGGTTTATTTATATATTCTTAATCACACTATGCCTTCCCCTTTTTTTTTTGTGTGTGTGTGTGTGTGTGTGTGTGTGTGTGTGTGTGTGTGTGTGTGTGTGTGTGTGTGTGTGTGTGTGTGTGTGTGTGTGTGTGTGTGTGTGTGTGTGTGTGTGTGTGTGTGTGTGTGTGTGTGTGTGTGTGTGTGCGTGCGTGCGTGTCCTCCAGGCGCTCTGTCCAACATGCCGGCCGTGAGGACCTTCTCTCTGTTCGCCGGCCTGGCCGTCTTCATCGACTTCCTGCTGCAGATCAGCTGCTTCGTCAGCCTGCTGGGCTTGGACGCCAAGCGGCAGGAGGTCTGTGTCTGGCTGTACGGGGGGGGGGGGGGGGGACTCTAGGGGGGATGAATGTAGGCTGTGATGCGTATCGTATATCTATGTTTTTATTTAGATTCAAGATTCAAGTATTTACGAGTCAACACACTGATCTGATGACCATCTATACCCGTCGAGCCCACTGCCAATGTCCACCGGGCCTCCATTGGGCATCCGCGGCCTACTGGTTAGGGCTTCGGACTTGTAACCGGAGGGTTGCCGGTGCGAACCCCGACCAGTACGAACGGCTGAAGTGCCTGTGAGCAAGGCTCACCTAACCCCTCACTTCTCCCCGAGCGCCGCTGTTGGCAGCTCACTGCCTCGGGATTAGCGTGCTTCACCTTCACTGTGTGCCTCACAATCACTGTGTGCTGAGTGTATTTCCACTAATTCACGATTGGGTTAAATGCAGAGACCAAATTTCCCTCACAGGATCAAAAGAATAATTCTTCTTCTCTTCTGATGATGCAGCCCTTCCAAACTAAATTGTCATCAGAAGATGCTCATTAGAACGAATATTGGATATCAAGGCAACAAAGATGCATTAATTTTCTGGTTCTCTATTATTTCACTGAGAACTAGACGGGTGTTATTTACAGGTTTAAAGCCACTATTTGTATTTTGTGTACTGCACATTTGTGCGCACCAACGTGTGGGTGCATCACATCAACAAACGACGAGTCCTTCAAACGGTTCAGTCAAGTCAAGAGAAACCTCAGGGTTATGCAGACACTGGCTAGCATGCTCGTGTGGCGCCGCAAAGTCCGACGGGCCGTCTTTGTGTGGTCGCCCCTCCAGAAGAAACCGCCTGGACATCCTGTGCTGCGTGAAGCTGCCCGAAGGCCAGGAGCAGAAGACGGACGGCTGCCTCTTCCGCTTCTTCAAGAACATCTACGCGCCCTTCCTCCTCACGGAGTGGGTGCGGCCTGTTGTGGTCAGTGCCCCCCTGCCCCCCCCCCCCCCCCCGTCTTTCAGATGATTGTGTGAATACCGCATGACGTCCATCTGCCGAGTGTCGTGATAGTTTGTGGGGTGGGGGGTTCGCTGTTCATTTACGTTAAGTGGTCTTCCCTCTTCAGGTGGCGGTGTTTGTGGGCATGCTCTCCTTCAGCATCGCCGTGGTGGATAAGGTGGACGTGGGGCTGGACCAGAAGCTCTCCATGCCTGATGTAAGCACACCGCCCCACCAGACACTGCCTGATCACCGTTTGACCTTTGGCGCCTTGCTTGGGGCGGGAGCACTTTGAAGAGGGTGAGGTTGGGTGGGTTCTGAGGAGGCTGGGTGGGTTCTGAGGAGGCTGGGTGGGTTTTGAGGAGGCTGGGTGGGTTCTGAGGAGGCTGTGTGGGTTCTGATGAGGCTGGGTGGGTTCTGAGGAGGCTGGGTGGGTTCTGAGGAGGCTATGTGGGTTCTGAGGAGGCTCGGCCCGCGGGGGAGGCAACGCCACGGCGCCGGTTTGACCGCACAGACCACGCCTCCTTTTACTGAATTCCACGATCACGCCGTAACTTCATCGTTTACTGCTTGTACACCCGGCCGGCTCGCTCGGTCGACCCGAGGCTTTACTGTCCAACAGCCCGTCCCCATCCCTGACGCTGCACTCCTGCTGCTGTTATATTGATATTGAAACTCGTTCCCATTTTTTATTTTAATTTTTACTTTATTCATTTCTCCACTTTTCACGCGTACATTGCGCTTTATACTTACTCACTGCGTAGATGACGCTTGCCTTGTCTAAAGCATTGAACAACGTGCCGAATGAACCCGAGGTGTTGAACCACTGCGTTTGATCCCTCCGCCCTCCGCCCTCCCCCTGCCTGCGTCCAGGACTCGTACGTGCTGCAGTACTTCAAGAACCTGAGCATGTACCTGCACACGGGGCCTCCGGTCTACTTTGTGGCGGAGGACGGCTGGAACTACAGCACCACCGCCGGGCAGAACGCCGTGTGCGGAGGCGTGGGCTGCAGGAACGACTCCCTGGTCCAGCAGGTCTACAGCGCGTCCCTCATCAGCAACTAGTGAGTGCTGCTCCCGGCCTGACGGCACGCAGACACACACACACAGCGGCTGGCCCGGTTATTAGTCATGAGGATGAGGATGATGATAGGGGTTGGAGTGTAAACTTGCTTGGGCTGTAACCAGACAAGTGCTTGGCCTGTAAGCTAAAGGAAAAAAAAGGACGAAAACTCCTTGTGTTTCTGACACATAATGATATACATTTATAATGTTGATTCAGTGGTTTTCATTTTGAGCCGCCTGGCAGCAGAACGATAATACATCGACGCCGGTTTAAAGAGGCACTACATTTTGTCACGTGGCTGAAACGCCGTCCTTACCACCCCCCTCCTCGACCCCCCCCCCCCCCTCCTCACCCCCCCCCCCCTCCTCACCGCCCCCCTCCTCACCACCCCCCTCCTCACCACCACCACCCCCCCCCCCCTCCTCACCGCCCCCCTCCTCACCACCCCCCTCCTCACCTCCTCACCACCCCCCCTCCTCACCTCCGCCCCCCCCCTCCCCCCCCCAGCACCACCATCGCCTACACACCATCCTCCTGGCTGGACGACTACTTCGACTGGGTCAAGCCCAGTCCAGCTGCTGCCGCTACTACAACGCCACGGGGGCCTTCTGCAACGCCTCAGGTACGCCCGCCGCGACCCCGCTGCGACCCCGCTGCGACCCCGCTGCCCCCAGGGGTCATGTTTCTGGGGGGAGGGTGGGGGGGGGGGGGGGGGGGGGGGGGGGGGGGGGGGGGGGGGGGTCATGGCTGGGTGGTTGTGGTTTGGTGTTTGTTTTTTTGTGCTGGCTTTGTCTTCATTTATTTATTTATTTTTTGCGGTGCCCTTTAGTTCCTGTTATGTTTGGTGGCAACCAAACCAAAACTGTTGCATGTCTACTCTGGCCACTGAGAAAACGATAGAAACTCACAGGGCTGACTTGAGTCATGAGTGAATTCCTGAGTGGAGCCCGCCGCCTGCGGGCTCCACAGTGTCCCCGCGGGGTCCAGCCAGCCCAGTTGTAATGCATTGTGTTCCCCCAGTGGTGGACCCGTCCTGCGTGCGCTGCCGGGACATGAGCCCCAGCGGGAAGCAGCGGCCCACCGGGGAGGACTTCATGCAACTTCCTGCCCATGTTCCTGTCTGACAACCCCAACATCAAGTGTGGCAAGGGGTAACTAACTCCAGCTGTCCTCGTGTTGAGGCTCCACAGTTCATTCAGTCGTTTGCGTATTGCAGTGCGGTCGCATGGAAGCGTGCCCAACGTCTCCTCATTTAACTTTCACTTCCACCTCCCGTCGTGTCACGTGATGACGCCAACCCTGCTCTGCTGGCTCTCTTGGCCTTTATTTTGGAACCCCGGCTCTCTCCGGTGTTTCCTCTTCATTCAAAATGACTCTGCTATGTGTGTCCCTCAAGGAGTGATTGAAGGAAGCTGCTTTTGTCTTCCTTCCCACAGATGGTATCAACGATGGCCATTTAAGTCAATAAAAAAACACTGAGTTGAAAAAGTCTGAACAGAGCTGCCCGGCCGCTGTAACCTGCTGAACTCGTAGGCCTACACGACCCCGTCCTCTCTGAGAGTGTGGAGATGGTTGTTGATGCTGAAGAACAACAAGTGCCAGGAACTCTATGTAGTTTAAGCTGAAGTCGTTTATTGGTCTCGTACGAGGAGAAGCAGAGGATTTCATCGAGCAAGAGATTCGTGCGTGAATCCTTCCTCAGTTCCTTCTGCCTGCTCCCCGGAAACACTGTGTATTACATACAAGTCTCAAACCGGAACAGCATGACAGGAGTGTCCCATTCTGATTGGCTTATAATGTATAAACATTACATGTTACTAAGCAGATTTGACATGACGTAGGTGTATTCTTCAATCACTTTATGTTATGTCTCCAAGTTCCAGAGAGTCAGACTTAAAGTCGCCAAGAGGAATACAATCTTCACTATGTCCTTCTTCAGAACGTCAGATCAACCTAACCGTACCATTGCTAGATAATATTTATCCCAACACTCTCTCCCCGCCCAGTGGCCACGCAGCCTACGCCAGTGCGGTGGATCTGGGCGAGCAGGGCGTGGGCGCCACCTACTTCATGACCTACCACACCATCCTGAAGGACTCGCCCGACTTCATCCACGCCCTGCAGATGGCGCGCGCGCTGGCCGACAACATCACGCAGTCGCTGGGTCACAGAGTGTTCCCTTACAGGTGCACGTCGTCTCCGTTTTATCACAACGCTCTCTGTGTGAATGAGTGTGTGTGTGTGAGTTGGACTCGAGCAGTCCTGTGTCTAGACGACCACATGGCGTTTCTTCGTACGTTGATACGAAGAAACGATTTTGTTCGCCGCTTAAAAAGGCCGTTTCACTTCCAAGTCAAAATTACTTATTTTTATTTGATCAACTTTTTAAACGCATTTACATTTTGCGCATTTCAATGCTGTTTCTTTGTGTCGGTCAACGTCATCGACGATGTTCATCCTGCCCATGTCTGCTTCTGGCTTTCCTGTAGAATTAGGGTTAGAAATGTACGTACACAGCTTAACCATTTGACTCCATTTTGTGTATCTGTCTGTCTGTCTGTCTGTCTGTCTCTCCACCAGCATCTTCTACGTGTTCTACGAGCAGTACCTGACCATCGCCTACGACACGGCGCTCAACCTGAGCGTGTCGCTGGCGGCCATCTTTGTGGTGTCCACCGTGCTGCTGGGCTTTGAGCTGTGGGCGGCGGCGCTGGTCAGCCTCACCATCGCCATGATCCTGGTCAACATGTTCGGAGTCATGTGGCTGTGGGGCATCAGCCTGAACGCCGTGTCCCTGGTCAACCTCGTCATGGTATGGCCGCACACACACACACACACTTACACACTCACACTCACTCCCCCTGGTGTCTGTCACACATGTTGGGTCGTTAAACAGCAGCCTGCTGATTCCTAGCCCTGCCGTCGCTGTGCGGTACTGCAGAGCGGCGCCTGATGATCACAGCAGACGTGTGGGTTCACCGTCAGACAGTCACGTGTTGCGTGGATATCGATGTGGCGGTGACCGGGCTCAAAGGTCTCTTCAAAATAAAAGCCAACCGATTTTCCATGTGTTATGTGGGTTCACAAAAATAACCAACAGGAGGGGACAGGAAGGGGTTTTTTTGATGATGCATTGACATTTTTTTTTTTAAGAGGAAGACAGACACATGATAGAGAAAGGGAACAGAAATTTATTTTCAGTTTGCGAAGCAAACCCAGATGTTAGAGTCATCCATGCCTCTCACGTGCCTTTTACAGTGGAGTCGTCGCTGTCAACGCTCCCCAAAGACATGGCACCTGCTGAAAAAAAACACCCGCTGAAAAATTGTAAATGCAAAAAACAAAAAAGACAAAAACACCCAAGGTCACGTTCCTCTGCCCACTCCTCTTCCTCTCTGTGTGCAGAGCTGCGGCATCTCGGTGGAGTTCTGCAGTCACATCGTGCGCGCCTTCTCCGTCAGCGTGAAGAACAACCGGGTGGAGCGGGCGGAGGAGGCCCTGGCGCACATGGGCAGCTCGGTAAGCGGCAAGCTGCTCCACCCACGGCCCGCGCCGGGGTGGAGGCTGGTGGGAGTGGGTCACGGGACGTGGGATTTTACACCGTCAGAACGAAAAAACAGATTGTGGCACTGCAGTGTGGCAACGTGTCCTGTTGTACTAGATATGCCATAATACCACGATACATTTTTTTTACCATTCTGAAAATAAAAGTTTATCATGGCAATGACACACATTTTGGGTGGGAACATACACATGTGAGAATTTCTTCATGAAGGTCTTGCCATCATAATACATGCTTGTGTGGGAGAACCGAGCAAGGCAGGTATTTTACAAACACCTCCTCGCCTTTTTTTTAGTACCAAGCACTTTTGTCTCTGTGTTTTTTTTCACACTGAAAAGCACTGTATGAGTACAGTTTGTGAAGGTGTCCGTTATGTTCTGACCGTCTCGCTGGTGTGACGCGGCCGCAGGTGTTCAGTGGGATCACGCTGACCAAGTTCGGAGGCATCCTCATCCTGGCGCTGTCCAAGTCTCAGATCTTCCAGATCTTCTACTTCCGCATGTACCTGGCCATCGTTCTGCTGGGCGCCACGCACGGACTCATCTTCCTGCCAGTGCTGCTCAGCTACTTAGGTCAGCAGGGTCGCTCGCACGCTCGCACGCTCGCACGCACAGACATACACACACATACACACACATGCACATGCACACACACACACACTGATCTACGCATCTGATGTCTGTTCTATTTTTTTTATTCCCTCCTCACTACTGCCATTAAAGTGTTTTTGTTTGTAGTGTTGCATTAGCATGGTCGTCATAGTGACCCACCACCACCCTTTTGCAGTAATGCAATGCATGTCCTTCCCCCTGGTCTAAGATACGCATTACATCACAACATCGGGCTGTTCATCAGTAAATACTTCATACAAATCGCATTAAGCTTTATTACATAAACAGTGGACTGAACGCCGAAGGCCCGTACACACAGAACGTCTACTGTAAGCACTCTGTAAGCACTGTGTTGTGAATGCGCTCACCGTGACCTCTGACCCCGCTGCAGGCCCATCGGTGAACAAGGCCAAAGTGTTGGCGGCCAAGCAGCGCTACGCCGGCACCGAGAGGGAGCCCCTGCTCAACTACTAGCTTAGCGCGCGCTAGCCACGGCCCGCTCACCTCTTCCAGCGGCCGGCTCTCCAGACTGTGTGAGCCGCGCCCCGCCGCCGGCCTGCGGGGGGCGGGGCACCGGCACGCTGGGCTCCACCCACCGCGGCGCAGGGATGCTAACTCAGGAATGCGTCGGATTGGGAAATAAGTTCAATTTTATTTTTAACCGCTAACCTCGTTTTCACCATTTCATCGTTTGTTTTATTGTGAAGACCCCCTCCCTCCTCCCCCTCCCCCCCCCCGCCCCTGCCAGAGCCCCCCCCCCCGAGCCCCCTGAGCCCCCCCCGCCCTCTCTGGTCTCTCATTGTACGACGTGGCGCACGGCAACAGAGCAGGGGAAAGACAATTGGACGACATTGGACATGGGGGGAGCCCTCGTCCCTCATCCCCTCCCTGGTTTAGTTTGTTCCACTCTTCACTGCAGAGGGATGGAGGACGGTGCAGACCAAAGGGTTTGCTACGGGGGTGTTTTGTAAAGCCGTTTGATACGACTGTCCCGGGCCTCACCGCTCTGCGCACACTTTTATTTATTTAGCGATGGATGACACAATGTTTATAATGGCGGTGCAGAACAAAGAAGCTAGCAGGAAAATGTACATGTCTTTATTTTCCTTTTTATTTTACTCGTACCAGACAACACGGAGCATGGATCAGCATTCCCCCATATGACGATGATGGAGGTACATTATTACAGGTACATTAATAGTGATTTAGCATTTTTAAGGTCTTCATTACACCTGCAGATGTGTCGGCTCACAGTGTTGCTGTAAACACCCAACGCATAAACTGTACTTTCAGTCATACTTAAATCACTGCTTATTTGGTTATTAATATTTTTTTACCCTATGTCTTAATATGGTGTTATTATGTACGTTCACTATGGAGCCCCTACATTCAGTTTTAGTTGATGATGGCGAAGGAGCCCAGTGCTCTGTGATGAACAGGAGGGCAGGAATATCCACCGGGTGTGTTACTCTTCCTCATGTTACACATGTGTCCGTCATGGACCTGATATTGCGGTGGTGGTTTCAGTTTATTATTAGATATATTTTTATAAAGAAAGCAATGTTTACATACTAGGAAGCGCAATGTGATTGAGATTTGCCTGTCAACAATGCTGCGTGGTCACTCAATGATGATGATGATGATAATGATGATACCAAGTTTTGTTTGGGGATTTTTTTAACCATTTTAACTAGTAATAAATGTGTTCTATAAAAGTGTACCATTGAAACCTCTGGTTAGCCATGTTATTGCAACACGACTGCCCATTCGTTTTGTTTTCTCAAGTGCATTACAGTTGCTAACTTGTTTATCCCTTTCCTTTAAACTTGTTTGTAAGCAGTAAGTGTAAAACATTTACACTGCAAGTTTCGACTTGGTATCACAACCCGAAACAAAGATATTGTATGGAGCGGTGAATTTGCTTCAGAAATGACTCGATTCAACTAGACGTGAAACTATTATTTCAAACCTCAACTAATTATATTAATTATACGGACAGAGAGTAGCTCGAACATAGTTTATGAAACGTGTATGTATTCCTCTTAGATGCGATTTGAAAAGCTATACAACTGTTGTGCCATGAAGGTAAAACCTCGTGGGGCCTGCAGCACCAAGATAACAAAAGCGGCTGTAATTCTCCATTCAGGGCCAGCGGGTGGCGCAAGATCCCCTTCATAGGACTCAAACCCTCTCACCGTGAACGCAACGGTCTATAAATATAACGCCTAGTAGCCTAATTGTTACCGTGAATAAATGAAATGCAGTATTGTCGAGTATTGGACGCAAAGCGTTGTGTTTCCTCGCAGTATTGTGTTTAAACTCCACACTTTGGTTCCGTTACCAAACCCAAATGATGGCGATCGTCGTTGCTGTGCAATTTGTTCCATATTTCCGCCCAGCTTGCGCTCTCGGCTCACCATCTGCTCATCCTGTCCACACATAAAGTTCAGCTCATAACTTATTTATCTGCCATCCTTTACCTTATGCGAGAACTTGAGCTATGGGGGTGGGGTCGCTTTTTGTGGCAGAATAATCGCAATCAAGTGCTGAATGAATGAAAGCTCAATAGCCGTCTCTGGCATGATCTGATCTTTAATAGCCAAAGCTAAGATTGCGTTTTGTATAGAATATAATTTGTCATTATCTATCAATTAATACTTCACAATTAAGTCTTTCTGGATAGAACAAAGGAAAGACAAGTCTGGATTAACTGCTATTCCCTTGCATTTCAATACAGTCTTGTTACATTTTGTAACCAAACAATGTTGTAGCTTGAATAATATAGTAGGCCTATGCCAGGGGGTTCCCAACACATACAATCATAATCCCTAAAACAGATGTTTTTTCTACCATACAAATGTAAAAGTCCCCCTGGGATTGAGTTGGGGGAGCCCAGACCCAGTGGGCCAGTGGTCCATCCTGGGACTGTTGACCCCCGTCAGCACACAGTTTCAAGTTTGACCCTAACTTTTGTCAAAATGTTTGCCAAAATATGTGTTCGCCAAACGTCCAACACATACGTTCAAGTGTGCCAAACGCTTTAGAAGACATATTGGACAAAGTGGAGGGGAGATATGGCAGGGGAGAAACACGAGGGAAATCAAAAAAGAGACCGCAGGGTAATATTATGTTTTTTTGTTTCTTGGCAACAAAAAGAAAATCACAATCTCTCACAAACATGTAATCATAATAAAACATTGACGCTGTCTGAGTTCACTGGGTCACAGCGCCCCTAGAGGTTAGAGAAGTGACCGGGAGAAACTTGACAGAAATGGATTGGGGTGTACTAGGGGACGCGTGGGTTTGTTTTCTGGGTCAGATTAGTTTCTTATTCAAACATTCTTTACCAAACGTCCCACCTCTGTTGTCCAACTTTTACCAACGTTGACAGACAGAAGAAACTTGACTAAAAATGCATTCACATCAAAAGGGCCTCAATCACTCAATTGAGGCCAGTGACTATGAAATTAGATTATCTTTTTTATTCCATCTGGAGGTCAGCGACCCAACCTGTTCTGGGTCAGGCTCATCGATTCCTTAAACCAAACACACACTGCACACTTCACTGAGGATCGCTTGACCCAAGTGTCTCAGCAAACGCTTAAAAACTACTGTAAAAAAAAAAAGAAAAAGTTGTTGAGTTGAAAAGTTTCTTTCCGTTCAACAAGATCCTTCGATGAATAAGCTAACAGGGCGTTTAATGTCACGTCCCGTGTCTCTGGCTTTCTGTTACATCAGGCTCGGTTGTCTTCCAAAATCGCCTCTTAGCACGGAACAAAGGGATTGGATAGCCGTCTCAAAACGTGGCGCCCAGATCCGATTCTTGGAGTTCACCTGTAGGGTCAACTCAGCTCCTCGCAACCAACACTGGTGTTACATGTAACACTCACCAGTATGAGGTTGCCATAGCAACGTACACACACACACAGAGCTAAGGGCCGAACTCTAAACTGCCTATCGGATTCCGACTGTCGGCTGTTTATATTAGACCTCCTCTCTGTACCTTGTGCTGATATTAAGCTACAAATGGGGTCCACGCCCTTACTTTTTATGTTGTGTATTATCTCCGTGTCCGTGCATCTGCCCCGCCTGCTGCTGGTGAACCTTCAGCCCCGGCCGTTACCACGCCACCAGACGCCACCTTCACGCCACTGTGCTTGTTTACACCCCCCCCCCCCCCCATGGAGGCCGAGACTGGAAACAGCGGGACGGGAGAGGGTTAGCTCAGACCACGTGAGAGGCCCTGAGTCACTGAATCATGCGGGCAAGGTGTGTGTGTGTGTGTGTGTGTTTGTCTGTGTGTGTGTGTGTATGTGTATGTGTATGTGTATGTGTGTGTGTGTGTGTGTGTGTGTGTGTGTCTCTCTCTGCCTGTAGCGACAAACTGCCATCTCAGCCGAATGTTGCTTCTAAGGCCAGCAGGCTGGATGACGAACCACCGCCGACGGTGAACCACACACTCATATAACAATGAGGGCTCCGATTGACGTGCGCTGCGACGGGCTGTCAATGGCTCCCTTTATGAGGAGCAGGCGGGGGGGGGGGGGGGGGGAATTAGGATACTATTGGGCTCGGTTTGTTTTGATGGCAGCACGAGACTGGCGTGACCGTGGACCTTGTTTACACTGGCTGTGTCAGGCAGAGGTCCCTCGCTCACCCCCTCTCGCTCTCTCTCTCCCCGTGAGAAACAGCCCATATCGGATTGCATCAGAGCCACATGCACACAACTCCATTTACATCGCTGTTAGGCCTCCAGGGCTCCAGCTGATTTAGTGAAGAGGGTCTAACAGAGCAAATAGTGCAGTACACACTGACTGCTCCAGCTGAATTAGTGAAGAGGGGCCTAACAGAGCAAATAGTACAGTACACACTGACTGCTCCAGCTGAATTAGTGAAGAGGGTCTAACAGAGCAGACAGTACAGTACACACTGAGTGCTCCAGCTGATTTAGTGAAAAGGGTCTAACAGAGCAGATAGTACAGTACACACTGAGTGCTCCAGCTGATTTAGTGAAGAGGGCTAACAGAGCAGATAGTACAGTACACACTGACTGCTCCAGCTGATTTAGTGAAAAGGGTCTAACAGAGCAGATAGTACAGTACACACTGACTGCTCCAGCTGATTTAGTGAAGAGGGCCTAACAGAGCAGACAGTACAGTACACACTGAGTGCTCCAGCTGATTTAGTGAAGAGGGCCTAACAGAGCAGACAGTACAGTACACACTGACTGCTCCAGCTGATTTATTGAAGAGGGCCTAACAGAGCAGACAGTACAGTACACACTGACTGCTCCAGCTGATTTAGTGAAGAGGGCCTAACAGAGCAGACAGTACAGTACACACTGACTGCTCCAGCTGATTTATTGAAGAGGGCCTAACAGAGCAGACAGTACAGTACACACTGACTGCTCCAGCTGATTTAGTGAAGAGGGTCTAACAAAGCAGACAGTACAGTACACACTGACTGCTCCAGCTGATTTAGTGAAGAGGGTCTAACAGAGCAGACAGTACAGTACACACTGACTGCTCGAGGTTGGTGTCTCTTTGTTTGTTGCAGTGACAAATGATAGTGGCGCTTGTGAATTCACTCGGACACCGAAACAAATATTTGTAAGACTCTTTTGTTTTAATCGAACAAGCAATGCAGATTATTTACAAACATACACACAGCATGAGGTGTTGTCCATGAGCTGTCTAGTTAAGTATTTTATCTAATCTTGGCAATCGGTTCATTTGAATCACAATTTGCTGATCATGTTTAAACACACCATCTTAAGTACCTTGCGGCAGCATTGAATATGTTATCATTTTCAATTTAAAGTAAGCCATCTTTCCTGATTTAGAGGCTTCTTAATACTCAGTGGTCATCTCTGAGAAGCTACGTGATTCAGTCCCAATAGCATTTCCAATCAAGCTACCATCCTCCCGGAATCATACCAGATTAAACGCCCCCCAAAAAGGCAACAAGTAATTCTCTTCTTTTTGGTCACGTTGCATTGGTTTCCTTCTCTAAAAAGGTACAGTGTGAATGATTTAGTGGCATCTAGCAGGTTGCAACCACCTGAGTCCCCCACCACCACCCCTCCCTCCCTGACATCGTAGGAGAAGCTATAGTGCCTTACTGGCCTGGAAGGTGTCAGTACGTACTTCGAAAACTGATGTCATCGTCTACGACAGCATCAAGTGGCCTAGTGTCAAGTGATGAGGTTCCTTGACAAGAATTACAAATTGCATTTCGTTATTCAATCTGTAAAACGAGTACCTTACAAGTGAGATCAGAATTGTTCTGCATTGTGGTAAGGTTCTGTCGCCAACATTAGCCCTGTTTGTCCCTTCTGAGCCAAGGTAGAACCATGAAGATATAAAGGGCTCATTCTGCGGTAACCAAAACAGCATTCTTACTTTCATTACACAGTATTTAAAACATACTTGTATGAATACTAAATTCTGCCATTCTGCTAGATCACACTCAATTCCACACACTGCACCTCTGAAGCACCTCTAGTTTACCAGGAGTGATGCTGAGAAGCTGTGAGAAGCAATTCTCTACACCCGACACGTAACATCACGCAAGGTCGGGCCCAATATGTGCCTACCATGTGTGATGATAGACCAGCCAGGTGATTCAGTCCACGGGGCAGGCTGCTAAGTCGATCCACCCATCATACATCTGGGTGGACACTCGTTATGTGATGTCACAAATGGGTAGATGTACAAATGGCTTCAATCAGCTCATCAAATCACACCTGGTGGCAAAATAGGGGCCCTATAAAGCTAGGGTAGGCAATTTAGTATGGAAGGATTTTTTGTAATCAACAAATCAAATTCTCTGACAAAGAAAATAATATATCTATGGCGGTCCCAGGCCTGTACTAAGACCGTCCAGTCATTTCTCTTGACCCGAATGAAATGATAGGATGGCCTAACAGTTCCTCTGTAAGTCCTTACCATTGTGCATTACTGGAGTCTTCTTCAAGGCTAGCTAGCGAGCTAGAGAGCTAGTAGGTTAGCGATGACAACGGTTTTTGTCAGATAATTAACAAACTTCATCTAACTTTCCTGAAAAGTTGCCTACCCCAGCTTGAATTTGATGTATGAAATAACAAATTCAAGTTATGTTCCAAAGTATGACACTATATTTATACGATTTGGGAAATGCCTTTGTTCCCTTTCACCCCTGCTACAGGTGGGGCCAGAGTGCAAATCCTTCGTGCCAATGATGCACCTCGTGCCGCTGAGACATGTGGATAGTGCCTTGCTTGAAGGCACCGTTCCACATATGTCACACCAAAAACCAAATAGTAATCATTGGTTAATACATTGTAGTTTTTTGCACTTTTCTGTTCTGACCCCCAACAAAGCACTGTACCAGTGCTGGGAATACACTCTAACATAGAGCAAGGGAAATAACACGCATAAAGTACAGGGCTCTTTTTCTGGTTTGTATAGGTCCAAAGCATTTAACAATTAGAAAACAAGTCAAATACTGGTTGTAATAGAGAGTTGTAATAGATACAACCAAAACAACCTTCCTCCCCCCATCAAGTTTGTACTTTACACAAATACTTTCAAATGTGGTCCAATGTCAGATCCCATGCAGATAGTGGTGTGTAAAAAAAAATATGGTCCCATGACTTATTTCTTCCAGATTGGTTCCAAAAATAAGAAGCTGAAAGCTGGTTCCCTCCCCGCCTCTTTACTGTCTCAATAATCTTCCAGGAGGTCCAAAAAGTGCACTTTTAGGGATGGGGGGGGGGGGGGGGGGGGGGGGGGGGGTTGCAATTGAGCGACATTTTTTCTACAGAAGAATTCCATAGAGGAATACAAATTCAGCCAAAACCAATTGCTAAAGAGGCTGCTGTGTTCATAAATTCATGCTTGTCAAAAGGCAACGGTCATGCCATGACATTCATGAACAGGGACATGAGTGAAAAAATATGAAGAAAAAATCTATCGTAGAGTTTTTCCCTCTGACAATCCTTCACCGAAACACCACTGAGAGACCTCTTAGTGGCTGGAACATGTGACGGAAGCTGCGATCCAAAAATCACAAACTAGAAAAAAAAGTACAATGGAGAGAAAAAAAAAACCCAGAACATGGGGCTGAGGCCTTCAAACTTTGAGGAACGCGCACGTCTTTGCGCAGAAACGTGTCGAACGAATGTCGCCGAACGACCAAAAAACCGATGCAGAATGAGTCACTTTGGCAGATTTCAGGTCTCTGGAGAGGAAAGGCCAGCGTGGCGCGGTGAGCGGACACACGGCGTGAGATGATCTGAGACGCCTGGAGATCAGGAGGAGGCGGAGCCGAGGAGGCGGAGCCTAGCCGCCCCGCCCCGCCCCCCACCCCGACAGGGAGCCAGCGCTAGGACGTCTGGACGAGGCGTCTGAAGTGGGGCATGACCTCGTGCTCGGGCAGGTGCAGGTTGAACTCCAGGGCCACCAGCACGGGGAACTCGAAGGCTATCAGCTCCCGGCGGTTCACCCGGAACTTCTCCTCCAGTTTCTGAAAGACGTTTGAATGCATCATGTGTACGACAGTGAAGCCTCCGTACTCAAATGCTTCTGAAGCCAAACAATTCACTTCTCGAACCAAAAATGGAAGATCAAGGAAGGAAACAGGAAATCATCTTGACACATGAACACGGGATGCGCACGTCTGATGTTGCTTC
>JAXIVH010000040.1:1436486-1661687 GCA_036785325.1 Urophycis tenuis | reverse complement strand
CATTATGTATCTGCTTAAACTCGTTTTTTTTTCCTTTTTTTCTGTATCTTGGGAATGGACTCAATGAAGCCAGACAGCCGAGCGGGGAACTCTTCCTGTCTCCGCTTGCCTCCAGAGCTGCCATCAGCCAGATGAATTAGACATAGGCTACAGCTTTCCTTTCTCCTCTTTCTTTGAATTAACTTGCCCTCTAGCTGTGCTTCTCAAATTGGGAACCCTGTAAAAAAGCTCACATCGTGAAGAAGTAATACGCCACCAAATATGATCTTTTCTTCCAAAGACAATTGTTTATTTGGGGGGGGGGGGAGGGGGGTTTGGGGCGGGGGGGGATGGAGATGGGCCATGTTTCCATGGCAATCACATGGCGTTGACATTCAAAAGAGGTTCTCGGCCATCTCTGACTGCTCTCAGACTACGAGCATTTCATCTGTTCCATCTCCTGAATATCCCCCCCACCATGCAACGCAAGCTGCGATTTACCAACAGCCAGCCACAAGGAGCTGTTGCTGCAGTCCTCGCAAGCGAGAGACAAAAATATTTTCCTATTTATCACAATTAGCCGCCTCCCACTACTCACCCTAACTCTGGCGCTCTTATCTTCTCTTTTTCCTCTGTTTTCCTTTCTTTCCCATCGTTTTGAAAGGAAGTATGACATTCTTCTACACGACCGGGAGGAGATGTATGTCACCCTGATTCTGATTTGAAAGAAGTCTCTCATCTTATTACCGATGGTTATTTGTAGCCTTGACTGAGTGTGCCAGATTTGGGAAAATATGCATTTGTGTGTTTGTGTCCGGGAATGAAAGCGTGAGTAAGTGTAATAATGTGTAAATATTTCAATTTCAACTGTACGAGGAAAGAAAACGATCGTCCGTGTTTGAATCTAAGAGGCATGCATCAATCTGAGAGTATGTGTGGTTCCTGGGCAAACTGTCTTTAAATGGCCTGTGGTCGCCTACCGTCCATATTATAATGCAACTGTAAGGCATCGTTGCTGTTCCATGTTTACTTGAAATAGACTCGAAATAAAACCATTCATGTACATGAAACTGCCTGATGGAAATTATTCTTCAAGCAATTTCAGGGCTAAGCCACCTTGGATCATTTGTTTTGAAATGTGTGTAAAATTATAGAGGGATTCAATATCAATTCAGTCTCATCACCTTGCTCCAAAACTACATTTGTAGATTTTGAGTCCTTGACTGTTCTTCCCAACACAGTCAGACCCACTCGGTGACTACGACAGTGGCTGATGGGTGTTGTAGTCCAGCAGAACCCTGGGCTGATCCTCCGTTGGTTTTCTGAAGCCCCCTGCTTCCAGTCATCCTGTCCCCATTCTTAATGTGTAAAGGGTCGTATCTGGACGGTATCTCCATGACAACACATTCCTACACTTTAAATGGAATCCCTTGTGAATCCTGCATCTTAATGGTTGAATGGTGGATGTGTATGGTGCTTAGTGGTTCAGCTCCTTATTAACTAAACTGAGGGCAAGGAGGCATCAGAAAAGTGGGTGTTAGAAATGCAACAGCTTGTTCTCTCTATCATTGCTTTTAGTCTATCTAATCCATCAATAGCAATCACTTTTAAATGACATTGGTCAACCCTACAACCTTTCCACAAATATCAACTAAACAGCCACCGATCAATTTAACAAAACAGGGCATAACAACTTTGAATAAAAATCAATGTTAAATGAATACAAGGGTTTAACCACACCCTGCAATTACTAGCATGGTACAATTCTCGTGACTGTTACTGTCACTGTTCACATAGGCCTACACAATTTTTAACATATCTAAAAGCAGTGCACATACACCAAAAAACATGCATGCACAACCTGCCTCAAACCCCCCCCCCCCCCCCCCACACACACACACACACACACCCCAAAATATATACCTCTTCCTCCTGCAATCAGTCCACGGCTGCGGGCAGCAGTCCACTTAAGCCACACGGTATTAAATGTGGGTGCTGCTGCAAGTGAAAAGGCAACCGGTTTCAATGCTGCCCAGGTCCTTGTTATCTCAAGGCTGCGGTGAGTGCCCCTCTAAACCTTCTGCCCTGACACATGCTGTTATGCCATTAGGGGCTAATTTTAAGTGTCACTAATGGAAGTGGAAGGGCCCCATTAAAAGCGAGTCGATACTGCCAAGATGCAGCGATGTGGGAGTGAGAACGCTGTCTGGGGTGGCTATCGGCGATCACCGCAATCAAGGCAACACACACACACACACACACACGCACAAATGCACACGCACTCGCACACGCACACACACACACACACACACACACACACACACACACACACACACACACACACACACGCAGTCGCACATACACACATACACATATACACACACATAGACACAGATAGATACACTCACACTCTCACATATCCAAGAATGTTCGTGATCGTGCGCACGCCTACACGCACACACACACGCGCGCGCACACCACACACACACACACACACACACACACACACACACACACACACACACACACACACACGCACACACTGTGTTGATTGATGTAAGTTATGGAAGCTGCAGAATGCAAAGCACACTTATAAATGTATACAACTTCTTTCTCCCTCCATCTCCTCTCCCTTCAAGGCACTTGAGTGATTAAACTTACTCATTGGTAATGCCTCAGCAATGCTTTATGTTGGATGACTCCATTAATATTTCACATCAGGATAATGGCCTATTCTTTCAGGTGCTTCAGAGACTATAAAAGTGGAAAATATGCATTGTTTCAGTTCTAAATAGTGAGGAAGCGAAGAAAAATAAATTATATTAACCTCACTTCATAGTAGAGAAAAGTGCTTCAAAATATGTTCTGCGTGTGTAACCCTACATACTTAGACATTATTAATTGTGTGCTTCGTACAATCTTAACAACGCAGGTTTAAACAACTGTAATGGGACAATTTCTGATGATTTTTACTGTAGATGTGTCTGTATGTGTGTGTGTGTGTATGTGTGTGTGTGTGTGTGTTTGTGTGTGTGTGTGTGTATGTGAAAGAGATATATTTTAAAACTTCAATTAACCAGACGCGTGGAACAGAAGGATTAGGACCTAACAATACAGACGGAATCTATGAGGTAATCAATTCCCCTGATCAATTAGGCTCAGTCAATCATTTGTTTGTCTAAACATGGCGTTCACTGTATGTTGTGCAGTGAGATCGGAGTCAAGCATAGGACAAGAGAACAGGAACATAGACAGGTAGGAAAGGTGAGATTAATGTGCGAGCAGTTGTATCAGGGGTTATGTTATGTTATCATTCAGCTGTTATTGGAGTGGTTTAGCTCAGGTTCTTTTTGGCGGGCACACATTCAGCTTGGAGACGGATATATAAATATATATATATATGGCTGCCCAGGGGCCCAGCGAAGACCAGCGACACCAGGAGCAGAGAGCAGGAGATGGTTCCTTCTGTCCTCTCTCTCTCTCTCTCTCTCTCTCTCTCTCTCTCTCTCTCTCTCTCTCTATATATATATATATATATATATATATATATATATATATATATATATACTACCATAGGACATAGGATATATAGTTCAGTATACTGTATATGCATATATATATATATATATATATATATATATATATATATGCGTGTGTATAGTTTGATTACGTCAAACGAGAGATTGCAGGTGCGGGCTCACTCTCACACTCAGCAACATGGCCGTCCTCCTTATCAGAGGACAGAAGGAACCATCTCTCTGCTCCTGGTGTCTGTGGTCTTTGCTGGGCAGCAGGGCCCATGGGCAGCAAGCCGTGAACACGCCTTCTGCAAATCTGTATGCTTGAAATGGGATTTCTTTATTAACATTTCAGACTTATCTGTTGCTGTGTTGACATCTCATATTGACAGCAGATGCATAAGAAAGGATGAATATGATTTTCCTTCACATGGCAATCCTCTCTCTCTCTCTCTGTCTCGTTCAGGGCTCTGGACCAAAGGTTTTCGGCATCTGCTCTCCTTGTCACTGTCAATGAAAGCCGATGTGTTTTTATTAGAGAGAAAACCGAGTGATTTTTATGTTATGTTCTTTTTTTTTTTTTTTTACATTTCTGAATGACTACTGTAACCCAAATTGTAACTTTTAAAAATTAAAAGTTACAATACAATACACTTAATTTATTATTATTGTTATTATTATTATTATTATTATTATTATTATTATTATTATTATTATTATTATTATTATTATTATTATTATTGTCATTATTACCACCAGTAATCTCAATAAGAGTGTGAAGTAGAGTGAAGGCAATGCAGAAATCAATGTAGGCCAACCAGTCCAATCCAACCAATAAGGCTGAAACGCCACCATGTGTACAAATCTGGAATTTTTTCCTACATGTGAAAATTCAATACGACAGGCTGCAACGACTCATGCCGATAAATAAAGATAGAAACACATGTCTTAAAAGTGCTATAAAAGTCCCCTCACTCTCTGCTCCCACTCATGTTTCTCCATCACTAAGAAGTGTTGACTCTGACGCACCAGGGACGGACTGGCAGGAGGGATTCCTCAATCAGGGAGGGCATTTCCTGAATGGTCGGAAATGAGCCGAGAGTGAACAAACATCAAAATTGTAAGGTAACGGATGCTCAGCCGTTTCATTTAAATTACACTGAAGTAATAGCTCTTATCTTACCGAGTAATCAAGAGGGCCATCGTGCTGACACTGTTCAACGCCCGTTCATAATCATATGCAAGGCTAAATCATCCCAATCTTCTGTGTAGACATATAGTTTGCTATGTCACGTGAATAGCACCTCTCATAAACTATACCTATTTTTGTGATAAGTGCAGGTGCCAGTGCACAATACCAATGTATTTTTAGCCCAAGTATGCTAAATATCCCTTACTACGTATATTCTACAGAACTAATTTTAAAATAGAAGCCTACTGGAAAATATCAAACACTGTAGATGAAACAGCTGTGAATGTGTGAATGTTACAAATTTAATCTAAACACAACACTTTGACATTCTTGACATATGGGACCAACTACAATGTTTATAATAAATCATCATCATCATCATCATCACCACCAACACCATCATCCTTAGAGGAGCATTTGTGATAATAATATAATGAATCATAACAATAAGAAGATATGTGTAATTTGTAATCTATTAAACACTAGGTTTGTACAAAAGCTTGCCACAGCATTTAAGGCAATGGGAGGTTTAATTTTGTCCTACCCCCTCCTGTACGATAAAGCATCCATAATCACACACACTCTCACCATCACATTGTGTGTCGCATTGTTTCAAGGCTGCCACAAATTTCACACAAAGATCCCAATAGCCAAACCAGATTTCATGGCGATATTTAAAGCGGTGGTTGTCAGAGACCAGATCACGCCCAACACATTTCCACCACCACACTCCTGCTGGTCACACCTGCTGGTGGACACAGTGAATACCCTGCTGCTGCCCTCCGTTCTCCCGGCTGGGCTGCTGGGGCCCTACCATGCTTTTTGCAAAACCGTCCGGCAAAGAACTAGACTTTTGCTTAGAGAGAGAGAGAGATGCTACATGGCTGCTTTCGTCTTGTTGAAATGCTGTGTTTATACTGTATTCTCCCTCTCCCGCTCGCTCTCTCCCCCCCTCTTTCTGGTTCTCCCACTCCCCCTTTCTCTCAGTCTCTCCCTCTCTCTCTGGGCTGCCATGTCCTTAAATCAATGCTAAACTGGTCCAACAGATTAAAGCCTTTGCCTCCGAATACATGGAAAATAACTGTTTTAAAAGGTTCTCATTTTAAAACTTTATTTAAATAAACTGTACATAGAAAAGAAAAATACCTGTAGATGCATTGTAAGAACAGACACATTGAAATTGAGTTCGACATCCCTGCCAATCACATGTGGAACTGTATTATCATGTAAAACCTATTCAGTTGTCAAATTGTCGCTCTTCGCACTCATTTGTGTGCCTTTTTTCCCCAGCTCATTTCAGCCACAATGGCCACCAGCCAACCGCCTGGGAGCAGACAGCCTGTAGGCGGAGCTGCTGAGCTTCACCTGCAAGGCGTCCATGAACCCAGGTGGCTGTCTGTGAGACTGGGACACGTAATCCAGTTCCATTGTTGTCGTCTCGCGATGACATGTTTGACTGCATGTTTGGATTGACTGGTTCCTCACATGCGTGGGTTCTATCAGGGTCAGCCGTCTTCACTGTCCTTCACCAGACTCCTCGACCACAGAGTCAATTACCGTGAGCTGTACGACATCCTGTCGGATAAGAGCTCAGAGCAGGTATCCTTTTACCTCCACAACATGTCCTGTCAACGCTGCCGTGCAGTGCTGTGCCATGTGAATGTGAGATTTGACACTGGGTTGTGATTTAGAGCAGCATTCATTTAAGTATGTATCTATTCGTTCTTTGCATGCAAGTGGACTGAACTCTTAGCTTAGGGTTCTATGGAGATGACCAATGAGTGGGGTTCGTGTGGGTTCTGTCGAGTGTTTGAACAATGTATGTTTAATGTATCTAATGTAATTTATTTGGGTTCTGAAATCAAACAGCTAATATTGAGCAATAATGCACAAATAAAATAAACTATTGAATTATGACTGAGTATGAGGATGAGTATGTGTGTGTGCTGGCCTGTGTGAGTGTGAATGTGTGTGAATGTGAGTGTGAATGTGTGTGAATGTGAGTGAGTGTGTGTGGGCGCAGGCGCATGTCTTAAAAACAGATGGAAAAGGATTTTGAAACTGTCCAAGCGACATGATTTTTCATACGCAAGCCTTTGGTCTCACAGAATACGATTCACTTGCCGTGTTACCAAACTGAAAAACATGCTGTCCTGAATGAAGTTAGAATTTTCTATTCTTATACAAAAGATGTGATAGTCTGTTGTTTGGCTGATAAAACATTACGTTTCAATAGCTTCAGCAGTGAAGCCCTGGTAAAGCTTTGTATCTTTGAACAGTCTCTTTCAATAAGATGTGTTCCCTTGTCCTTATTCACAGTCACTCACAGCAACCATTAAACAATGGTTGAATGGTCGGTCAAAGCTATGTTGAAAAAGCAGCGTTCTCTCACAGCAAAGTCCATCTCTCCTTTAAAAACTCATTGTGAATACTAAGCAGTTTTAGAAATGCGTATTTCTCGGGTTGATAAGTGTGAAGTTGGTAACAAACAAAATGCCTTAGAGACATCGGTAAAACATCAGGCCAACTCAAACGCCTCTTACCTTTATGTGCATATCTGCTCTTCAATAACGCTATTCTGCATTGTATTTCATTGAAGAAAAGAGACCACAGCAAACAGATCATCTCTATGATACCACATCCAAGCCGTATGAATAGATTATACGTGATAGAGTGCTGACCTGTATCTATTTATCGATTAGTTCATACAGCAACAGCGTTCTGCATCAAACACAAAACAACTCAACGGGCTGCGTAAGCAACACTCACAGACAATGGTAAATTAAAAAAAAACTAATATCCAGCACAGTTAATGAACACCAATAGTATTTTGGTAATTTATTGGTAATCATTTAAAAACACAAATCTGTGAGTAACTACAATACTTGGATGGCTAATGGCACTGTATAAGATGGCTATACCAAGATGGCGCCGCGGACGGTTGCCTCGGTGTGTTGGTGCGCGTTGTTTTGTTTTGTTTTGTGTTTTAATTCCGTTTTTTGCGATGGCACCCAGAGCTCTTTCACCAGAGAAGAGCTCATGAACATCAGGGTAACAATGCCAGAGGATTTATTTCCTACTTTCATTCTCCCAACATTGGAAATTTTGGACATTCTGGTCAAAGGTGCGCTCACCTTTGCTCACGCAGTGAAACGGCGGAGGAGAGGGAAACCTGCCGGTGCGCTTGTGCGTCTTCGCCAGCGCGGATTACGCACACTCTACCGGGAATATTTCTCTCCAACGTGCGTTCACTGCCCAACAAACTGGACGAATTACAACTGCTGTTGGGAAAAAACAGGGACTTTTCTTCATCCGCTGTTTTGTGCTTCACGGAGACGTGGCTTTGTGGCTTAATACCGGACTCTGCGCTGCAGCTGGCAGGCTTCCAACTCTACAGAGCGGACAGAGACGCGGAACTCTCCGGCAAAACTAAAGGTGGAGGAATCTGTTTTTACATCAACAGTGGTTGGTGCAACGACGTGACGGCGATCCAGCAGCACTGTTCTCCTGATCTGGAATCTTACATCATAAACTGTAAGCCTTTTTATTCACCCCGCGAGTTCGCTTCATTCATTCTGGTCGGTGTTTACATTCCACCGTCGGCCAACGTGCAGGACGCACAGCGCATGCTCGCCGACCAGATACTGTGTGTGGAGCGTACCAACCCGGACTCCTTAGTTATTGTCGTTGGGGACTTTAACAAAGGAAACCTCATTCACGAACTCCCTAAATATAGACAGTTTATTAAATGCCTGACCAGAGAGGAGAACATTCTGTATCACTGTTACACCACAGTCAGGGATGCCTATCACGCCGTCCCCCGTGCTGCAATGGGACACTCTGACCACGTCATGGTCCACCTGATTCCTGCGTACATGCAGAAATTAAAGCTCTGCAAACCTGTAGTGAGGACATCAAAGAAGTGGACCAGTGAGGCCATGGAAGATCTTCAGGCGTGTTTGGACTCTACTGACTGGGATGTGTTCAGGACTGCTACCAACAGTCTGGATGAGTACACAGAGGCTGTGACGTCCTACATCAGTTTCTGTGAGGACAGCTGTATTCCAACACGCACCAGGGTGAGTTACAACACTCAGTACGTTTACATGCAGCAAGAAATTCGAATTTCTGATCGAATCAGATAATGACATGCGTAAGACCGGATCACTTGTCCGAGTATACATGCCGTTCAGAGAATCGGATTAACAGCCGGAGCATTGGCTGACTCTGGACGCTATGTGGCGCTGCGCATGTGCAGAATGGCACTGCGCGTGCGCAGAATGCAAAATCCGATTCAGATCCGATTGCTGAGTATACATGCCGTTAAAAGTCCGACTATGATCGAATTATCCAGGTGTAGTTATCCGATTTTAGATGTCCGAAATAGGTCCGAAGTAGGTCCGAAGTAGGTCGGATTAAGGTGTTTACATGCACTTAAAAAGTCCGAACGATGTCTTATACGATTAGAAATTCGAATTTCTTGCTGCATGTAAACGTACTGACTGACAAACCCTGGTTCACAGCCAAACTCAGAAGGTTAAGGTTGGATAAGGAAGTTGCCTTCAGGAGTGGGGACAAAGACAGATATAAAGAGGCAAAGTACAAGTTTAGCAAGGCGGTGAAAGAGGCTAAACGACTGTACTCTGAGAAGCTCCAACACCACTTCTCAGCCAACGACTCTGCGTCTGTCTGGAAAGGGCTTAGGCAAATCACCAACTACAAGCCTAAAGCCCCCCACTCCATCAACGACCATCGTCTGGCCAATGACCTGAACGAGTTCTACTGCCGCTTTGAAAGACAAAGGGACAGTCCTGCAACCATCCCCCATGACACCTCCCAACAGCTCCAGTTCATCACTTCCACCTCCCCCACCTCAGTGGGGGCCTGGGCACCTCCTCCAATGCCCAACTTAAAGGTCCCCCCCTTGAACCCCCCACCCACCTCGGCGACGACTCTTTCCATCCACGAGAGGGACGTCAACAAACTCTTCAGGAGACAGAACCCCTGAAAAGCTGCTGGACCGGATTCTGTCTCCCCATCCACCTTGAAGCACTGCGCTGATCAGCTGTCTCCAGTGTTCACAGACATTTTCAACCCCTCACTGGAGACATGTCACGTGCCAGCCTGCTTCAAGACCTCTACCATAATTCCTGTCCCCAAGAAGCCAAGGACCACAGGACTTAACGACTTCAGACCCGTCGCCCTGACCTCTGTGGTTATGAAGTCCTTTGAGTGCCTTGTGCTCTCATACCTGAAAGACATCACAAACCCCCTCCTGGACCCCCTGCAGTTTGCCTACAGAGCCAACAGGTCTGTAGACGATGCAGTCAACTTGGCCTTCCACTTCATCCTCCAGCACCTGGACTCCGCAGGAACCTACGCCAGGATCCTGTTTGTGGATTTCAGCTCTGCTTTCAATACTATCATTCCGGCTCTGCTTCAGGAGAAGCTCTCCCAGCTTAGTGTGCCTGACTCCACCTGCAGATGGATTACAGACTTCCTGTCTGACAGGAAGCAGCATGTGAAGCTGGGTAAACACATCTCCAACTCACAGACCATCAGCACCGGTTCCCCTCAGGGCTGTGCACTTTCTCCTCTGCTCTTCTCCCTGTACACAAACAGCTGCACCTCCAGTCACCAGTCCGTCAAGCTTCTGAAGTTTGCGGGTGACACCACCCTCATTGGACTCATTTCTGATGGTGATGAGTCTGACTACAGGTGGGAGGTAGACCAACTGGTGACATGGTGCAGCCGTAACAACCTAGAGCTCAACGCTCTAAAGACAGTGGAGATGGTTGTGGACTTCAGGAAGTACTCAGCCTCACCTGCCCCCATTACCCTCTGTGACTACACAATTGACACTGTGGAGTCTTTCCGCTTCCTGGGAACTGTCATCTCCCAGGATCTCAAGTGGGAGCTGAACATCAGCTCCCTCATCAAGAAAGCCCAGCAGAGGATGTACTTCCTGAGGCAGCTGAAGAAATTCAACCTGCCCAGGACAATGTTGGTGCACTTCTACTCCTCCATCATTGAGTCCATCCTCACCACCTCCATCCCCATCTGGTTTGCTGCTGCCACCGCCAAGGACAAGGGCAGACTGCAGCACGTCATCCGGTCTGCAGAGAAGGTGATTGGCTGCAATCTGCCGTCGCTCCAGGACCTGTACACCTCCAGGACCCTGAGGCGTGCAGGCAAGATTATGGCCGACCCCTCCCACCCCGGTCACACACTCTTTGCGGCACTCCCCTCTGGCAGGAGGCTGCGGTCCATCAGGACCAAAACCTCACAGCACAAGAACAGTTTTTTCCCGTCTGCCACTAGCCTTTTCAACAAGGCCCGGCGCCCCCCCCTGACACTGACTCTCTCCCTTCCCCCACACAGTCCTACATGCTACATCAACGTGGCATCTTCAGATCACCTGCGTTACATTAACGCACAGTGTGTACAGTGTGTCCTCATTCAGGACCAATAGTTCAGTATTCCAATTTCATTGTACATTGTATATATATATTTATATTTATAGTTATTTTTACTTACTTACTTTTATCTTATTTTTATTTCTTTTTTAATACTGCTTTCTATTGCACCAATTGCACCATGACAAATTCCTTGTAGTCGCAAACCTACTTGGCAATAAATCGAATTCTGATTCTGATTCTGATTCTAATTATTTTAAAACACAAATCTGTGAGTAACTACAATACTTGGATGGCTAATGGCACTGTATAAGCACAGTATGTGCCCTTAACGAGACTTCACTACCGCCAGACTTGGAGGAGAGAGGGGAGGACGCGAGCGCCCCCTGCAGGCAGCACACAGCATACTGGTGCTCAGACTTTGCACGAGGTGTTGGTGTTCTCTTTGTGGCCGGGGGGGGGGGGGGGGGGGGGGGAGTCCACTTCCTACGCAGACAGGAAAAAATGAATTAAGGTAACCTAGCAACTAAATGGACTCTTGATTTGATAAACATAGCTGTTCCACCTTCAATGTCTTAAAAAATGAAGAACGAAAAAAAAAAATACTGGAAAAGGTGGCAAAAAAAGAAATGGGTTGTTTCCTTGGTGGGGTAAAATATTTTCCTAAAAACATTTCTTGAGCACTTACCCTTAATGACGTTTTGAAAATTGCAGAAAATGGTTGCCATTGCCGAGAAGGCTGTCAGTGATTTGTGAAACCAATACATTGTTAAAGGAAAGCGCCACCATTTTTCCATACTAAAGTATGTTCTTCCCCGATCTTAGATGAGTTGATACATACCTCTCTCACTTTCCTGCATGTACTCAATCACTCTGGCATACAGCGCTACTTCGATAGCATGTAGCTTTGCCCAGTACATTCCTTAGGATCCAAACAGGGGTGAAGTTAGAAGCGACCAAGCACTTCCACGTTTTCCCTATTTAAATACGGTTATGTGAGTAGTTACACGACCCAAGTATTGTTACACAAAATGAAACATGGCAATTTTCTAAGCAGATAAAAAGGATAACTATAATGTATGGCGGAATAACACCTGGGAGCACTTCGGCACAGTAATATAATCACTCCTAAAAGATCCTCTCCCTCTGTTACTTCCGTCAATAGAACCAACATGACCTGCACGCTGTCGCCTGCACTACCTGCCACTGTAAACCCGATTGCTCAAAATAATTAATTGGAATGAGTAGTGTAAACTCAAAATCTTCTTAAAAGTTGTATTTACTTAAACAAATGTGCCAGTAGCAATTTGCTTCTTTTTGAGTTTATTAAACTTGTAATTTTTGATTAATATTAACTTTTTGCATTTTTATGTACCTGCTACCTAAAATTATTAACTCAGAGTTACTTAAAACTATATGGATTAAACAAGAATTTGTCTCATTTTGAAAGAACAAATGAATAAAAAAAAATCAAGAATGAATTAAGAATTAAATCAATTGTTTATAAATAATTAATTGATAATAGTTTGCTAACTAGCTAACAAGGTTGGCTAGTTAATACTTTTTTTTTTTTTTTTTAAAGGAAAAAAAACAGGCTTGCACCGAAAGCGCTCACATATTTTATTTTGTAGTATTTGTGTGCAATTCCTCTTCAGGCAGCAGACCGTCACCGGAGCCGAGGAGAAGAACGGGAGACTAACCGACCGGAGTACGGTAACACTGAATTGTGAATGTAAGTAGTCAACATAAAACTTGCTTGAATGTTTGTTTCTGGAGGTTCAACGTGTTTTTAAAACGGATGAAGTGAGTCAAGTTTGCAATGTAAAATGATTAACCGTTAGGTTAGCAAGCTAACATGCAAAGTCAACAGTTAGCTGTATAGGCCATAGGCTACATGGCTAGGCTAATGTAGTAGTGGTGTGTAGTTCTGGTGGAGACCAACGTGCAGTGGTGGATAGTAAGGTATCATGCTCAATAAAAAATCTGTGTTGGAGCTGCGTCAGTGTTGTGAATGAAAGCAGAAGCTAACTCCATGTGCCTTAGACTAGCTGAAAGTTATTCTCAGCAAAATTAAATTAGCTGTTTTTTTTTTTTTTGTGTGTGTGAAATTTTTGTTGTTATTGCTAGGATAAGAATTTATGAGTGCTACCAGCCCAACTTTACCTAACTTTGACTTATTTGTGTAATACAATGTTTTGAATAGTCTAACAGGCATCATAAACATCTATTTTGTTTTATTCAATGTTGGTGTATATTGTTGTACTCTTTTCGTATGAAGAATATGACTGCAATTTTTGATAGTTCTTATTGTGTTTGCAAGGACTCAATGATCACACCGTGTAGCTTCGTTTCATTACTTTACTGAACTGTCCCAAAACATCACAGTTTACGACAGCTGCCGTACTTCAGTGCTGAAACACTTAAAGGCACAGTAACCTGCCATGAAACACAACATAACATCACCCTATGGTGTTTTTCAGACATAACATTTTCCCCCCCTTCCCAGAAAACAGAAACATAACATTTAGCCAACATTCCTCAGTGACACTATCACTGTGTCACAAAGTCCCCATGCCAGGCGGGCGGCACCCTCACTCTCTGAGGGCGCACTGGCTGAGCAGCAACCACTGGTGGTGCTGGTGGGTGACCTCTCACCCCGGCTGCTCCTGGCCGGGGCTGCCAACCCAGAGCTGCTGCTGAGGACAGAGACGATGCAGGTGCTGTGGGAGCTGTGACTCTGTGCAGGCGGTTTGAATGCCACCGAGTCCCATTTCCCAACCTGTAGGTGGCCGGTCCCAGCCTCTTAGTCACCCGGAGAGGCTCTGACCAGTATGACTGCAGCTTATTCTGGCGGTGGAGGTGTTTGATCCTAACCCAGTCCCCTGCCGAAAGTGAGGGGGTCTGGACTCTGTGTGTGGCATCGAACCTCTCTTTCATCCGAGCCTGTGAATCCGCGACCTGTGCTTTGGCTTTCTGGAGCCCTGGACTCTCGTGTACAGGGGCCGGCTCCGCTCTCAAGCAGTCCAGTGGTTGCTTTAACTCACGTCCAATCATGAGCAGCGCAGGTGATACCCCAGTAGCAGAATGCTTGGATGCCCGGATGGTCAGGAGGGTTTGATTCAGTGCATCATTGAAGGTTTTCCCTTCCTCCAGACAGGCTCGGATTCCATTCTTGAGAGTTTTATTCAGTCTTTCCACCCCTCCATCACTCTCCGGGTGATACACTGCCGTCCTGATGTGCTTGATGGACCGCAATGTCAGAAACTCTGTGAACTCAGCCGTTGTGAATTGGGCCCCATTATCTGTAGTAACAACACTGGGAAGCCCCCAGCGCCCAAACAGGTCATCCAAGCGGCTGATGACAGTGTGTGTGGTGATGGAGCTCAGTTGGAAGACCTCTGGCCATTTCAAATGTAGATCGTGTACGACCAGCAGGTAGCGTGCGTGAGTGGGAGCCCCATGGAGCTCCCCACAGAGGTCAACCTGGATATGTTCCCAAGGTGCAGACGGCCAAGGAGTTGGAGTGAGTGGTGCTGTGGCAGGCTGCCCCGTTTTCCCACTCAGGAGGCGGCACGCGCAGTTGCGTACCAGCTCCTCTACATCAGAGTCTATGTGGACAGACAGACAGACATAGACAGACATACTTTATTGATCCCTGAGGGAAATTGCCTTTGTGACAAAACTCCAGTAGAAAAAAGAAGACACTCTACGTATAGTAGAGTGATAGAAAATATAAATATATAAGGAAACCTATGTAAAATATAAAACCTATGTAAAAAATATAAACCTATGTAAAAATAAAAGTATAAACCTATGTACAAATATAATGTAACCTATGTAATAAAATATATAAAAATGTACATAAAGAAATGATAATATACATAAATGTACATACATCCAGGCATACACTACAAGGTAATAGCATACACTAGGATGTAGCATGTCGGATTTTTGTAAAACCAGTTGTGCACTGTATCCCTGCAGCGTTGCTTCACCTTGACCACACCCAAGTGCCCCTCGTGTGCCATGTGAAGAACTCTGGCTCTTAGGGTCTCAGGAACAATAGCTCGATGGCCACGAGCGAGGCACACTGCCCCCCAGCAGGAGAGCTCGTCCCTGAAGCGGTAGTAGGGGAGCAGTTTGTCATCCACCTTGGCTGGCCAGCCATCCTTGATGTAGGTACGGAGAGTTGTGAGGGTGTCATCCTCAGCTGAGGCCTGCTGCAGCTCAGCCAGGGTGACTACAGTACTGAGGGGCCCGTGCAGGATGTGGACCCAGTCTTCGTCACTCTCTATATCCGACGTCGACCCACCTGTCTCCTTGGCCACCGTATTTGCACGCCCAGGCATAAACTCCAGACTGAAGTTGTACTGATTCAGCCGGTCCGCCCACCTCAGCAGTCTCATGGGTCTGTGCCCCGAGCCTTGAGTTCGCCAGCAGTGCTGTCAGCGCCTGGTGGTCTGTGCAGATGGTGAAGGCCCGCCCGTACAGGTAGACATGCCAGCGTTCACATGCCCACAGGCAGGCCAGGGCCTCCCTTTCCCCCACTGAGTACTTCTGCTCCGCTGGAGTAAGTGCCCTTGAGGCGAAAGCCACTGGGCATTCCCCACCCTCATGAATCTGGGAGAGCACCGCACCAAGCGCCACCCCGGAGGCATCACAAGTGACCATGGTGGGCGCAGTCAAGCTGAAATGGGTCAGTGTGGGCGGGGACGTAAGCTGCTGTTTTATGATGCGCACAGCCTCGTGGCAGGCTGGTGTCCAGTCCCACGTAATGTCCTTCCTGAGCAGCCGGTGTAGGGGTGCCGTTGAGTCAGAGTAGTGCGGCATGAACCTGAGATAATAGGCAGCCATCCCCAGGAAGGAGGACAACTGGGATGGCGTCTGTGGGTCCGGCAGGGACAGGATGGCCTCAGTGTGGGACATAATTGGGGCGATACCCTCCTTGGAGAGCCTGAATCCCAGAAATTCAACCTCCCCAACCCCAAACATGCACTTCTCTGCATTCAGTGTGACCCCATGCTGTTCAAAACGCTGAAAGACCTGCTCCAGGCGAGCGTCATGCAATGCAGGGGAGGGTGCGTGCACCACCACGTCGTCCAGATAGATAGAGACGCCTTGGATACCTGCTAGTATCAGAGACATTATCTTCTGAAAACAGCTTGGGGCCGATGAAAGTCCAAACGCCATGCGTTTATATCTGAAAACACCCACGTGCGTGACAAAAGCTGTGAGGTCCATGCTGGTGGGTGCTAAGGGAACCTGCAGGTAGCCATTTCGCAGGTCCATCTTACTGAAGACGGTGGAACCATGGAAATGGCTTGTGAGCTCCTCGGCTGTAGGTAGGGGGTACTTGTCAGGGATGATGGCTTTGTTGACATCCGTCAAGTCAACACAGAGACGCAGTCCACCCCCTTTTTTCTTGGCTATCACCAAGTTCGACACCCAAAATGAGGCGTCGACTGTTTCTATGACGTCGTCCTCCACCAGGCGATGCAGCTCAGTCTCTACCGCATCACGGAGGGCCAGGGGAATGCGTCGTAGGGGCTGGATAACAGGGCGGACTGATGGGTCAACCGTAGGCTGGTGCACAAATCCTGACATGCGGCCCAGCCCTTTAAACAGTTGTGGGTAACGGTCAGGCAAGGAGGCAGTGACCTGCAGGACCTGCAGGCCCCTAGCATCAGTCACTGAAAAACCCAGGGCAAGGAACAAATCAAGGCCCATAATGTTGGCTCCTCTCCGGGTGATGCAAAACTCAGCGTCCGGGGCACACTGTAGGTCATATCTGACAGGGAGGCGGGCCACACCCAGAGTGGAGATGGGAAAATGGCCGTAGCCTGACAGAGGTTTGGCTATTGCTCCCAGCGGCACATGACTGAAGAAGCGGTCATATGTGCCTTTGTTCAGGATTGACACTTTTGCCCCTGTATCCACAAGGAGCGGGATGTGAGCCTCACCCACACGACATGTGCAGAGCTTGAACGAGGGCCGCGAGCTCTGTATTGAGTTGATGGGGACAGCAGCAATGTCAGTGCGGGCCGGAGGGGAGCGTCAGCAGCGTGCAAAATGGTTCAACTTATTGCAGTGGCGACAGCGTTTCCCTTGAGCAGGACATGACTGGTCTCTTGTTGCATGTTTAGAGGAGCCACAGTTGGTACAGCTCTTGAGCCCACTCTCCCTGGGCCCCCTGTCCACTCTCTGTACATCCAAACTGCCACTCACCCCGTCAGCAGCCTCCGGAGTCTCTTGGGTCATGTTCTGAACTGACGGCGGTGATCACGTCACGGGATCGTCACGGGATCGTGCACGGCCGAACTTGTGCGCCTCCGTTATAGCCGTTTCCAACTGTTTTCCAATCACCAAAGCATCCGCTAGGGTCATGGAGTCTGGCTCTAGCAACAGTCTCTCCCTCAGCTGGTTACAAGACGTTTTCTCGATTAGCTGGTCAACTATAAGTCCGTCCTCCAGAGCCCCAAAATCACAGAGCTTGGCTAGCTCACGGAGTGCCGACACAAAATGAGCGACAATCTCACCCGGCTTCTGGATCCTCTGACGGAACTCAAAACGATGCATCCGCCGGCTCCTGCCAGAGCTGAAATGGGCTTTCAGGGCAGCCGTGGCTGTAGCATACTTTTCATCCGTCAGAGTGAGTGTGGCGAAGACTCGTTGTCCCTCCTGGCCGAGGCAATGGCGGAGAAGCGCGCACTTCCGCGGCTCCTCTAAGTCTGTGTCTCCCAATGCCAGCAAATAATCCTCAAACGACCTCAACCATCGGTCCCAAGGAACAGCTGGGTCACCGGGAACGGGCAAGAAAGGTGGCGGTGGTGGTAGGGCGAAAACAGACATCCTCGTTCGCCAATTATTGTGTTTGCAAGGACTCAATGATCACACCATGTAGCTTCGTTTCATTACTTTACTGAACTGTCCCAAAACATCACAGTTTACGACAGCTGCCGTACTTCAGTGCTGAAACACTTAAAGGCACAGTAACCTGCCATGAAACACAACATAACATCACCCTATGGTGTTTTTCAGACATAACAGTTCTGATGGAGGTTTAAACTCCATGACAGGTGTCCTGTAAAATATATTTTTTGTATGTGTTTTCAGGTTGCTGCGACAAATATGACTTGGCACTGAAAGTTGTGTTCAGCTTCTTTAACCACTAGAACATATTTATTTAAACACTGTAGATTGCAGCACAGCCACTTTTCAAAAAATAGCCCACTCCCATGCCTCCATGATGATTGTATGTGCATATTTCAGACACTTACTCATCTGTCAAGATATACACAAGAACATAACAGCAGTGCAAAGGAGATTCAGGAACTTGTGACTTTCAAGTGTCCTTTATACACATTTCAGCAACCTTTTTCTGAGGCTGTACTACTCAGTCACATAAGAACACACTTAAAAAAGCACATCACGTAAAGTTCACAAACTTTGTGCTGTATACTGGGTCCTAGCAAATGTGCCGTCCAAGTATAGATCAGCAATTTACACTATACAATTGGCCATGCTAGCTAAAGTGACAGACCTCCAGAAATATGGATCTGCAGCTATACTTGCTCCACTGGTTTCTGATATTCACACACTTGAACAGGATAGTGTTTTCATTGAATCTGTTGGTCAGAATGTGAACGGCACCATCTTCTGTGTTTCTGCTGACAATCTGGCTGCACATGGGTTAGGTGGCTTTTTGAAGTCATTCAGAGCAGATTGTTTGCAGATAGCCACAAGTGAACAGTTTCAAACAACTGAGGTTAAAAAGGAGGAATTTGTCCAGAGAACCAAAGTGAGTCATGACATTCATGTACAAAATGTCCTCCAAGATGAGAGTTCAAGCAGCCAATTTGGGGTTAAAGGTGATTGTGTCTTCCGTGAGTCACTTGAGCACTTCCACCCTATCACAGGTTTTCCTCCAGATCTACTACACAATCTACTACACAAATGATTTGGTTAGGCCCATTACACCTACTGACGCTGAACTGGTCACCATACCAGTGGAAGAAGTCAGCAGTACTTTCCTACGCAACAACCCCAGGAAAGCCCTAGGACCTGACCTCAGCAGCGCCCTTACATTAAAATATTTTGCATGGGAATTAGCCCCTGTGTGGCAACCAATTTTTCAGCTGTCAGTTAACACACGCTACATCCCACAAGCTTGAAAAACAACACACATTAAGCCCCTCCCTAAAAAACAATGCCTGAAGGAACACAATTATTATAGGCCAATAGCCCTCACATCAGTCATCATGAAATCTCTGGAAAAAATCTTGGTACAGCATCTTAACAGAGCCCTACTGAATCATCAGGATCCTTTTCAAATTGCGTATAAGCAAGGGCGCAGCACAGAGGATGCAGTGGCTACACTGGTGCACCTAGTCTCCAAACATCTGGACACCCCCAAAACATATGTTAGAGCTCTTTTTATTGATTTTTCAGCGGCTTTCAACACAATTCAGCCAGACATACTGACAGAAAAAATGATTCAGCTACAGATCAACTCCCATCTTATACTTTGGTACTTCTCCTTTCTTATAAACAGGCTCCAGATGGTCAAGGTAAACAATACACGGTCATCTCCCAGGATAACAAACGCAGGGGTGCCTCAGGGGTGCATTAGCTCACCTGTGTTGTTTACACTCTACACGTCAGACTGCACCACCTCGGTACCAAACCAGTCTCTGTTAAAATACTCAGCTGACTCTACCTTACTGACTATGTTGAAGAGTAATGATGACCCCACTTTGTATCAGAGAAATGTTGATTGGTTTGTGGAATGGTGTGACAAGAACGCCCTTTTTATTAATTCAGTAAAGACTGAGGAAATCATTTTTGGTAAGCCCCCAACCTGCCCACTCCCCAAAGTGATGATCCACAATGTTGAAATTAATCAAGTCTCTGCTTATAAATACTTATGTGTCATGATAGATGAGAACCTCTCATAGACCTCTCACATGGATTTTCTTGGTAAAAGGATACAGTATGGAATATATTAACCAAGTTAAAACTAGTACAATCATTGGGTTTTCCATGTAAAGCATTAACTAACTGTGGAAAGAAATAGATGCCCACTCATAAATACCTCTCTGGTTTCAACCCAAGGTTCACCCCCTGGTTCACCCCATGTTATCTTTAAGGTGCCTGTTTAAATGCATAGAGGTGGTCAGAACAGGCATGGGGAGGATGGGCTCCGGCAATAAAGGAAGGAAGGACCATTTGTGTATGGTATGGGATGTTTAAGGTGATGACATCATGGTTGGAAAACAGGACAAAAAGGGGCACACGGGGGGATGTGCGGCAGTCACTTTGCAAACCGACTCAGGCTTTGTGTTGCTTCGCTGCAAGCGATAATAAAGTCTTTATCATTCAAACTGTGGCCTCCCAGAACCCTCTTACTTTTGTTAAGATATGTGCTTTAGCCACCACAACAGCAGCGTATTTACTTTCTCCGTAGATTAAAATCGTTTGGGGCCAGTAGCCAAACTATGTATTTATTTTTTACTTCTGTAATTCAGAGCATTATGCTCTACTGCAGCACTGCCAGGTTGAGCAACCTCACAGTGAAAAATAAAAGTAAACTTCAAAATCAGATAAAACTCTGTTCTAAAATCATTGGACTTCCTGTAGCTCAAGCCTTTCAAGAGGCCCATAACAACAGCATGCTTAGGCTGGCCATAAACATTTCCTCTGACTCCACTCATGTTTTGCACAATGAATATCAGCCCCTGCCTTCAAATAGGCGCTTCAGAGTCCTTTCCGTCAATCTAAATAGGCTTAAAAACTCCTTTGTACATCAGTCTATTCTATTACTAAACAAACAAAAATGATATTCCAGTGCCTTTTATGATGTCATGGGTATTAGTCTTCTTATGTCTTTGTAAACTGTCGTACCTGTCAGTTGTGTTGCTTTTGTGTATCTGTGTGCTGTGCCATGTCATGTGTCTGTTCTTGTGTCTTTCCGGTCAACACCTGTGCTTTTCTAATCTGTGGTGCTTGTGTATCCCTGTGCTGTCATGTTATGTGCCCCTGTGATTGTTTACCTGTATGTCCTTAATGTTTTTTGAGGGGCCTTCTCCCAGGGACGCAAAATGAATTTCAGTGCCCTACTGACTAATAAAGTTGTATCGTATCGTATCGTACAATCTTTTGGAAGGAATTGTTCCAGTTGAACTGGCACTTTGCATTAAGGAAATGATTTGGCTTAAGTACTTCACTTTAGAGTATTTGAACCAAAGGATCACATCATTCCCATATCAGCACACTGGTAAAGTAAATAAACCTCATCCAGTTCCAAAAACATTCATGACCTGGGGAACAATAGGAGGCAACAGGCATGAAAATGCTACGCTATTAAGACTACTTCTGTTACTTGTTGGCAGTAAAGTACCAGAGAGTAATGTTGCATGGGAGGTTTTGATGGATTTGAAAGAGTTGGTGGAATTAGCATTGTGCTCATCATTTTCTGATGAAACATTGGACTATTTTTTTTGCAAAATCAGTGACCACAGACAGATCCTACAAGAGGCTTTCCCTGAGTTTAGGCTTCGTCCTAAGCATCACTATGTGGAGCATTATCCCACCTTAGTTAAGTGCTTTGGGCCCCTTGTGCATGTTTGGACCATGCGATTTGAAGGTAAACATCGTTTCTTTAAGAGAGTGGCCATGATGCTCAAAACTTTAAAAATGTCTCGAAGACACTGGCAATCAGACACCAAAACATGATGGCATATCACCTTGGTTCACCATCGTTTTTCAAACCAAAAACACAAACATCCAGGGTTGACTCTGTTTTGGTTTCAGCTTTACCGCACGTAGCTCAGGCTCACATTAGAGGACAAACAACTAGTGACACTGTCCATTGTACATCAAAGGTAACCATTGATGGCACAGACTATATCAGTGGCATGTTTTCTGTCAGTTGGAATCAGTGGGGGACTGTCAAACTTTTGCAGACTAACACAAATCTACCTTGTGAATCACAATGTTTATTTTCTCTGTTGTGATTATGACTTCTGGTATACAGAGCATCTTCGATCATATGAGCTGTCAGCCACACAGGGAAGCCAATCTATCCACCTGCAGTCTGACTTCAATGATACAGCCCCACTCTCTGCACACAAGATTGATGGCTTGCTGCTGTTGACTCCCAAGAGGTTCATACAAGTGAGACAAAATTAAGACCACTCTATGGTGAGTCATTTGTGGGAAAATGTGCTCAGTATAATCAATCATTATATACATCAACATACATTACCTCAGTGGGGAACCCTCAGGGCCTTCCACGCCTTCAGACAAGGCTTAACAAAATTCTGGACCAAAAAATATGAAATAAGAAATAATAATAATTGTTTTTTTCATTTCTATCTTAATTAATTTAATACAATACATTTAATAATTTTTCTCTCATATTATGTTCTAAAGTTAAGTTTACTGTCAAATTCACATCAGCAATGAAATGGTTACTGTCCCTAAAACATGTTATCCAATCAGAATCGTCCGTCTCTATCAAGGCCCGGTTAGCTGGCTCCTTAATTGGTTAGGACTTCACAAATCCTGCAGAAGGCCAAGCTATGTGTTTTGGTTTGGAGAGTGAGGGGCAGATTGACCAATCACGGTTCGATTTGAAGTGGGTGGGACAAAAAAAATAAGATCGTAGGCCTTCACGAAGTCCTAGCTGTGTCTGAACCATTCTCACCACTCTGCCACCTCTGTCACAGAGGTAAATCTTAGCAGAGTGGTGAAAGTGGTTGAGATATTGAGATTGAGAGTTAAAGGTCCCATATTATGCCCCTTTTCCACAAATTAAAATAGTTCCCAGGTGTGTTAAAGACATGTCTGTGACATCCTTTGGTCAAAATTGCCTTTGGATCAAATATTGTAGGTCTCTCTTCATCACCTAAAAACAGCTCTGTTCAAAACGGTCTGTTTCAGGGCCTGTCTCTTTTATGTAAATGAGCTGCACCAGACCACGCCCACCTCTCTGCGAGGGGCTGCGGCTCGGCTCCGTAGCCATGTGCTAATGTTTACAGACTGACTCGGCCAATGACTGGCAGAAACTCTGTGGTTCAACCCTACCAGTTTGAGCCTGAATCTGACCCAGAGGGAGAGACGCCGGCTGAAATTCTTCTGCGGCTGCAGCAGGAGGTTTCTGAATGGTAAGTTACATACATCATGCGACTTTATATATTACATTTTTTACGTTCTGTGTGTTATTACACTGTTACTTACATGTTAGCTCCTGCTAATGGTTACGTCTTCGCTGTATCTTCGCTACTTCGAGCTTTTTTGGTGAATGAGCAATTTTGTAAATAGTGTAGTAACATTTTACTTATCTCTCTTGACTGTATTCTTGCTATCTACGGATAAATGTATAATGTAGAAACTAGTAGGCTATCAAACGATGCTTGCATAGTAGGCCTAACCTAAATTCTATATTTTGCAAAGTTTGTGATAGTTTTAGCAGAAGTGTTTCATCGTAACAGCGCCCTGACGTTTGTTGTTCTAGATCTTTAGGATTTACTTTTGTATTTCAGCATAAATATGTCTGTCTGTATCAGTAATGTGTCATTCTGGTAGAAAATCGAGGCAGTGTAATGTTGATTAAAATGCCACTGTTCTCCATCTCAACATTATTCAAATGTCACAAGTTTTATGCACGTGACATGGTTAGAAAAATCTTACTTCTTATCCAACTATGCTTGTGTACTTGCATTCAAGTGAAATTCTAACTTATTTTCTTTTGACAGGTGTTTGTGTGGAAACTGCAACACCATGCCCACAGAGCAGGAAAATGTCTGCTGTCTTGAGATAGCACAGGTAGTATCTACATACTCAAAGTGAAAACTAGACACAATGGCATTTATTGTTTGCAGCACCTTGTTTGCAGGTTACCAGACGGCTGCAGGAGGTTGAGGGGAACCTGAAATGCATGGTGGACCATCCTGGATTGGAGCCTGTATGCCTCAATGTATACTCGCTCCAGAATGCAAGCAAAATTTACAGGGCAGACTATGGTCCTTTGCAGCTGAGAGGCATTCACCGGTATGTTATGTTTTTGATAAATGTTATAATTTATATTGAAATCAAATATGTTATGTATTCTTTGCTTTACTCGACATAACCATATAACTGTAATAAAATGTCACAAACAGGATAACTTTTCAATTTAATCTTTTTTTTTCTATTTTTATAGCTCTCCAACACCTGGACGTGCCTGGAACATATGTCAGGATGCTGTTCGTCGACTACAGTTCGGCGTTCAACACCATCAGCCCTGACATCCTGGCCACGAAACTGGCAGCCCTGGATTTTCCGCCTTCCATGTGCTCATGGATTAAGGACTTCCTCACCAACCGGCCACAGGTTGTGAAGCTGGGTTCGCTCTGCTCCTCCGCCCTGTCTCTCAGCACCGGTTCCCCTCAGGGATGTGTACTGAGCCCCCTCCTGTATACTCTCTACACGTACGACTGTTCCCCCACTCACCCCTCGAACTCCATCATCAAGTTCGCCGACGACACCACGTTGGTGGGCCTGATCACGGGGGGCGATGAAACAGCCTACAGAGAGGAAGTACAGGAGCTGGTATGGTAGATATTAACCAGGCTAAAGCTAGTATAATCATTGGGTTGTCCATGCAAAGCATGAAATAAGTGTGGAAAGGAACAAAGGCGCACTCATTGAGCCCTTGGTTCAACCCAAGGTTCATCCTCTGGTTCACCCCATGTTATCCCTAAGGTGTTTGCCTAAATGATATGTGGTGAAGGGTCCCAACAGCAAAGGGAGGATGGGCTGACTGTATGATATGTGGTGAGGGGTCCCAACAGTAAAGGGAGGATGGGCTGACTGTATGATATGTGGTGAGGGGTCCCAACAGTAAAGGGAGGAAGGGCCATTTATCTATAGCATAGAATGTTCAAGGTGATGACATCATGTATGGAAAACAGGATAAAAAGGGGCACATAGGGGATGTGCGGGAGTTCTTTGTCAAACCAACTCAGATTTTGTTGTTGCTCCTACCAAGTGATAATAAAGTCTTTCTTGTCATTCAGACTGCGGCCTCCCAGAACACTCTTACTTTTGTTAAGATATGTGCTCTTAGCCACCACACTGGCAGAGTGGTGCGACAGGAACAACCTGTTGCTGAACACTGACAAGACCAAAGAGCTGGTAATTGACTTCAGGAGGCAGAGAGGGGACCACGCACCGCTGCTAATCAACGGTGTAGGCGTGGAGATAGTGGCCTCCTTCAAATTCCTGGGGACCCACATCACAGAGGACCTGACCTGGTCGGTCAATACGACGGCCGCCATCAAGAAGGCCCAGCAGAGACTCCACTTCCTCCGGATGTTGCGGAGGAACCAACTAGAAGAGAAACTGCTGGTGTCCTTCTACCGGGCCACCATCGAGCCGGTGCTGCTGTACTGCACGACCGTCTGGTTCACTGCCTGCTCTGCTGCAGACAGGAAAGCGTTGCAGAGGGTCACCAGGTCAGCAGAAAAAATCATCGGCTGTCCTCTTCCCACCCTGGAGAATATTACCAGCTCCCGTGGCATCAGCAGAGCCGCTAAAATAATAAAGGACCCCTCACACCCCGGTCATCATCTGTTCAATCTGTTGCCATCAGGGCAGAGACTCAGGTCCCTCAGGTCCAGAACAAACAGACTGAAGAATAGCTTCTATCCCTGGGCCACGAGGTTACTGAACTCTGCACCTCACCTTCATACCTCACCCTCAAAATAGCAAGCACTGTCACTTTTCATTGTCATTTCATTGTCATTTTATCACTTTATATTTCATCACTTTATATTCATCACTTTATACACTTTATATTTATCCTCAGGTCCCTTTTGTTTTTGTTTTTCTATTTTTATCTTTTATCTATTTATTCTTACCTTATATTCACTCCAACAACCTCATTGTCATTTCATTCCGTTCATTATCATTATCACCGTCATTCCGTATGTGTGTACATTGTTTTCAGTATGTGTGGGCCATATAACTATTTTTATGGCCTCTTAAGTTAACTTCTCCTTTCTACCCATCTCCATTTTTTTGTTTTGTTTTAAAAACAAAAATTTGAATGCACTATTATGGTGGTAGCTGCTGTAATTTCGTCATGTCTTACGATGTGATGACAATAAACCTTCTTGTATCTTGTATCTTGTATCTTGTATAAGCAGGAGTCATTTCTGTAGAACATTTATTGACATTGCATTACTAACAAATAAGTTATAACTGTGATAATCAAAACACAGTAGCATAACAAAATAATAGATATATATAATAGATGTGTATAGGCAAGAAAAAAATGTACAACTCAACATAAACACATTAAATGTTCAACGCAACGAAGCTTCTGGTGGGAGTAGGGGCAGGAGGAAACAAGTCAGCCCGATGAGATGGATGGCAGGCCGGTGTTAGGTGTCAGGTTGACGGGTACCACGCAGGTGTAGACTCAGGGATGGAGAATCTGTAGAAACACAGAGAGTGTGTGAAAATAGTTTAGTGGTAGTAGAGGGGAGGAGACGAGAGGAGGGATAGTGCTCTTAGTAGCCATATGTTTTAGCAGGCAATCCATGAAAATAAAATGGGATACAAAACAAAAAAGTAATTGCTATATCTTGTCCAATTGCTTGAAGTCGTTACAGGTACCTTGCATATCGCTCTTTTGTGAGCTTGTGTTGGGGCTGGCTGGGACGCAGAATCCGGGTCGTCATCCCAGCTTGTGTGGTCCTTCGAATCCAAACGGAGTTTCCTGATGCCACAGGTCACTACGTGGGATTCAAACAGCTGCTTGATTGAAGCGGGACATATAACCCGCAATGACCTCCTCCTTGTCTGGCCGCTCAAACTGTGCAGCAAGGTCTTCAGGAACAGGGATTGCCAGGACTGCATCAGTGTAGGGTGCCGGGTCCATAAACACCTTCTCGAAGATGAGGTCCATCATGTCCACTACATACCCTGTTTTATACAAGAAATGCACAGACATTGTTTACTTTTTTCAGAGACTGAAAGTGTGTTGCTCATTACCTCCTGACACTTTATCTAATTTTTTATTTTTCATAAGGTTTTTGTGTTTGTGTGTGTGTATTACTTTATACAGTTATTTATTGTTGAAATGTTTATAGATTGTAAGTGCAACAAGTAAAAAGAAATCCTTTAGTTTTGGTATAAAAAAATAAAAAGTAAACTCTTACTGGATGTTGGCTCTGTCTTTAGGGGTTTTGCTCTACACTCTCCCTTCAATGCCTTCGGGAAGTGCACCTTGAAGAGGGGTACACCTTGGTCCATCTTTGCTTGTGGTCGGTTGGCGTTTTCGATGTAGTACATTGCCGCCAAGTGGAGTCTGTGATAACAAAAGAAAAAAATCTAAAATGTCAGAAACTTTAGGCTACACACTTCAACAAAGTTCAAAGTAAGCACAATTCAATTTAGCTGCAGAGCATTCCAAGAAATGGAAATACAACATTCTTCGGGGCAAAGCGAAGGATGACGCTATGGAATGCTTCCAAAGATGAAGTCTGTTAGGGTGGGCTGAGTTTAGCTACATCCTTCAGAATCCTTTTGTTCACCAACACCTTCTCAAGTCTGTAGAAAGCTGGAGTTGCTACAAAGGATAAAAATGAACAATTTAAAATACAATACTGTAATATTTATTACCAACAATAATTACAATGAATTTCAAGAAGTAACAGAATAACTAATTGATGTTGGCTTTTCATAAAAAGCCCTGAACAGTAACTCACAAAAGGAGGAATTGTGATAATTTTTTTATTCTGTCTAGTAAATTACTGCTGAAAGCCATTTGTTTTTGTCCCGTGTCTGGCGTGATTCATGCAGGCCTCCTCCATGTCCATGCGAGGTCTCTTTGAAGGTCGCTTTACTGGTGTGGATGAAAACTGGAAAGGAGTTGCAGTGGATGTCCCAACACCAAAATCCTTGCAGGACACAGTAGCCTGGACACCTGTAACCAAAAATAAATTTTAATCAAGGAAAATGACCTATATGAAAATTTAAGAGAGTGAATAACTGAGCTGAGTGAAAAGTATTATAACATGTAACTCCTTACTAACTTCTTCCCAAGTAAATGCAGCCTAATGAAGCTGGCTGTATACCTGCACTCCTGTAAGAAGCCCGTAGAGTCTTGAAGGACAGCTGTGTGCCTACACGACGTGTTTCCATCTCTGTCTGGCATGCAACATCTCTTGATGCAGGAATCTGTGCCTTGATGTTTGTGATGAGCTGGTCTATAACAAGCACACAGGGGTTAGAAAAAACATCTTCTCAGAACAAATGTAATCATCCCTCCCCCCACTATGTATCTGAGAACAGTGAGAAACATTTTTTTCACATGCATTTTAATATACCATTGAATAATGACTGAAGCAACATAACATAGTTTGTTTTTATGCACAGGACAGGCCAGGACAGTCTGATGACAGAGAGTTCTGAGGTTGAAGTCCTATAATAACAAAATGCACCCGAGACAGCTACGACATGTCCGCTATTCTGCTGCAGCAGAGGAAACTCTGCTGTTCTCAGCTCCACGTCCACGACCGCTAAAATGCGGGACGATACTGTAAACCGGTGCGTGTTTTCAAAGCTTGGTCGCTGTGCAGAGGCACCAGTCGGTTTGGGCTGCGTTCAAAACGCCTCAGGCAGTGATCACTGCTCCAGTATAATCGGTAAACCTGAAACTCACCCAGTGATAAACGTTCCGCGGTGCAAAAATAAGGGCGATTAAAATGCGTTATTTTTGTGTCATTCATTCATCTTAATGAACGCGTTAAAGTCCCGGCCCTAGTTTTAACCTAACTTTAGTATAAGGAGACTATGTCGCGGCCCAACAGTACTTTATGCTAGCTGCCATGCTAACAGGGGCCGCCAAGCCGGCTTGGCGGCCGGCTAAACAGTAAATCAGAATAAAATGTTCAAACTTACAGCTTCCACGTTCGTAGTTGGATCGCGGACAGTTGGTACCGATCCATTATTAATCCGCAGGGATTTAGCAAATCCAGTTTTATACTGTCCCTCGTTGATGAAGCAGTCTGATGTGAAATAGTTAGCACACACATACAGCACTTTGGGAACTGCTGTAGGGACATCACTATCAAAAATGAAATTCACCCATTGAGTCCTCAGAACCTCTGAAGAGGGAGGTTTAGAAAGACTTTTGTGCTCATTTGTGCAGCCAACAACAGAGCAACCACTTCTTCCAGCTCGTATCTTCGCCATTGTGCCAACCGGAGCAATGCTAGCGAGCGGAATAATGGCGGTGTTTAGAAACTTTGTTAGGGCGTGGCAAACCTTCACCGGAGGCGTTGCCACCAGCCTGAGGGGCAGCGGCCGAGTCTGTTGCTGACGTCAGTAGCAGACCATTTTTCAACCAGCCTGTTTTAGCACACATTTTCTAAAGACTGAGAAAGCAAAAAAAGGAGAGGATGAACTTTTTTCATATCAGGAGGGATTGTAGACAGGCCGGAGATGCATATTAATGATAGAAAACCGCTCTAAAGTGCATTTTGCATACTATGGGACCTTTAAATGGCGTCAGAGGGGAATTACATTGTGGCTAGCTTGATCGGATCGCCCTTTTCAAGGCGTCCTTTCACAGAAGAACTTTAAATAATAAAAAAACGGAAGACCTGGAATTAAAAGAAAAGTTTAAGAAAGTGGAAAGGCATTTCAAGAACCAAAATGATCAGCGATATCCATGGATGGCGGGCTGTAATAAAACAAACAGGCTGTACTGCTGGAGTTGTTTGCTTTTTACAACTGAAAAGTCATCTACCTGGGTCAGCGGCGGATATGTCAGTCTTACAAATCTGACAGTCAGCCCACCGACATCAAGGTTCTGCGGCACACCTGCAAGCGACGGTCAGTTTGACAACTTTTGGGGTGATGAAATGAGCCTCGGTGTCCGTGTCAGCAGCGTCATGGGGTGACACTCTGGGGGACTTAATTTCATATTTCCAGATTTTGGCTTTAGAATATGTTTATGTATTTATGTTTATTTAATGTTGAGATTTTTTTTTCTTGTTGCAGAGAATGTTATTGATGTTATGGTCTATTTGTTTACATCCTTCGCATCGCATCGCATCGTCTACCGCTTATCCGGGGTCGGGTCGCGGGGGCAACAGCTCGAGCAAGGGACCCCACACTTCCCTTTCCCGGGCCACATCAGCCAGCTCTGACTGGGGGATCCCGAGGCGTTCCCAGGCCAGTGTGGAGATATAATCTCTCCACCTCGTCCTGGGTTTTCCCCGTGGTCTCCTCCCAGCTGGTTGTGCCCGGAACACCTCCATAGGGAGGCGCCCGGGGGGCATCCTTATCAGATGCCCGAACCATCTCAACTGGCTCCTTTCCACGCAAAGGAGCAGCGGCTCTACTCCGAGTCTCTCCCGGATGACTGAGCTCCTCACCCTATCTCTAAGGGAGACGCCAGCCACCCTCCTGAGAAAACCCATTTCGGCCGCTTGTACCCGCGATCTCGTTCTTTCGGTCATGACCCAACCTTCATGACCATAGGTGAGAGTAGGAACAAAGATAGACCGGAAGATCGAGAGCTTCGCCTTCTGGCTCAGCTCCCTCTTCGTCACAACGGTGCGGTAGAGCGAATGCAAAACCTCCCCCGCTGCTCCGATTCTCCGGCCCATCTCCTGCTCCATCCTCCCCTCACTCGTGAACAAGACCCCGAGGTACTTGAACTCCTTCACTTGGGGTAAGGACTCATTCCCTACCCGGAGTAGGCAATCCACCGGTTACCTGCTGAGAGCCATGGCCTCAGATTTAGAGGTGCTGATCCTCATTCCAACCGCTTCACACTCGGCTGCGAACCGATCCAGTGAGTGCTGAAGGTCACAGGCCGATGATGCCATCAGGACCACATCATCTGCAAAAAGCAGCGATGAGATCCCTAGCCCACCGATCTGCAACCTCTCCTCCCCCCGACTACGCCTCGATATCCTGTCCATGAAGACCACAAACAGGATTGGTGATAAAGCGCAGCCCTGGCGGAGGCCAACCCCCACCGGAAACGAGTCCGAATTACTGCCGAGAACCCGGACACAGCTCTCGCTTTGGGTGTACAGAGATTGGATGGCCCTGAGAAGTGCCCGCCTCACTCCATACTCCCGCAGCACCTCCCACAATATCTCCCGGGGAACCCGGTCATACGCCTTCTCCAGATCTACAAAACACATGTAGACCGGATGGGCATACTCCCAGGCCCCCTCCAGGATCCTTGCGAGAGTGAAGAGCTGGTCCGTTGTTCCACGACCAGAACGGAATCCGCATTGTTCCTCCTCAATCCGAGGTTCAACTATCGGCCGAACCCTCCTTTCCAGCACCTTGGAGTAGACCTTGGAGTAGTGGGGGTGGGCGGGTGGGTTATTGCCTGTTTGGGATATGTGTTGACATTTATGCTGAATAAGAGTGTATGGAATTCTGTATCCCCAATATATACAAATAAACAATAAATACTAAAAAAAAAACACACAAATATAACTGGCTAATGTCATGGTAGACATAGTGTACTGTGGAACCCAGGTCTCAGATTTTTCTTTCAAACACAGTCACTTTGGCATGGAGGTATAAAGCATTATGAATGCTGCTAGGGCGTAATTTAGCATAGGGACTGAGGGATATGTCCCGACCAACTTTTGGAAAGAAAGGATTGTCCCTACCAATATTTAGATTTATTATTTAATATAACGGAAAAATATTTTACATCATGCATTTAATATAAAAAGAAATTGCAAACCTATTCGTAGTAGGCTATTAGGCATATATATTTGCCGACGTACGTGCGGCGTGCCCACATCAGCGCATTTTTCAGTGCACCAGAGATGTCATTTGATTGGCTGAAAGGCCATCTGAAGTTCACGTTAACGGCAGGTGAGCCAGGTATCAGAGGCTTCTGCTCAACTCTCGTGAAGATGCACCGAAAGATAGCGGTAAAAAATCAGGCTGTGGCAGACTATGTCGACATAAATACACCAGTAAATGATAAAACCTCATGTTAGTATAGTCATTGCCTTTGCTCTAAATTCAGCCATTTTTGCCGTGTTTACATTTTGTAGATAGAAAATGCCAATGCCGTCGAAGAAAAGAGATATCCAAAGCTTTTTCACCACCCAGCGAGTAAGTAGCACTTCCACTTCCTGTAAAACCTGTAAGCCTAACATCACAGCTCATTCTATGGAAACCTTTTATTAACTAGTATAAATAATGTTATGTGTGTAATGTAGGATAGCATTAAAGCTAACTGTCTTCTGTAATGTGTGCTGCCGCGGCCACCTTCAGTTAGCTGCTAACGCTAGTCTTGCAAGAAGACAGGAGGATAGCTAGCTGCTACAGTCTCATGTAATGCAAACACGCCTAGCCTCATATTACCTCAGTAGCCTGAAACATAACTGATGTTAAGTAGACATTTTGAGGGTAGTAATAAAGCTAACTGTGTCGGCCCAGTAGTCTTGCTAACGGCCAGGTCAATTACTAACAAGCTAGTAACTGGCTAATAACTGTATTGAATAAATTAATCACTGTGCACGCAGGAAAAACAGCAGCATAAAGGTAGCAGTACCGATGTAGAGGAGGCTGATGGTGAATCAGGAACAGCGGTTCAGGTGAGGTGTTGTCAATGTTAAATTGTCAAATTTGTTTGGGATAAAGATGTCAATAGAGTTGCTGTTATTTGTTCAACAATGTTTTGCAGTTCATTCATGCTGGTTATTTTGCAAATAAATCTTATAGGCCTGCTTGCATAATTAAAGGTATGAAGATGTTGTTCCAAAGATGTTACCCAATATTTAAAATTGCTTTCATGAATACAGTACAGTGTAATTGATATATTTATGAAATATCTGCATTTTATTCATTAAGGCATGAATTTTAATTACATTTAAGATACTCAGAAATCCAGCACTGATGCAATGCAGGTTGAGGAAGAGTCAGCTGGACTGTCTGGGCAACAGGTGAGGTCTTAAAATGCTTCTGTGATGAGATATCAGCAATGAAATTGAAGCTTGTTTGGGTTTTATTGTACCTTAGGTAGCTGTTTTGACCATGAGTTGTTTTTTCTCTCTTTATGAAATAACAAAGTTGGCTCCACAATGCCTAAACATTGTCTTTTCCCTACCTATTCAATAGTTCTCTCAAATAAATTTGATAAATGCGATGCATATGAATATTATATACATTTTACTCATCAATGCATTATTTTGAAATCCATTCAGGAAACTCAGGAAGCCAGTACAGATGCAGTGCAGGTTGAGGGAGCAGAAGCTGGACCACCAGGGCTTCAGGTTAGGTCTTAATGCTGCTTTAATGAGACATTTACATGTAGCAATGTAAACATTGTCTTACTGTCTCATGAATTGTTATGAAAGGATGCAGGTGGAAAGTTTTCTGAAGGCATCTGTTTGGTGTTTTCAAATAGCTGTTTAAAATGTACCTACTCTAGGTTCAAATAAATCTAGGAATGCAAATAAAACTATTTTTTTGTTAAATTCTTCTTAATTATTTATTTTTTATTTATTATTTACTTATTTTATGTTTCCTTTAGCATATACGGTACTGTTTTTTATGCATATATATGTTTAGGTTGTTCAAACAATAAAGGTGTCAAAAAGTAGATAAACATTTGCACAAATGGAGTATCTGTAGTATCTGCATCTCAGTATTGGTTGATATACTGTATTTAATTTTGTTTGTTTGTTTTTTTAATCTTTTTTTATTGGCTTCACAAATTCATAACGTCTACTCACCTGACCTTTTTTGGCAGTACTGTAAATGTGAATATGTCCACATGTCTCAATTTTAATATGTCCACAAATCTCAATTTTATTTTTAATAAAGTATTTATTGTTCAGGATGATGCAGTCTACGTAGTGAATTTTTTTCATTATAGAGCAACACACACATGGCGGTCTATGCCACGTTCAGAGGAACCCTTTGTCATTCTCTTCATTTCACAAAGGCTAATGTATATTCGACTTTGAACTTTTAAATAGTGACTAAATAAGTTAAGGCAATGCCAATTCAGCTGTCAAAACCTAATAGAGGCATAGGCTTTTTTTGTTTCAGGCTCCATATAGTTTAATTTTTGTTTTGTTTTGTTTGGGGGGGGCGGCGGGGGTTGGTCTGTTAAGTGTCCCTACCAAAGCTGAGACCAAACTTACGCCCTTGGAATGCTGAACACGTTGGAGGTTGTCATTAATGATTATAAACAATTAGTAAGACTTATAAATGCACTATAATGTCTGTGTGCCCAGAAAACATGATCCTTCGTGTCATCGAGGCAGAACGTGTTTGAAAATGAAAACTCAGCTCCCGTCCAGCCTCTGTTGATGCACTGATTGAGATTTTAAAAGAACAACTAGAACTGGACTGTGACTTCAGTTTGCAATACGAAGATCCAGACTTTGATGGAAAACTCACTTGCGTTGTTGACATCGAGGAGTTACCACAAAAAGCCTGTGTACATATTTCACTTACACAGGATTCCAGTTCTCTTGCATCAACTGATACCCTTTCAGATGTGTCATCCCCAGAACGTCTGAGCAGATGGCCTCCAGGTCCTTTTCAAATTCTCACCTTTGCATTTGATGTTGAGCTGACACTTAGAGATGGGAATGCTGAATTTGAAAAGAATGAAAGACCTCTTCAGTTGTCAAGGGACCAGAAGCACAATATTTTAGAAACACTGGCATCCACCATATATGGTTTTAAGGCATACATCATTGATAAAGAGATAGGAATGGTGGCTGAAGCTCTCGTAAGGAAACACCCCGTTTTTAAAAGAAGCAGGATCTGACAATGGATGGAATGGCTGGAAGAACAGCATCAAGTTTAAAATGGGCAATTACGGGACCAAGATGAGATGGGCTGGATGTCAGGAGGTCGCTGTAAATGCTGGGAAAAGGAGCCGAAAAAATCAAAAGAATGAACCTTCACACTCCAACATCAAAAGACCTAAGAGTGCAGAGGTCAACTTCCTGCCTAACTTTCCTCAAGGAGAGGATTCCTCAAGTCTTGACCTTTTGAGGCAGGCTATTGTTGAGGAAGTAAAGAAGACTGAGGGAAACCTACCCCTTATTAGTAAGATGATGCACAACACGTTTGCTTTGCGACGCCAGACTATTGTGATGTCATGTCCTCCGGTGAAAGAGCTAATGGACCTCTGGCCTGCTCTTCATATGCAGTCTGAGGTAATATGGGTCAACTCATTCATCTGTTTTTATCTTTGCTAATTAAATTTAATAAATACATTTATTTTGTAGGTTCTTTTTCAGTTTTTATCTTTGCTACTGTATGTCACATTGTCTGAAATGTTGCCTAATTTCATTCATCATAAAATAAATAATTGCTGTTACTGTCCTTTCCTCCATTGCAGGTGTATGCAGAGTTCCAACGGATAACTAACCAGAACCTACCTAACACTTTCTATGCATAGCTTGATCACCACACTCCTCGTTTGATGGCCTTATTTAGGCAGAAAGCTTCCAAAACTGGAAAGACGGCAGATGCTTTGGCAGAGATTTTCAAAGTCCATGATACACAGGTGATTATACATGTCACAGGTAGAGTCTTAGTGTAATGTTGGGAGTTTAATGCTTCAAATAAGGATTTATGTGCAGATATTGGAAATTAATTAATTAATACTTAGTTGGGACTGTTTAGCATTGATTTTGATTTGTAAACCTGTCACAACACTATTTTAATCTATTTTAATCTGATGTCCAGTGGCGTACCAATGTTCTCCATGCCCTTCCTGTGTATCTAAGTGAGGAAGTCTCTGGATTTTTCAGAACATGTGTGGTAAGTCCAAGTAAAGAGATATCAGGCCTATTGTACTGTAAATTAACCAATTCATATTTTCATTTAATTTCCAACACACTAGAATTCCTGTATATGTACCAGTGTTTCAACTTAAAACCTCTGGCAAGATGTTTATAAGTGTGAATTGTAATTTCAGGAGTCTTTCACACTTGTGTATTTCTTGTTATTTATATGACATTCAACTGTAATCAAAACTGCCACAGCCATAGTTTCAGTAAATGTGAATGTGAATGTGACCTCCATTTCATTTTTAGGATGATATGGATGAGCCAGACCTGGGGGATGCATCAGTGGTCCTCCTTACAACCGTCAACGATGATGCCACAAGCCCAGTTCACTACCACCCATTGAGAGTCTCTGTCCTCCTAGAGGGTGATGTGGTTGTCAATCTCCCCAGGCTTGCTGATGCCTTCGTGGTAATGTTCGGCCTGATGTATGCACTACATCTCAGTTATCCCAAAGGACTGACAAACATTTTGAGTTCACACAGAAAATCTTACTTGGTCTTGATGACTCTAAACTGTCACCCAAGTTGCAGACTCTTAAAAATGACCTGACTTGACCTGATCTGACCAGACTTAAAAATGACCTGATGTTGTATGTGTAACTCAAGATCTAAAAAGTAGTGGTGGATTCTGATGGCTCACTCTGTTTGAGCACAGTCCACAATGAGAATATGTCATGTCAGGTCCAAGTTGACTTCTGTTCAACTGTAGATGTTAAAGTTGCTGCTCTACTCAACTTGTTTTCAGCCAAATGGCACAAAGTACACACTGTCTTTGTACTTACTAATGTAAATTTTAAATAAACAATTCAGAGTTTCAGGCTGCTTTACTTTAGTAAAGTAGCCACCTCTCTAGTTGGAAACAGTGTTATAGGGACTTTATTTCCTTCTGAGGATGGGATGTTTATTCTGTTATGGAATGGAAAATGGATCAAATAACTAGTTTTTATTCTCTTATTAATATTGTTAATTATGATTTTCGAGTTTGAATTACTTTTCTAAAGCTATACAGTGCACCCTGAAGTTACTAGATTTGAACCAGATAGCCAAAGGAAGGCGACACACTGCCTTTGTACATGTAAACAGACGTGGGCACAAATACATCAAAAACTATTTTGTCACAAACTACAATTACTGGCTCAAGAAATGTAACAAAATAAAATACAAAATACTGATGTGAAAAATGTATTTAATTAAAATACATGTAATTAGTATTTGGAAAATACAAAAATACCCACCCCTCTTTTTTTTAACTGAAACGTCAATAACACAAACAGTAGCAAAAACACAAATATGACAAATGTATAAATTCAAAATAGGGAAGTAATAACAAAGTAAATAAATAAAGTAGCAAAGTAAATAAATAAAGTAGCAAAATAAATGAATAAAGTAGCAAAATAAAAAAAGCATGGGCTTTTCACTGAATCACTTATAACATCTCTACAGGGCCTGAAATAGCTCCCTCTGACGCAGGGGACAATAGATTTACTCAGGAACTTTACTGAAACACAAATGGTAGCAATAACAAAAATAGTCGCAATAACACAAATATGCTACAAAAGAGAAAACCATGTTTGTCATTTAAGCTAGTTGTTTTTAAGTACAACCAACTTCTCCAATAATTCAGGAGTTAATGTCCTTCTATGAGGGCGGTAGACCATGCAAAAGAAAAGAGACGCTCAACTGGTGCTGATGATGGCAGAGTGGTGTTGAATCTCACAAAGAGCAGCTTAATTAGTGGATAGGAGTCCAGTGAAGCCAGGTCCTTGCTGGGGTCCTTCAGGAAGTGAAGGGTCTCTAACTCTGCTTTGCTGTGGCTTGGTAAGACCTCTGTGTCCATCTGGTTGTCGATTCCTGTTGAGATTGAAGACAATAGAATAAGAAAAAACAAACATTGTTATCATATATTATCATGTATATTAACATATACTTCCATACAAAAGGTAACAATGATATTAATACATTCAAATTTTACGATTAACATGTTTGCTACAAGCCTTCTGAAGTGGACACATTTACAGTATTTTCTCCTTACCTTGATCAGAGAAGACAAAGAATTAATCTTCATTCTCCTCAGTGGTGCTTGTAGATGCAGCATCACTCTCTGACAGAAGACCAAGCTCTTCAGCTGCGTGCAGAGTAAGTTGATGTACCCTCTTCTTCTCACACGTTAAGCCTAGTTTATACTTCTGCGTAAAGTGACGGACGACGGATACGGAGAGCCCTCTCCGTCGACGGAGAGCCTGACGGAGAGCCTCTCCGTCGTCTCCGTCGGCCTGAAATATTTTTTAAGTATCCGTCACTCCGTCTACGTACAACGGAGACCGCAAGGGCTGCGATTGGTCCTCTACACACGTCATTTACACATAAATGACTCACAATGAATCACATTCTATCGCTATCGACTTCTATCACAACGTGAACACTGGCCGCGCCATTTATGTATACGCTTTATACGCTATATATATATACGCTATATATATACGCTACATAGACGCATAAAGCTCCAAAATGCAAGCCGACCTACTTGAACTTGTGAAACTTAAAAGAGACGGTGGCAAATTGCAAGTTTGTGTACGGTTTTTACTTTTAAAAGCATTTCATTTATAACGTATCCCCTTTTCTATTTAATAATTGATCCCCTCTGAACTAATTTTCCCTTTTGTACTTATTTGCTTGAATGTCATTGCCAGTCTTGCGTTGCGACCTATATATACAGTCTATGGTAGCGACCCATACTGGTCAAGCCGGAAATTGCATTACGTATCCGTCACCACGACGGAGAAGTATGAGGGCTCGAGGGGTGTCCGTAGTTACGCAGACGGATGACGGATTATGCAGTCGGAGAAGTATAAACTAGGCTTTAGTCTCAAAGGCAACCACCTCATCTTGAAATATGGATGTGTTACTGTAGCAAGGATGGCTTCGTTTACATCCCTCTTCAGCTGCAGGAAGTTGTTGAACCTCCGCTCAAAGCCAGATAAGGTAGCATGCAAAATGTGTGAGCAGTACCGCAGGTTTGAAGCGTGCAGGTCTTGTAATTTAGCTTGGACAGCAAAGAGAGTTGGTAAAAGCTCACCATAGAAACGTTTGGTTATCTAACATAACCTCAGTTCTTAGAATAATATGAGCGAGGTGTCTCACTATGGGATGCAGCCTCCTGCAGCCCTGATAGAAGCATTTATCTCAATCCGCCAATCTTGATTGGCCGGTGAAAGTGTTCATCTGCGCCGCACAGTAGTCCCGCCTACTATATAAAGTGCGCGCAGGTAACACCCCCCTAATTCAATAAGCAAACCTCTTCTCACCGCCCAGCAAGAAGGGTCGTCTGGCGAGACACCTCGCTCATATTATTCTAAGAACTGAGGTTATGTTAGATAACCAAACGTTCTTCTTCATAATATTCACTCGGTGTCTCGCTATGGGATATGGTAGCTCCCGTATTGCCAGACAACTTATCGAACAAGTACCGGCCAGTGGGGAGGGTCCCTGGGTTCCAGTTAGGACTCCAGGAGGCGAGGCCCAACTTGCTGCTGAACAAATGTCCTAAACAGACACTCCCCTAAATAAAGCCCAGGATGCGGCCATCCCGCGGGTAGAGTGCGCACGCACACCCGCCGGTGGCTGCAGTCCCCTGCTCGCATACGCCAAAGCTATAGCCTCCACCACCCAGTGGGCAAGGTGCTGCTTTGTGATCGGCTGTCCCTTTCGGGGTTCAGCCCAAGAGACAAACAGCTGATCGCTCCTCCGGATGCTCTGTGTTCTGTCCATATAAGAGCGCACAGCTCGAACCGGACACAGCATGTGCACTCGCTGCTCACCGGGAGAAGCGGTGAACGCTGCGAGCTCAATCGGGGAACACAAACCCACCACCTTAGGTACAAAGACCGGGTTGGGCTTCAAAACCATACGCGTATTCCCCGGGGCGAACTGAGCGCATGCAGGGCTCACAGAGAGCGCATGGATATCACTCACTCGCTTTGCAGAGGCGAGAGCCAGTAACAGCACCGTCTTAAGGGACAAGTGTTTGAGACTCGCTCCCAGCAATGGCTCAAATGGGGGGCCTTTAAGTCCCTCCAGAACCACCGCTAAATCCCACGGAGGTATCAGTGGTCTGGAGACAGGGAGAAGCCTGCGCGCGCCCCTCATAAACCGGCACACCAAAGGGTGTTGGCCCGCTGTTTTGTCCCCAAATCCTATATGGCAAGCCGCTATAGCTGCCAGATAAACCTTAACCGTGGAAAAGGCTTTTCCTTTATCAATCAGGTCCTGTAAAAACGACAGTATCGCTGGCACAGAACACTGAAAAGGAATGAGGCCTCGTTCGAGACACCACCGTTCAAACACTCCCCACTTAGAGCTGTACAAAGACCTAGTGGAGGGAGCCCTGGCGTTCTGTATAGTGTTAACCACACTCTGAGGGAGCCCAGCAGTGGTCAAATTGAGCCACTCACGGGCCAGGCCCATAGTTGCAGTCGCTCCGGGTGCGGGTGGAACACTGTTCCCCTCCCCTGCGAGAGCAAGTCCCTGCGCACCGGCAGCTGCCAAGGCTGGACGCACAGCATCTGATATATCTCCGCCAGCCAGTATAGCGCTGGCCAGTGTGGAGCTATCAGTATCAGCAGATGATTGTGCCCCCTCACTCTGGCGAGAGTGGGGGGTATCAGGGCCAGTGGGGGAAACGCGTAGAGCAGCTCGTGCAGCCAAGCGTGCGCTAGTGCGTCTATGCCCAGGGGAGTGTCCAGAGTGCGCAGAGAGAAGAACAGCTCGCATTGAGCGTTTTCTCTAGACGCCGACAGATCTATCCTGGCGCGGCTGTAGCGTGGCCATATCTGCTCCATGACCTGCGGGTGCAGCATCCATTCCCCGTACATCGGCGCACCCCTGGACAGCAGGTTGGCACCTGTGTTCAGGATCCCCGGGACGTGAGTCGCCCTCAGGGAAAGAAAGTGCACACTGCTCCAGAGGATCAATTTGCGTGCCAGAGTGTGCAACACACGAGAGCGCAAACCTCCTTGACGGTTTATATACGCTACTGTCGTTGTGATGTCCGACCTCACCAGGACGTGGCAGCCCGAGAGGAACGGGAGGAAGTGTTTCAGGGACAGAAACACAGCCGAGAGCTTGAGAAAGTTTATGTGAAGACGTTGGAGCGTCTGGCTCCAGCGTCCTCTCACAGACCTGCCCTCGTAAATGCCACCCCAGCCGGATAGGCTGGCATCCGTGGTGACCACCTTCCTGGACGAAACAGTGCCCATAGACACCCCCTGAGTCAGGAAAGACGGGGCCCGCCAATGGCGCAGAGCTGTCACGCAATCCGCCGTGACCGTTATCCACCGTGCGCCATGACGCACGGGATCCAGCCTGAGTGAAGCGACCCAGCGCTGAAATTCCCGCATGTGAAGACGGCCGAGACGGGTCACGAGGATGGCTGAAGCCATCAGACCCAGCAGCCGAAGACACAGTCTGAACTGGACAGACCTGTGTCGACGGAAAAGCGCGAGGCAAGCTTTGAAGGATATCTCCTGCGTCGGAGAGAGTTGGCTCTTCTCCGTATTTATCACAAAACCCAAATCTATTAGGTGTTTCGTGACAATGTGCGTGTGAACCCTGGCCTCCTGTTCTGACTGCGCCAACAGGAGCCAGTCGTCCAAATATGTGGCCAGCCGTACGCCCCGGCATCTGAGCGGGGCCACAGCGGCCTCTGTGCACCGTATGAAAACCCTCGGGCTGAGAGACAGGCCGAATGGAGAACACGGTATTCGTAGCACACCCCCTGAAAGGCGAATCGGAGATATTGTCTGTGAGGGGGGTAAATGGGAATGTGGAAATACGCGTCTTTCAGATCCACGGACAAAAACCAATCGTTCGGTCTTACTAGACGCAGCAACGCTGCATGTGTCAGCATCCTGAATTTGTATTTCCGCAGAAATTTGTTCAGAGCCCGCAGGTCCAGAATAGGGCGGATTCCTCTCCCCCCCCGTTTGGGAACGAGGAAATATCTGGAGTAAAAACCTGACAGACTCTGTTCGGGAGATACGACAGAAATTGCTCTTTTTTCTAACAGAGAGAGGATTTCCTCCTGTAAGATTCGAGCTAATTCTCCCTGTGCCTGTGACTGTATTACGCTGGAGAAACGGGGAGGGACAGCGGCGAATTGGAGCCTGTATCCCCGAGAAATCGTGCGTAACACCCATGGTGATGCTGCGGTTGCTTTCCAATTTTCCCACTTGAGCGAAAGAGGAGAAGCGTATTGCAGCCCCTGCTCTATCACAGGCGGTCCCGACAGCGGTGCTGTGGCATCCCCTTGTGGTAGAGCAAGGAAATAACCCCCTGGCACCGCCGCAGAAACAGCGGGGCCTGTCGCACTGCTCCCCGGGGATGGTGATGCCCATCCCGCGGGCAGAGCCGCAGAGGGCTTGGTGGCCACACTGCTTATAGACGGGGTATTTTTGTTCATTTTGGCTTTTTTTGTTATCTGCACCCTCGGCTTCTGGCCTGGCTGTGACAGATTTATTTTTATTTTTACACGTTTGGGGACATGTGTGTGTGTGTGTGCTTGTGGACATTTTGCTCGGGGGGCAACAGCGCAAACCTCCGAGGTGATGTCTCTTCTCCCGGGGACGTCGTGTGGGAAGCACACGACGAACAAGCCAGAATGGTGGGCCTGCGTAACGGGGAACGGCAGGATGCTCCACCCGGAGAGAGGAAGGCTGTCAGACCGCTCTTTTTTTCTTCCTCGCCTGGGGGACCGAGGCCGCGGCAGCCGGGGGCGACGGCGGGACTGCGGTCGGGGCGGGAGATTTTTTGCGCCAGCCGGCTCCGGGCTCCCTCCTCGGTGGGAGAGACTGGCCTGGCTGTTGCGGCCACTTCGGTATCTTGAAATGCGGTGGCTGGGAGGCATCTTGCGCGAATGATTTGCGCTGCACTGGAGGTAAAGGCGTGGGCGCTTTTGAGGGGAGGCAAAGTTTCAGGGCTTCGTTGTCCTTCTTCTTTGCCTCACATCTCTGCTGCATCGTTGCCAATGCAGAGCCGAAGAGGCCCTCCGGGACGATTGGCATATCCAATATGTCATCCCGCTCCCTGTCATTCAGGTTAGCGAGGCTGAGCCATCTCGCTCGCTCCTGAATGACGAGGGTCGCCATTACCTTGCCCGTGGCCTGGAATGAGACGCGCTGGATGCGGAGGGACAGATCAGCGATTATCGCTATTTCCTCCCACGCGTCGGGGTCCTGCTCGTCAGCGGACGCTCCAAACAGCTCTGCCTGATAGGCAGTGAGGATGGAGAGAGCGCTGAGAGCTCTGGCCGAGAGGGCGGCTGCCTTGTACGCCCTCTCGGTCAGTGCGGACTGGAACCGTTCGGGCTTGGATGGCAGCGTCGGACGCCTGGAGGAGGCCGCAGATAGCTGGCTCGTGCTGCCCGGGCAGAGATGCACAGCTACGGGGGCTTCCACCAGAGGCATCGAGAGGAGACCTTGGGCTTCCATCGCCTCGACGTCGAGGGATGCTGCGCCCGAGATGGGGCTCCTGTTGCTGTACGGGCAATTACTCCATGTTCTGGACAGCTCGGCCAGCAACTCGGGGAAGACAGGGAGAAGCTGTTTTGCCGCAATATGCGCCAGGGGGAGCCGCTTGCCTTCGTAGCGGGACCGGGTGGGTTCCGCTACTGCAACCGGCCAGGGGACCTCCAGCTTCTCTGCTGCACGTTTGCACATGTTGAGCAGGTCCACATGGAGGGAGGGAGCTGGAGAGCTCACCCCGCTGTCCCCCCTGTTGGTAGATACGGGCAGCTTTGGCTTTTCAGCCAAGGATACGGCCGCGAAGGTGTCGTCTTCCTCCTCGTCCTCTGATATGAGGAACGAGGTGTCGTCGTCACCCTCTGCGAGACCGATGTCCAGGATGTCTTCCTCGGGGAACGGGGGAGTTCGGAGCTGCTCGCACTGGGCGGCCCAGTCGTAGCTAGTCTCCGGAACTTCCCCGGCCATGTCCTCGTCTTCCTCCGCGGCTGCGCCTTGGTCAGCGGTGGGGAGAAACGGGTCATGGTCCGCGAGGCTAACCTGGCGGGCTAGCCTGCGTCTGAGGCTTTTGACTGTGAACACTTTGCAGTGTCCACAGGACCCAGGAATTTCGAGGGCTAACCTGGCGTGGTCAACCCCCAGGCAGGTACTGCACACCGGGTGGGCGTCCTTCCCTGAAATTGTATTCCCGCAGCGACAGAGCTTAAAGTCTCCTCTGGTGTGAGGGTCTTTACTAGAGGACGCCATCTCTCCGACAAGCTGGAGTGCTGACGGGGAAAGGGGTCGTGGCTAGCTGGCGTGCTAGTGTGGGGTCGAGAGGAGTAGCTGGTGTGCTATCTTCGCTCGACCGACTCGAGCGTCCGTGGAGGGGAGCCGAGAGGAATTCCGCCGTGGAGGGGCTGGAATGATACTCACCGGTCCGGTCTGGAATGAACGGACGAGGCAGAAGTCAGAGCGCAACACTAGGGTCCGGTGACGGAAGCTAACAGAGATCCGTCTGGTGGACAGTTTAATTAATTGAAGGCTCCAACGTGAGATATGTTCTCAGGTGAGAAGAGGTTTTGAATTAGGGGGGTGTTACCTGCAAACACTTTATATAGTAGGTGGGACTACTGTGCGGCGCGAATGAACACTTTCACCGGCCAATCAAGATTGGCGGATTGAGATAAATGCTTCTATCAGGGCTGCAGGAGGCTGCATCCCATAGCGAGACGTCGAGTGAATATTATGAAGAAGAACATGACTTTTGACCTTGAAGGCGATCTATCAAAATGGCAATAGGCTTCAACACTGCAATATTCCTCCATGAAATCAAGTTCCACTTCTCTGAATAATGGAAGTTGCAAGGCAGTCATGATCTCAGGAAGCTTGTCACGATTCCACCTGCAAATGCAAGGTGTCTTGAGTTGCTGGTCAATCAGTTGGCTTAGTATCTCAGCACTCTTTGGTCTGCCAGATGCATTCCCTAGAGCTGAGCACTTTGCCATGGTTGAGTGATTTAGTCTAGAGAGAGTTGAATTCTCTTTGATTGATTTCTTGGCATCAGTTGTTGAGACCAAACTCAGTGTGTGTGTGGCACACCTGATGTAAGGTGGTAAAATGATAGAACACCCTGACATTTCTTCTTTATCGGGATCTATGATGATGTAGGTCAGATCATGTTCCTGCTCTTCAATTTCATCTTGTCCATTCGATACACAGATATTGAACTCTTGAAATACCTTTACGAAGTTGGAGGCATTATCAGTAACTGTTGCCACAATAATTTCTGTAGTCAGTCCATACATGTGTGAATTTCCTCCAAAAGTAATGATTGTTGTAATGAAGTTGTAATGATTATAGGTAGTAGGCCTATATTTAACTGAATGATGAAATTTTTACTTCAGAAAAAATTACAGATTTTTCTTATGTATTTAAGTATTTGAAATATTCTAAACCCCTCTACCCACTCTACAACCCCTCAAAGTATTTTGTTACAAACTACATTTGATTTTTTCCAATCGTGCAAAATACAAAATACCCTAAAGTAATTAAATACCTATTTCAAATACATTTAATTGAAATACTGCCCACCTCTGCATGTAAATGTACAGTTTTTAAATTTCAGCAGTTTTAGTTGTGAAGAATTTGTAAGCATTTTGTTTATACATTGCTGCACTGCAAGATTCCAACCAGATGGCCACAAGTGTGCCTTTGTAATTGTTTCTTTAATTATCTTTTTTGCTATTACTGTCTGTCAAATATTATTTATGTTTCATTTTGTGCTAAAAGGTGTGGGCAAATAATCTTTCTAAACTCCAATTTTGGTCACCATCGAAGACGTGATGATAATGTTGGTAATGTTGTATTAACAGTTTATAAGCTATTTGTGATATTAAGAAATTTTCTTAATTTAATTTGAGCTTTTCTGAGTTTGAATATTTTCTACTATTACATGATTCATCTTAAAGTATTTAAAAAATGGCCAGAAGTAGACTTGTTAATTTTTATTTTTTTTATTAATGCATTTATTTATTTGTTTGTTTTTTTATTTCAAATATACATATATATTTTGCGAAAAGGCTGAGCAAGAAAAATTTTCACAAAACATATGAATAGAACTTTTTTTTTTTTTACTTTTAAAATAATTCACCCAGAATTCAAATTGCACTCATTATCTACTCACGTCGACTAAGGGCTGGGAGAAGTTTCAGTTATCCGTGGCTTCTCTGAGTTACAGGGGATCTCGGCATAGCACTCACTGCATGTCAATGTAACGGTTGCAAATGGATACCAACTGTCTTTGTAACAAAAAGACAAACCAAAAGACATCCAAATACCCCCATGCTGCTCGTATGTAATGTCCGTCTTGAAGCCCTGAAATGTGAAATTGTTCCGAAAAAAAAAAAAACAAGTCTATATTTCAAGCTTGTTTGCAGCGGAAGCTCCTCTTCCTGGTCCATTCAAATCTCGCACAATTTGGGCCGGCGCAAATTTAAATTTTGAGTGAACTATTCCTTTAAGTTGATGATGTTTTTTTTTTGTCTTTTAAGTCAATCAGTTGCCACAAATATTTTAAGTTGGGAGGTAAATGATTTTGATTTGTAACAAGTCTATGTTTTTGAGTTATGAGTAATCAAAAAAAGATTGATTGAAAAAACTAATAAATGTTAAGTTCATGAAACATAAAAGTACATAAGAGTACTGCTAACTTATTCGGGTTTACAGTGTGTAGTAATAGTTTCAGCACAATTGAGGAAGCATCAGGTTGTAGTAAGATAGCTTGTGAACAATAAAACATCATGGTTATAATGTGCATCATACAGGGTTGTGATAACAAGCAGAAGGTATATAGTCCCGTCAGGGTTCAACAGATCCAACAACACCAGTGGCAATTCTGAAGAACTGGCGTTTGCTCCCAACATTTTACAGAGGAGGACTATACCTCCTCAGGATTTTGCCTAAAGGATACAGCCACGCCAACGTTTCTGAAATCACATTCACAACAAAGTGGATCATCACCCAACGCCGTAAGTGTCCATATGTATGGTATTTGGTTGGTCTGGAAGTGGCAATAACATTAGCTGTCCTAACGTTACATGAGTGGAGTTCAATTAGGTTAGCACAAATAACTTCACTGCGAAATTTACTCTGAGGATGGCTGGCCATCGGGTCTACTCGGTGTGGGTCGTTTCCTCCAATTGACTTTGTCACATCGAAAGAAAAAGTCGACAATCATTGCTGCAAATGCGTTGGTTGCCGCGAAACAAGCAATTTGTGCAGGGTCTTGTAGATGTACACTGACGCACACCATCGATGGCAACACCTTTTCATTTCATTAATTATATTCTGTACACTGTTCAAAAATACTTGCACTAAAATAAGTTTAGTTTAGATTAGTTTAGATTATATTTATTTTACATTTTAGTTTATTTAGTTTTAGTTTATATTTATATCTTTAATGTTTATATATTCTGTGTATTTTTAATGCTGCTGTTACATTGCAATTTCCCAGCTTGGGATTAATAAAGTATTTTTCTATTCTATTCTATTCTATTCTACCTGGTCCCATTCTGAACAGCACAGGTTCTCAATTTCAGTTGGCATCTGTTCGCAACAGTCACACTTGCACCACCAATTGCTGTTTGCCCGTTTTCTCTCTCCGGCTTCGGTCTGTTCTGTCTGGCTCCCCATGTCTGTTTGTCTGCTCCATATCTTTCTTCCCTCTCATGGTTCACAAGAGCTAGTTCCTCCTGTGTATTCGGGTTTAAACAGATATGGCTCTGGATCAGCTACAAACCACTCGTCATTGTCTACTAAGTCCGCCATTGCAAATTATTTATTGTAGTTTGCTGCAATAAATACCACTGGTCTAGAAAATGCTGGGTTATCCACTCTGTGTAAGGTTTGTGTCTTCCCCTGGCCATGCTTTCATAAAACACATAGATATATAATTGAAAATAACACAAAAAAGAAAATACTACAACAGAAGAGCAGATGCAATTGCAAAATGTTGAAGCTTGCACGGCTATGCTGAGTCCCAGTACAGCACGATACAGTCCAGTTTAAACATGTATTACCACATGCCTTTCTGACCACGTTAAGTTTAACCTGTATTCCATTTCCAACAGGACTTGAAGACCAAGGTGTGGTGTCTCCTCAGGTCTTCCTGGTTTCTGGTATTGAACTTCATTTGTATGACTTCCCCATTCCTGGAGACCATGGAAGGAGATCTTCCTACACACAAGAAAGATGTTCTGATCTTGGCCCTTCCTAACATCTGCAAAACCATCAATAGAAACAAGACAGAGGTTTTCCGTTCACAGATATAGGCCCAATCTCAATTCTTTATCTTACCCCTTCCCCTTCCCCTACGTCTTGGCCCTTGAAACAGAGGGTTAATGGCTAGGGGTAAAAACATGCCCTTATGAATTGAGACAACACTCATTACGGTTACGTCATCACATCGACGCTAGCTGGCAGTCACCAGAGGCGACAATTGTTGATCACAAACTTCCAAGATGCCGTCTGAAGCTGCGTGTATGTCGATTGCGTGCATTCTTTTTTTTGCGATTGTCTGCAACAAATCGCAGAAATCAATGGAGAAGAAGAGCCCTACGACTGCTGGTGGATCAGCTTATGGTATGTATGGATTAGTTGCAATTTGTAAACAACTGTATTTAAGGTTAGCCGAACTAACCCAACACAGTAGCTGACGCTGGACACGCGTAAATTACATGGACTTCTATTATAATACGAACCCAGTAAATATCTATGTGTATACGTCAGTGTGGAACCCTCAGGGCCTTCTATGCCTTCAGAGAAGGCCTAACAAAATTCTGGACCAAAACATATTAAATAAGAAATAATAATTATTATTTAATTATTTTATTATTATTATTATTATTATTATTATTTTTAATTTATATCTTATTTAATTCAATACAATACATTTAATAAATTTTCTCTCATCTCTCAAATCTGCAATGAAGTGGTTACGGTCCCTAAAACATGTTATCCAATCAGAATCGTCCGTCTCTATCTATCTGGCTCATTAATTGGTTAGGCCTTCACAAATCCTGCAGAAGGCCTAGCTATGTGTTTTGGTCTGGAGAGTGAGGGGCAGATTGACCAATCACGGTTCGATTTCAAGTGGGCGGGACAAAAAAAAAAAAGACCTTAGGCCTTCACGAAGTCCTAGTTGAGTCTCACCATTCTCACCACTCTGCCGCCTCTGTCACAGAGGTAAATCTTGGCAGAGTGGTGAAAGTGGTTGATAGATTGAGATTGAAAGTTAAATGGCGGCAGATGAGAATTACGTTGTGGCTAGCTTGATGGGATCGCCTTTTTCAAGGCGTCCTTTCACAGAAAAGCTTCAACTAATAAAAAACGGAAGACCAACTCCAGAACTGGCATTAAAAGAAAAGGGTAAAAAAGTGGAAAGGCATTTCAAGACCGAAAATTATCAGCGGTATCCATGGATGGCGGGCTGTAATAAAATAAACAGGCTGTACTGCTGGAGTTGTTTGCTTTTTACGACTGAAAAGTCATCCACCTGGGCCAGCGGCGGATTTGTCAGCCTTACAAATCTGACAAAGTCAGCCCACCGGCATCAAGATTCGGCAGCACACTTGCAAGCGACGGTCAGTTTGAAAACTTTTGGGGACACAAGAGTTGATCTTCAGCTAGATGAGCAGCGCCGAAATAATACTACGGCCCACAACAACAAGGTCAGGCAGAACAGAGAGATCCTGAAACGTCTCATCAATGTCGTCACATTTCTTGGAAAGCAAGAGCTGGGATTTCGAGGACATGATGAAAGCAAATAATCTCAAAACAGGGGGAACTACTTGGAGTTGCTGGGGTTTTTGGCGGAGTATGACAGCCCTCTGCGCTGTCATCTGGATTCGGCCACTTCATCGGCACCTCCAGCAAAATTCAGAATGACCTGATTCAATCGGTGGCAGATGTACTGACAGAAGCAATGAGGGAGGAGGTGAGGAACACGCCTTTTGTCTCCGTTATGGTAGACGAGACAACTGACTTAAGTAACACCGCTCAGTTGTCATATGTCCTGCGTTACACCACTGATGGTGGTGTGAAGGAGCGCTTTTTCCAGTTTGGTGATGTCAGTGGCGATAAACGCGCAGAAGCCATAGCCGGTCAAGTTTTTGAGTTTCTGGAGAACTGCACCTGCACCACTAAAGTAATTGCCCAGTGTTACGATGGAGCTGCAGTCATGGCCTCGGGACTGAATGGGGTCCAAGCTAAAATAAAATAAAAAATTCCACAAGCTCTCTTCGTTCACTGTTATGCACACTCTCTGAACCTCGTCATGTATCAGAGTGCTGCTAAAATCAAAGAGTGCAAACATTTTTTCTCCCACCTAAGAGGCCTCACAGCCTTTTTCTCAATATCAACCAAACGCACCAAACTCCTGGATGAAATATGCCAGCGAAGACCAGACCGAAGACCCAGAGTGACTCCAACACGGTGGAACTTCTCATCGCGTTTGGTTTGCAATGTGTATGAGCGCAGAGAAGAACTATTGGAGCTCTTTGAATTCATTGTTGACAACCACAATGATTTTGATGACGATGCTGTACACAGCGCTGATGGATACATGGCACTGCTGACGGGCTTCGAGTTCTGCTTCCTCCTCGCCACATTCAACTCAGTGTTCGCCTACTGCGACGTGCTCTTTGGGATCTTGCAGAACAAGGAGTATGACATGCAGTTCTGTTTGTCCAGTATCAATTACTTTTGCAGCACCACAGAGAGAGAAAAAGGCAAATTTGACTCTATGCGGACACTGTGCACGAAGTCGGGGGTCCCAGCGGGCGCAGGGCGCGGAGAGTTGGAGATGTACGAGCAGCGTACCTGCAGCTGCACAGTCAAATCCTGGACAACATTCTGACTCAGCTGCGGAACAGGTTCAAGGATCATGAAAAGCTAATGTTCCTTGCCCTTCTGGACCCCAAGAAGTTTGCCTTATACAAAGAAAACTTCCCCAACGCTGAGTTTGAGAGTCTCGCTGCCAACTACGGGCTGCACTTCGACCTCCCCAGGCTCAACACTGAACTGACGGTCATGTACAACATGGCAAACTTTGAGGCAAGGAGCCCATCAGACCTGCTGCACTTTCTTACACTGAAAGAGCTGACTGAGAGCATGCCGCCGCTGTATCACCTCACCTGCCTGGTGCTGACCATCCCCGTGTCCACCTCCTCCGTGGAGCGGTCTTTCTCGCTCTGAAGCGCATCAAGACGCACGCCAGGAACAGTACCGGACAGGATCGCTTGGGAGCTTTGGCACTGATGTCCATAGAGAAAGGACTTCTTTTGGAGCTCAAATCAAAGGACAAACTTTATGACGCTGCCATCGCCCACTTTACAAAGAAAGACCGACGAATGGACTTCGTTTTCATGTAAGGTAGGCCTATGTTATAAGCCACCGTGATTTCATAGCGCTGTCCATGGTGATTAAATGAGCCTCGGTGTCCGTGTCAGCAGCGTCACGGGGCGACATTCTGGGTGACTTCATTTTATATTTTCTGATTTTGGCTTTAGAATATGTTTATATATGTAGGGCTATGTTTATTTAATGTTGAGATGTTTCTTGCTGCGGATAATGTTATTGATGTTATGGTCTATTTTTTACATCCTTGTCATCTTTAATTAAAGTCGGATTGCGTTTGTTTAACCCTTTCAATTCATCGTAGGCTACTGTTGCTTTTTTCCGCTATTATTTTTTTTTTTCTGGCGGTGGTGGCTGAGGTGAAGGCCCAGCTGTAGTGCTCACGGTTCGCCACTGGTATACGTAATATTTTGTATATATGTTAAGGATTTATGCAACTCGTAAGTCGTACCTGATCATTGGTTATATCAATGTATTTGGATCATGCAGTAGTTATTATGTGCTTTGTACGTGGGGAGGGGTAAACAGCTAGTTTGAATGGGCAAACATTTTTCCAACTCAGCCCATTAATGGTGTGATGTTTTTCTTTTCCAGATTGGTGCTCCAACAAGATACTGTGCCATAAACCCCATCCCGCCCAGAATTGAGATGTCTGTTTGCAATAAATATTTTTTATGCACACTGCATGATGTTTTGCGTCTTTTTCAGTTATTACGGTTTTGAATTTCATTGATGTTCAGAAACAATGTCTTTGTTAACCAACATCTCTCTTTATTGATGTAACCCTCATTAGTTTACCTATGTAATTCACACCAGCATTTATAGGGTTAACTGCCGTTGTAACCCTCATTAGTTTGCCTATGTAATTTACACCAGCATTTATAGGGTTAACTGCCGTTACGTTAACTTCCGTTACTTCCGTGGTTGCTCTTTCTTCTTCATCTGTTTTTTTTCTCTCTGTCTCTCTGGGAAAAAGAAGCGCGAAGTGCGGACCATAATCTGTTAGTGTCCCGGTGTAGGTTTTTTTTTAAAAACGGATTCAGCACTGATGGCGAGCTTAAGCCCAACGACTGTGGAGCGGAGTGAGGTCCAGCGCTCGTGGAGAGTGTGAAACCGCGTCCATCCGCATTCAGGGAACGGAGCCATCCATCTTGCCCATCCCCCTCTCTCCCCCCCCCCCCCTTTCCCCACTGTCCGAACTGAAAACACACTACCCGGGTAGATACACACACACACACTGACTGTTGGACTAAACACACACACACACACGGTTATCACTATGGTTGCACCTGGGGACGCTGGTGAGACGCCGCTCCGTATGGCTTGTTTATTTATTTTCAGTAATTTGACTTTTTCTCACGATTATGTCAATCATTTTATTTGATTTTCATACTCAGTTCAGTATGAAAGTCCAATAGTTAGTTATATATATACGCATTTTAGAATATCTCCGTCGTATTTTGTTTATTTTTTACGGAGTTGGAGTCTGACATGAACCTACGTCTTTGACCGGAGGATGGAAGTTAAGTTCCAGTAGCCTACAGCCCACCTCTTACACACATCTTCGTGCATAGGCAACACCTGCTGGAGCAAGGATGAGGAAATATTCAATAAGTGAACTTTACCGGTTATGGGGGAACTATGCACCTTCTGCGGAGCTTCTGTGTCAACGCGACATTCTTCGGCGTCCAAAGTATGTCCACCGAGGATCTCGTCGCAACAAAATCTACACGGCTCATAAGGAAGGCAAAGTAATCCCTTGTCTCTGGACTGCTGATCGTGGTCATTTGAAGCCTGATCGACGAGTTGACCATACTGTGCTTGCCCGTCTGCCCAGATCGGATATGCACAGTCCGTCAAACCGACTGAAAGCTGGGCTATTCAACATAAGTTCGCTCACCAACAAAGCTTCTCTCGTCAGCGACTTCATTGTGGACCATAAACTGGACTTTCTATGTCTCACGGAAACCTGGCAGCAGAGCAATGATTTCTTCCACCTGAATCAAGCAGTCCCGCATGGATTTGTTTACATCTGTAAATCCCGCTCATCTGGGAGGGGAGGTGGTCTCGCACTGCTCTATCGCGAGAGTGTGAAACTGACACCACTCTCTGTGCCTGATCAAACCTCTTTTGAACTGCTGGCTGTTAAGCTCAGAGGACCCACACCCACCATCATTGCGGTATTGTACAGACCACCTAAACCATCAAATATATGTATCTCTGAACTTTCAACTGTTCTTACTGCTTTGAATGCAATGTCTCCTAATATCATCCTGATGGGGGATTTTAATATACACATAGACAACTGTTCTAATGCATTCACAATAGATTTTATGGATATGCTTGACTCCTTTTGCATCACGCAACATGTTAACTGTCCAACCCACAACAGAGGACATATCTTAGATCTGGTCTGTTGCTCTGTTATCAAGCCTGTCAATATCAGTACTGCTGAACTACCCATATCTGATCACAAAGCTGTACTGTTTGACACCTATCTGCCTGTCATGAAGTCCAAGGTTCAGCGTGTGATGTCATATCGTAACATCAAAAAGGTGGAACCAGAGGAACTCCATCCATCCATCCATCCATCTCTGCCGCTTATCCGGGGTCGGGTCGCGGGGGCAGCAGCCTGAGGAGGGAAGCCCAGACTTCCCTCTCCCCAGCCACTTCGTCCAGCTCTTCCGGGGGGATCCCGAGGCGTTCCCAGGCCAGCCGAGAGACATAGTCCCTCCAGCGTGTCCTGGGTCTTCCCCGGGGCCTCCTCCCGGAGGGACGTGCCCGGAACACCTCCCCAGGGAGGCATCCAGGAGGCATCCTCACTAGATGCCCGAGCCACCGCAACTGGCTCCTCTCGATGCGGAGGAGCAGCGGTTCTACTCTGAGCCCCTCCCGGATGACCGAGCTTCTCACCCTATCTCTAAGGGAGAGCCCGGACACCCTGCGGAGGAAACTCATTTCGGCCGCTTGTATTCGCGATCTCGTTCTTTCGGTCACTACCCACAGCTCGTGACCATAGGTGAGGGTAGGAACGTAGATTGACCGGTAAATCGAGAGCTTCGCCTTTCGGCTCAGCTCCTTCTTCACCATGACGGACCGGTGCAGAGCCCGCATCACTGCCGACGCCGCACCGATCCGTCGGTCAATCTCCCGCTCCATCCTCCCCTCACTCGTGAACAAGACCCCGAGATACTTGAACTCCTCCACTTGAGGCAGATTCTCCTCCCCGACCCGGAGAGTGCACTCCACCCTTTTCCGGTCGAGAACCATGGCCTCGGATTTGGAGGTGCTGATCCTCATCCCAGCCGCTTCACATTCGGCTGCGAACCGCTCCAGTGAGAGCTGAAGGTCACGGCCCGATGAAGCCAACAGGACAAGATCATCTGCGAAAAGCAGTGACGCAATCCTGAGGCCACCGAACCGTAACCCCTCAACGCCCTGGCTGCGCCTAGAAATTCTGTCCACAAACGTTGTGAACAGAATCGGTGACAAAGGGCAGCCCTGGCGGAGGCCAACTCTCACCGGAAACAGGCTCGACTTACTGCCGGCAATGCGGACCAAGCTCTGGCACCGGGAGTACAGGGACCCGATGGCCCGTAACAGCGGGCCCGGTACCCCATTCTCCCGGAGCACCCCCCACAGGGCTCCCCGAGGGACACGGTCGAACGCCTTCTCCAAGTCCACAAAGCACATGTAGACTGGTTGGGCGAACTCCCATGCACCCTCGAGGACCGCGCTAAGGGTATAGAGCTGGTCCACAGTTCCACGGCCGGAACGAAAACCACATTGCTCCTCCTGAATCCGAGGTTCGACTATCCCACGGACCCTCCTCTCCAGGACCCCCGAATAGACCTTACCGGGGAGGCTGAGGAGTGTGATCCCCCTGTAGTTGGAGCACACCCTCCGGTCCCCCTTTTTGAAGAGGGGAACCACCACCCCGGTCTGCCAATCCAGAGGCACTGCCCCCGATGTCCACGCGATGCTGCAGAGACGTGTCAACCAAGACAGCCCCACAGCATCCAGGGCCTTTAGGAACTCGGGGTGGATCTCATCCACCCCCGGGGCCTTGCCGCCGAGGAGCTTTTTAACCACCTCGGCGATCTCAGCCCCGGAGATAGGAGAGTCCCCCCCCCGAGTCCCCAGACCCTGCTTCCTCAGTGGAAGGCGTGTTGGTGGGATTGAGGAGGTCTTCGAAGTATTCCCCCCACCGATTCACAACGTCCCGAGTCGAGGTCAGCAGCGCCCCGTCTCTCCCATACACGGTGTTGACAGAGTACTGCTTTCCCCTCCTGAGACGCCGGATGGTGGTCCAGAACCTCCTCGAAGCCGTTCGGAAGTCCTTCTCCATGGCCTCAACAAACTCCTCCCACACCCAAGTTTTTGCCTCCGCAACCGCCGAAGCCGCGCCCCGCTTGGCCCGCCGGTACCCATCAGCTGCCTCAGGAGTCCCACGGGCCAAAAAGGCCCGGTAGGACTCCTTCTTCAGCTTGACGGCATCCCTTACCGCTGGGGTCCACCAGCGGGTACGGGGGTTGCCGCCGCGACAGGCACCGACGACCTTACGGCCACAGCTCCGGTCGGCCGCTTCAACAATGGAGGCACGGAACAAGGTCCACTCGGACTCTATGTCCCCCAGCTCTCCTGGAGGTGGGAGTTGAAGCTCGTTCTGACAGGAGATTCAGCCAGACGTTCCCAGCAGACCCTCACAGAACGTTTGGGTCTGCCAGGTCTGACCGGCATCTTCCCCCGCCATCGGAGCCAACTCGCCACCAGGTGGTGATCAGTTGACAGCTCCGCCCCTCTATTCACCCGAGTGTCCAAGACATGCGGCCGCAAGTCCGATGAAACAACTACAAAGTCGATCATCGAACTGCGGCCTAGGGTGTCCTGGTGCCAAGTGCACATGTGGACACCCTTATGCTTGAACATGGTGTTTGTTATGGACAATCCATGACGAGCACAGAAGTCCAACAACAAAACACCACTCGGGTTCAGATCAGGGGGGCCGTTCCTCCCAATCACGCCCCTCCAGGTCTCACTGTCATTGCCCACATGGGCGTTGAAGTCCCCCAGCAGAACAAGGGAGTCCCCAGAGGGGGCGCTTTCTAACACCCCCTCCAAGGACTCTAGAAAGGGTGGGTACTCTGAACTGCCGTTCGGTGCATAAGCACAAACGACAGTCAGGACCCGTCCCCCCACCCGAAGGCGGAGGGAGGCTACCCTCTCGTCCACCGGGGTAAATCCCAACGTACAGGCACCGAGCCGGGGGGAAACAAGCATTCCCACCCCCGCTCGGCGCCTCTCCCCAGGGGCAACTCCAGAGTGGAAAAGAGTCCAACCCCTCTCAAGGACGCTGGTTCCGGAGCCCAAACTGTGTGTCGAGGTGAGCCCGACTATGTCCAGCCGGTACCTCTCAGCCTCGCACACCAGCTCAGGCTCCTTCCCCGCCAGAGAGGTGACGTTCCACGTCCCCAGAGCTAGCTTCTGCAGCCGAGCGTCGGACCGTCCAGGTCCCCGCCACCTGCTGCCGCCCAGCTCACACTGCACCCGACCCCTTTGGCCCCTCCCACGGGTGGTGAACCCATGGGAAGGGGGTCCCGCGTCGTCCCTTCGGGCTGTGCCCGACCGGGCCCCGCGGGCGTAGACCCGGCCACCAGGCGCTCGCCAACGGGCCCTTCCCCCAGGCCTGGCTCCAGGGGGGGGCCCCGGTGACCCACGTCCGGGCAAGGGAAACCCACTTCCAAAAATTGTATTCATCATTGGGGTCTTTGAGCCACTCTTTGTCTGGACCCTCGCCTAGGACCTGCTTGCCTTGGGTGGCCCTACCAGGGGCATGAAGCCCCCGACAATATAGCCCCCAGGGTCATTGGGACACGCAAACCCCTCCACCACGTTAAGGTGGCGGCTCAAGGAGGGGCCAGAGGAACTCACCTCTCTAATTGCCACTTATCCCTCACCTGCTTTTAATAGTTCATTGGGGGATCTAGTTGGCCACTATAATGACTGCTTGTCTACAGCACTTGACAGAGTTGCTCCTATGAAGACGCAAACTGTTTCATTTGTGCACTCCGCTCCTTGGTTTACACCAGAACTTCGGCATATGAAATCCATGGGCCAACGCCTTGAGCGGCTGTCAAAAAAGACTTACTGTGCATAAAGACATGTACTCTGAACACTTACATCAGTATAAGAATGCTCTCTGTGTTGCAAAAAGATCATACTATGCAAAGTTAATCAGTGAAGGACAAGGAAACACCAGGACTCTCTTTTCCACTGTTAATGGTCTTCTTAGGCCACCTGATAACATCACCCACCAGGAACTCTCTGATGAACGCTGCTCAGCCTTCTTGAACTTTTTTAACACCAAAATTGAGGCAATCCATCAGCAATTAGAATGTTCACTTACTCAGCTGAAACAACCATGCTCACTGAGCACTCTGGGCTCATCTTACAACAATGAACTCTGTGAATTCAGTCTCCCTGCTGAAAGTACCATCTGTGGCCTCATCAAAAAATGCAATTCCTTCACCTGTCAGCTGGACCCTCTTCCTACAACCCTGGTTAAGAGCTGCCTGCCATCCATTGCTCCGAGGATTACATCAATACTTACCACCTCTCTTCTCTCTGGCACTGTACCATCAGCCTTTAAAACTGCTATTGTCAGACCAACGCTGAAAAAACCTGGATTGGATTCTAATAACTTCAATAACTTTTCTCTCCAAAGTGCTTGAGAAAATAGTGGCGACTCAACTCCAGGATCACCTGAAGGACAATGATCTCTTTGAACCATTCCAGTCTGGATTTCGTCCAATGCACAGCACTGAAACGGCCATGATTAAGATTACCAATGATCTCCTCTGTGCAGCTGATGATGGACTTATTTCCATCCTGATTCTCCTTGATCTCAGTGCAGCCTTTGATACCATCTCTCACCATCTTCTGCTGGAGCGTCTAGCTGATATCGGAGTGCGTGGCAGTGCTCACCAGTGGTTCACCTCCTATCTCTCTGGAAGGACACAGTGCGTACAAATGCTGAGCTACAAATCTGAGAGTACTGCTGTGACAAGAGGGGTGCCCCAGGGGTCTGTGTTAGGCCCTCTATTGTTCATCATCTACCTTCTCCCACTTGGCACTATCCTCAGACGACATGGTGTTCAATTTCACTGCTATGCTGATGACACCCAGCTCTACTTTTCAACCAAACCTACTGCCACTCTTCCGCCAGCTGTACTTACTGCCTGCCTCCATGACATCAACGTATGGATGACACAAAATTACCTGAAGCTGAATAGCAGTAAGACTGAGCTGCTAGTGGTTGGCTCCAAATCAGCGCTTGCTAAGATGGAACCTTTCACCATTTGTGTTGATGGCAGCACTATCCCTTGCTCCAAACAGGTCAAGAGCCTTGGTGTCATACTGGACAAAACAATGTCATTCAGTGCACACATCAACAACACATCTAGAAGTGTCTTTTTTCATCTAAGGAACATTGCAGGGCTTCGCCCAGTGCTCACCCAGCAGAATGCAGAAGTCCTTGTCAATGCATATGTGACTTCCCGCCTTGACTACTGTAATTCCATTCTGTCTGGAATCCCAAATAAGCTACTCCACCGGCTCCAACTCATCCAGAATTCTGCAGCAAGGATTATAACATGCTCCAAATCCACTGACCATATAACACCATTGCTCATGCAATTACACTGGCTTCCAGTTGCCTACAGAATTCAGTTCAAGGTCCTGCTCCTGGCATATAAGTCCCTTCATAACAACGCCACTACCTACCTCACTGGCCTCCTGGAAGCTTACACTCCTGCCCGCTCACTGAGATCCTCCTCAGCAGGCCTGCTGCATGTCCCTAAAATAAACCTCAGCACTATGGGAGAGAGGGCTTTCAGCTACATCGCCCCCAAGCTGTGGAATTCACTGCCAGACTGCATCAGACACTCCGACTCAATGACTGACTTTAAAAGTAGTTTGAAAACTTTTTTCTTCAAGAAAGCTTATGGACTGACTCACTGATGATATTTTTCATTTTTATTTTCATTTTAATGAGATTTTTACAACCTTGTGAAGTGACCTTGGGTGTTTTGAAAGGCGCTTTTAATAAAATGTATTATTATTATTATTATTATTGGCCAACCGTTTTATTTCAATGTTTTAAGTGCACTTTATTGTATTGTTTAGTGTTCATTTTGGGTTACTGATATTTACCTGTTTTAAATACTTACCTGTTGTTGAGAAAGAAGTTTACCTGTTTATAAATACTTACCTGTTATCCAGGAGAAAATAGAATATTGACTAGTTCACATACAGTGAATAAGAGTTCCATAAGAGAACACTGTGAAGGTAAATAAATTCTCCTATACTTTCATTTTTCTACTAAACCAAACCTTGTGTCCATTGCTCATTATTTTTTATCCTCCTAGAGCGTACCTAGGTTATCCAATTGCTAAAGACACAGCCTATATGATGCTATAGTATGGTCATTTGTGTAAACTACTCTTTACCTCTGCTATAGTGTATTAGCCCAATTGATAGGTGTTACATCCACAATTATGAATGGCTACAACATTGAACGCATGACTCACTCCCACATTTGCTTTGCAGCGTATTTTGATTTCAGAGATATCTGCTCTTTTTGGTGCCGAAAACGTATCAGCTGCTGGGTTTCCTCCGGCTTCCCTGTGTGAAAAAGGACGATATATGTAAAGCACGTATCGATGTCTCTAGTTGTCTACACTGATATCAAACGGAATTCGCTGCTAATTGAATTTAGTAAACTAGACATGCATGGAGTTCATTGCTAGTCAGAGAAATGCAGGATTGTTGTGCACTCAGCAATGTAACGTTAGCACAGCGATTTTCAAAAAAGTTTCAATTAAGAATATGGTTGCAAATACATAGGTAAAGGACTGTTTTGAGCACAAAACAATACTGTCGTAAATTTTAAATCAATTATTTCAGCCGAAAATACTTACATTTATGGGACTCTCGTGGAGATCTGGCCGCGATTGTTGCCGGTTGCGCATTGTAATGGGTACCCCTTGGTTTCAAGTAAGCTCCCGATCTTACTTGGTTTCAAGGGGTGTCTACCCCTTCCCCTTGGCCCTACCCCTCGATCGAAATGAGAATTGAGATAGCCCTTCGTCTCACGTGAACGCGCAAAACCAAGGGGAAGGGGTAAGGGGAAGGGGTAAGATAGAGAATTGAGATTGGGCCAAAGTACCATGCTATACTGTCTGCAGGTGTAGCAGCTGCACCTCTCCCAGGTCTTTCCATTGTTGCTGATTCAAACATTCTGGTTGGTGTCCTTACACAATATTTGTTTGGGTTTGGTCTTGATAAAACATCACTGGAAAAACTTGCCTGTGATACAAAAACACCCTTAACTGATCTAATGACAGTTATGAAATCACCTTGTTCTGGAATGGAGCAAATTTTGCCACTGGTGCTGTCAGCATTAAATTCTTTAGTTGTGCGTGCTAGTGTGGCAGCAGAGGAAGTCAGCAGATGGATTCCTATTGTTGGAAGCGTAATGGCGTCTGGAGTTTCCTTCACTACCATTTACATGTTTTTGAGTCATACTCTTGACAGCCTGTCTGTTGATGCAGAAAATGTTCAGATAAAGGCATTCATCAAGTAATTCAAGATTCAAGTTCAAGATTCAAGTAAACTTTATTGTCAGTTTTCATGAATCCCTGGTGCAAGACAGCATGCAATATAAATATAAATATATAAAAATATAGGTATCAAAAAATCTAAATAAAAATAAGAATAAAATGGTCGCGAGTACCGGTATGTGCAATGAAACGAAACAGTAAATGGTAAACAGTAAACAGTAAACAGTAAGATGTGCAATTTGTAAACAGTAAACAGTAAGAGGTGCAGTATGGGGGTAATGACAGTAATAGTAATAAATAAACAGTATGGACGTTATGAACATTATGAACAGTATGGAGTATAAACAGTTGTGACAATGTATAAACAGTACTATGAACAGTTATTTAACAGATTTATATATGGACAGATTTATGAACAGTACTAAAGTGCAAAGTGTAAAGTGGCTGTGCATGGTGGTGGGGGGTGGTGGGGCTGTGCATGGTGGAAGGGGGTGGTGGGGCTGTGCATGGTGGTAGGTGGTAGGGGTGGTGGGGCTGTGCATGGTGGTGAGCAGGTGTGTGGTGGTGGATGGGTGGGGGGTTAAAGTCCAGGGGGAGAGAGGTTGTGTGCAGGTGTCCGGGCTTGAATGAGTGTGTGTGTGTGTGTGTGTGTGTGTGTGTGTGGGGGGGGGGGGGGGGGGGGGGGGGGGCTGGGAATGGGAATGGTGGGAGGGGGAGAATGGGTGGGGGTTGGTGTCAGTGTCCAATGTTTGTGGGGGCAGAGGGCAGAGAAAGAAGGGGGGTCAGTGCTGAGTGGGAGTTCAGCATCCTGACCGCCTGGTGGATGAAGCTGTCCTTCAGTCTGCTGGTCCTTGCCTTGAGACTCCTCATCCTCCTCCCAGAGGGCAGGAGGTTGAAGAGGCAGTGGGAGGGGTGGGTGGAGTCACCCGCAATGCTGAGTGCTTTGCGGGCCAGGCGTGTATTGTAGATGTCCTGGAGGGAGGGGAGGGGAGCACCGATGATCTTCTCAGCTGCTCTCACTATGCGCTGCAGGGTCTTCCTACAGGATGCAGTGCAGCCGCCGTACCACACAGTGATGCAGCTGGTCAGGATGCTCTCGGTGGTTCCCCTCTAGAAGGAGCACATGATGGGGGCAGGTGCTCTCGCTCTCCGAAGTTTGCGTAGAAAGTAGAGGCGCTGCTGAGCTTTGCCGGCCAGTGTTGTGGTGTTGCAGTTCCAGGAGAGGTCCTCAGTGAGATGCACCCCCAGGAACTTGGTGCTGCTCACTCTCTCCACAGCAGCACCGTCGATGGTCAGTGGGGGGTGCTGGGTGGAGGCTCTACGTTGTTGTTGAAGAATGGAGTGCAGTCTTGGGTCAGCAGGGTGAAGAGAAGGGGGCTCAGCACGCATCCTTGGGGGGCCCCTGTGTTCAGCATGATTGTGCTGGATGCGTTCCTGCCGACCCTGACTGCCTGCGGTCTTCCGGTCAGGAAGTCCAACAACCAGTTACACAGTGAGGTCTGTAGTCCTAGACTGTCCAGCTTCCTGATCAGCTGCTGAGGGATGATCGTGTTGAAGGCTGAACTAAAGTCAAGGAACATCATCCTCACATACGAGTCCTTGGTCTCCAGGTGGGTGAGGGCTGAGTGGAGGACGGTGGAGATTGCATCATCGGTCGACCTGTTGGCCCGATATGCAAACTGGTATGGGTCCAGTGAAGGGGGGAGGATGGATTTGATGTGTTGCATGACCAGCCGCTCGAAGCACTTCATGATGATGGGGGTCAGTGCAACGGGGCGGTAGTCGTTGAAGCAGGATGGAGAGGCCTTCTTCGGTACCGGGATGATGGTGGTGCTCTTGAAGCAAGTGGGGACAACAGCTTGGCTCAGAGAGGTGTTGAACATGTCTGTGAGGACATCTGTGAGCTCCTCTGCACATTCCTTCAGCACACGACCAGGAATGTTGTCAGGCCCTGCAGCCTTGTGAACATTGATCCTGGAGAGGGATCTCCTCACACTGGCTGGTGAGAGGCACAACACCTGGTCATCTGCAGGGGGTGGTGGTGACTTCTGTGCAGGGGTGCTGTTGTCCGCTTCAAACCGTCCGAAGAAGTTGCTTAGATCGTTCAGCAGAGTGGTGTCACTGTCACAGGTCTGTGGTCGGGGTTTATAGTCCGTGATGGTCTGTATCCCCTGCCACAGGCTCCTAGTGTCTCTGCTGTCACTAAAGTGTTCGGATATCCTGGCACTGTACTGCCTCTTAGCTAGCTTGATGCCCCGGATCAGGTTGGCTCTCGCTGATCTAAGGCCAGCCTCATCACCTGCTCTAAAAGCAGCATCCCGGGCTCTCAGTAAACCACGGACTTCCCCCGTCAGCCATGGTTTCTGGTTGGCCCGTACTGTGATGGTCTTGGTGTCTGCGACATCATCAATGCATTTGCTGATGTAGGCAGTAACAGTGTCCGAATACTCCTGGATATTGGTGTGTTGGTTGTAGGTGGCTGCCTGCTTAAACATGGCCCAGTCAGTGGTGTTAAAGAAGTCCTGTAGTGCTGAGGAAGCACCCTCTGGCCAAACCCGTACCTGCTTCTGGACTGGTCTGGTGACTTTGGCCCAATCTCAATTCTCTATCTTACCCCTTCCCCTTCCCCTTGGCCCGTCCCCTTCCCCTATGTCTTGGCCCTTGAAACAGAGGGGTAAGGGCTACATGCCCCTATGAATTGAGACAACACTCGTTACGGTTACGTCATCATACATTGACGACAAAATATTGACAATTTGTTAGGCTATACACACTGCATGGTGTTTTGTATCTTTTTTCAGTTAATACGGTTTTGAATTTCATTGATGTTCAGAAACAATGTCTTTGTTAACCAACATGTCTTTATTTACAATTATGAATGGCTACAACATTGAACGCATGACTCACTCCCACATTTGCTTTCAAGCGTATTTTGATTTCAGAAATTTCTGCTCGTTTTCGTGCCGAAAACGTATCAGCTGCCGGGTTTCCTCCGGCGTTCCTGTGTGAAAAAGGACGATATATGTAAAGCAAGTATCGATTTGTCTCTAGTTGTCTACACTGATAAACGGAATTCGCTGCTAATTGTGTTTAGTAAACTAGACATGCATGGAGTTCATTGCTAGTCAGAGAAATGTGTAGGCCTAGTTGTGCACTCAGCAATGTAACGTTCGCATATCGATTTTCAAAAAAAATTCGATTAAGAATATGGTTGCAAATATATAGGTACAGGACTGTTTAGAGCACAAAAAAATACTGTCGTAAATTTTAAATCAATTATTTTAGCCGAAAATACTTACATTTATGTAAGTATTTTATATATCTCGTTGAGATCTGGCCGCGATTGTTGCCGGTTGCGCATTGCAATGGGTACCCCTTGGTTTCAAGTAAGCTCCCGATCTTACTTGGTTTCAAGGGGTGTATACCCCTTCCCCTTGGCCCTACCCCTCAGTCGAAATGAGAATTGAGATAGCCCTTGGTCTCACGTGAACGCGCAAAACCAAGGGGAAGGGGTAAAATAGAGAATTGAGATTGGGCCTTAGACCTTAGGCCTGTATGCCGGCATTAGCATAACAGTACTGTGGTCTGAAGCGCCAAGGTGGGGGAGGGGTGAGGCCTTGTATGCTCCTCGCTTGGTTTGGTGTAGACCAGGTCCAGAGTGTTATTTCCTCGTGTAGGAAAGTCTATGTGCTGGTACACATGAGGAAACACTGTCTTAAGGTTGGCGTGGTTGAAATCCCCAGCTACAATGAGGAATCCGTCCGGGTGGGCTGTCTGCTGGTCACAGATGGCGCTATACAGTTCACTCAGTGCCCTGTCTTGATCATTGTTGTTGCCGCTGGGAGGGATGTAAACAGCCACTAGCAGAATGGCAGAAAGCTCCCTCGGTAGTGGGGCAGCCGCGGCTGGTTAAGGCTACGGCTTTGTAACCGGAGGGTGACCGGTTCGAACCCCGACCAGTGCGAACGGCTGAAGTGCCCTTGAGCAAGGCACCTAACCCCTCACTGCTCCCCGAGCGCCGCTGTTGCAGGCAGCTCACTGCATCGGGTTTAAGTGTGTGCTTCACCGTCAGTCACTGTGTTCTGAGTGTTTCACTAATTCACGATTGGGTTAAATGCAGAAGACCAAATTTCCCTCAAATGAGTAATTCTTCTATTCTTCAATTAGAAATGTTTTATTTTTATTTTTTATTATTATTGCCACAATTTTGTTTATAAGTCATGGGTATGGACTGGGTAAGCTCCAAATGAATTGCCCTTCTTGGGACAAATGAAGTTGTTTAAATCTGAGTCTAACTTTTGTGCTCCATGGATCATCTCGGTTTATTGTAATTTGTTGAACTTTCATTAAACTTAACTTCAATTAATTCTCTTCTTGTTTGTGAATGTATTCCTTATAGTAAAACAAGTATCCTTTTTTTGAAAGAAGAGTGTGTTGAATATATAAAGACATTTGGCCAATCTGAGGATTTTCTCCAAACAGATTTTGGAATAGGCCTACTATGGTGACATTAAGAGATGGGTGGGTGACGTCAGGAGCAGGGCCTCCTTGATCGCTGACGGGGTGCAGCTGTGCAGATGTGTGGGAATATAGATGCGGGAGACGTGGCGTGGGGGAGGAGAGGAGCAACAAGTTCGGCGGCACGGTACTCTGATAGCTGGGGAGGGTGTCGTTCGCAGCGATCTAGAGCTGCCGGCAACGAAGACAGTGAGCCAGGGGGAGTTAATGACAGAGGTGTTAGGAGGGGAGGCTGGTTGCCTCCAGTAGTTAGACCAGGGCCATTCGTAGAGAGTGCCGTGTGGCCATCGCTCCCTGTGCGGCCACTACAGCGCCCTTCTTTCCGCCAGCCGGTTCCTGTCCTCACCGTCCAGCGAAGCCGTTGCCCCGGGGAGTTGGACGGCGGTATCAGCTCAGACCCCGGGGGTGGGTCTTGCCGGACGGGTGAGCTAAGTACAAATCAGTCACAACTGTGTATTAAGTTATTTATTCTAAAACTGTTAGTCCCAAATGCTTGATTCTGATTGGCTGATAGGTGTACTTTATGAGACGATAAAGTACACCTGTCCCCATCCAACGCTGCTGCTGACCGCTTTACATATCACTCCGCGCATAGCAACGACGACGAAACCCGGAACCGGCTTTTTTCTGCTTTGTTATGGAATGGAAACTTCGATTTGTTGGGTGGACTAACTATGGTCGATAAACTGCTTGTGGAAAGGGGCTGTTAAAAATAAAGTGATTGCTTGCAAGCGACGTGTTGTTTCTGCAAACTGGCCGGGAACTAGTTCCTCGTATCTGGGAACTACTTTGTTGCGCATCTAGTGAATTATTTGTGAAACGGAAGCGTTTTTATTGCTACATGATTTTTCATATTGCCGCGTTGGTAACAGTTTTAGAATAGCAATTAGCCACTCGACGGTGTGAATTATGGAGAAAATAAGGTGCACATATGACCCAGAGGTGAAAACGTACAGGGACTGTAATAATGCAAAGAACTCATCTGCTTCTGGGACAGCTTTGACAGCATCCACAAGCACTAAATTGAGACGTGTGCACTGCAGTGAATGTAAAATGCATATTTTGCTTGCTGCCTTATTCTTGCCTGCACCCCTGAGTGTTTACCACTCATTACTGCTGCACCGTCATATGCTTGGACTATCAGGTGGTTTTTATAGTCCAGCCCGTGACGTTCCAATAAGTGGACTATTTTTTCTGTAAGCCCTGCTGCATCAAGTCTCTCTGCACATTCAAAATGAAGGAAACTCTCCTTGATGACTCCATTGTAGTAGTAACGGAGAATGAAAGAAATCTGTTCTTTCTTTGACACATCTTTTGTTTCATCTGCCATGATGCTGAAGAATTCACCATGTTTTACTTCATCTTACTTTACTTCACATAACCATTTCAGCCAAACAATCCAGCACCTCATTTTGAATTGTTTTGCTTGTGTATTTTGTATTATGAATGGTTGTCAATCTATGTTTAACAACTGCATCATGATTAGCAACTACATCAATAATTTCCTTGAAGTTGCCTTTGTTCTTCCTCAGATTCCTCAGATTCGTCATGTCTTCTCTGTGCTATATTTTGTCTAGCTGTAAGCAAGAGTACTTCACCAATTGTTTTAATATATTCCCTATTTTCTTTAACTTGTTTAGAGTGCTCCTTATTAAGAGCATCTGCCAGAGTTGCATTACCTCTGACCGCTCTCTGGTGATCTCTCCACGCAATCATTGCCTGCTTGTGTCGGTCTGACTTACCGAAAAACCTACCTCTCTTTCAGTCGCCTTTTTCCAATTTTTAAAACCCAATGGTGAGTCAAATACTGTTGTGGTTACATTTGCTGGGCTAAAGTGGCGGCATGCAAAACAAAAGACTTAGTCGTTCATCACAGAATACTCTATCCAGGGATGATTGTCATACCAGCTGGCTTGGAAGCTGCGCCTCCTGTCCCCCATTAGTGTGGTGGGGAAGGTCTTGAGTTGTGGCTGCACTGGAGTGTCATCCATGCACTTGCTGATATCTGGAGAAAGATGAATTAAGTTAATATGAGAGTGAAACTGAGGACAACATTAATGTATCATTACTCATTTATTAATGTATCTAGTTTGCTTATTAATTATTATTTACTATTAGAGTTTACCCTTTACATGGACGGAGTATGAACTGCTTACACACACACTGTGCACACACAAAACATCACAAACCTGATGGTGCTGTAGGCCTACTTGACATGCATGTTGAATCTGGCTGTTGTCCCTCATTCTGTCCCTCAATCTGATTCAGAATGTCTTCCTCCTCAAGTTCAGGCTGCCTTTCAGATGCCTCACTTTCCAACTCTCCAACCTCCATGTCTGGCTCTCTCTCCATAACATCCTCTCTCTCCTCCTGCTCCTCAGCTCTCTCATGCTCTTCTTCATCTCCCTCACTCTCTATTTAGTTTTTTGCCTACAGGTGCAAAAAAGGACATAATGTCCTTCCTGCTCCTTTTCATGATGATAGCCTACTAAAAAGAAAACGGAGAGGATTGTAACCTCTATGTCTCGCAAAGCATTGGCATTTTGCATTTCACAAATAAGCTAAATACTATAAGCTACTCTCAGTTATTTAAACATTTCACAAATGAATATTAAGTTACATATTGCTGCACAACTAACTTTTAAGAAAGATGAAGGTTCTTAGTGAACATGACTGACATAGGCTAGGCTGACTTCACTAGCTTTGCTTATTCACAAACATAACAAGAGCAACATGCGTGTTTGAGCATAATAAAAATATTGTACTGAGGAATAACAGTAAAACACAAATCTGTGCAAACAATAACATGACGAAACGAATCGTTTTCCTTACCTTCTCTGCTTTGCAGGTTAGTCCGTTCAGGGCTCCAGCTTACCTGTCAGAAGCAAAGTTCACAATTCGCGCCACAGAGAGTGGTGACAACTCCGTTTACTGCAATGGTTCGTTTTTTTCACAGCAATGGCGGCGCATGGGGCCCCTCAAAAGTTCCCAGAAGTTAGCGCAAGCTAACTGTCACTCAATGTATTTCAACGGAGGAGATGGTAGGAGCAACACTTGTCCGAGGTAAAACGTTTAAAGAATGACATTTTCAAATCAGTAGGGCATCGGAATTAAATTGACACGAGTAATTAATTATGTTGGCGTATTTTCTCTGTCTAGATTAGAAGATTTAAAAAATATTAACAGGTAAAAATGTAGGCTAGCACACTAGATAACCATAACAACCCGTGCAACAGGCGGATAACTGTAAATTCAGCTCTCTAAATACGCTGTAACTTAATCCAACCCTGCCGATTTATACTAATAGCAAGGTTAATGTGTAGGGAGTGTGATTGCAGTTATACATCAATTTAATATCATTGAGGCTGCAGAATGACGGTCTGTAATGTCTCTCACCACCGCATTGCACTGACTTGACAGTGGTTCTTTTTAATGTAATTCATGTTGCTGTAATTACTGTGGTGTGTATTGGGCAACTTGTTTTTTTCCCTCCAAAAGATCATTATACTATTATAACAGGGCAAACAACCAAATCACGTAAATAGTTACTAGGTGTGTCTACTGTGTACTGTTGTAATTCTGATGACCATTACCTGTCTATGTGATGTTGCATATCAGCTGCTTTTGTGGAGTGGAAGAGAGCAGAATCTAAGGATTCCCTGGTTGGTGGCTCCCTGCTCTGCTGAATGGCTGATGTGAGCTCTCCCTGTCTCTCCTCATTTGCCATGTCCTCTCTTCCTTCTGTGTCACTCTCTCATTCTCCTCATCTTTTCTTTCCTCAATCTGAGAAACTGGTGCAAGTAGAAGACATGACACTGCTAATTTTTAAATACTAAAATAATATTGTCACTTAAACAAGAAATATGGTATAGTTATCAAGAGTTCATATACATTATACCTGTGTCATCTTTAATACAGTAGCTGTCATCAGCAGATATGGACCCTGTCTTTGCAGGTGGAAGGGGGCTCCTTTTTCTGACTACTGGCCGATGCACAAAGATGGTGGGTATCGCATCTTCTCTCAGCCTAGTCTTGCCCTTGCTGGTCTTGACAAACTGGTCAGCCTCAATGTGCCTGCAGGATGACTTCAACTCAACGTACATGTCTAGTATATATATTTTTCCTGTTCGATGTTTTTAATTAAAAAAAGCTCAAATTTCCGAATGGTCTGGTATTTGAAAGTGTGCAAAAGTGCAAATGCATTGTTTGAATGCATTTAGTTGTCCCTGTACTTGTACTCTGCACAATGACAATAAAGTTGAATCTAATCTAATGAATGTGACTACCTCACATATTTTTTTGTTGTTAAAGTCTTTGTCTGTCATGGCTAAATTGCTCCTTCCGACTTTAGCCACCCATGCTCTTCGTCTGTCCCTGTCTTTGGGGAGGCCATACATGTGGACACCTTTCTCCGAGCAATTGGAGCATCCCCATGCAGCACAGTATACCATGGTGAAGACTGTATCAAGGACAACATAGCGGAAATGAGACAAATAGCTTGCCATGCTGCTGATCTGTTTGATTTCTGCAGATAAAGTTTTTAAGGAATTCATTGTGGTCTTCAGTGCGTTGGGAAAAAGGACTGTGATTTACTATGCATCCATCAGTAAGTTTGGGATAAGCAAGAACAGTTAAATAGTGATAGAACTCAATTTATTTGCAATTAATTCAAATATTAGAACACAGTTATTATGCTGTTGCAAGTCCAAACTTATTGTGTGTAGTCAATTTACAAATCATTGTCAGTCACCTGTTGCTCTGCCTCAATTAAGAGTTTAGGGGGGGAAGAGGAAATATCAGTTTATTGCTACCAATGAATGTACCGGTTTAGTAAGGAAATAACAGAGTTCAAGGTAACTTACACAAGCATATATATTTATAAGGAAGAGGAGGTAACAAACTGATATGTCGTCCCCGTCCCCAAGAAGAACCCCCCATCCTGCCTGAATGACTTCCGGCCAGTAGCACTCACTCCAATCATCATGAAGTGCTTCGAGAGAGTGATACTGGCCCACATTCACAACAGCATCTCGGACACCATCGACCCCCTGCAGTACGCCTATAAGCACAACCAGTCCACCTCCGACGCCATCGCTGCCGCCCTCCATGTCTCCCTTTCCCACCTGGAAAATAAAGACTCCTACATCAGGATGCTCTTTATCGACTACAGCTCCGCCTTCAACACTGTCGTCCCCCACAAACTCACCCATAAACTGTCTGCTCTAGGACTCCACCCCTCCCTTTGCGACTAGCTCCTGGACTTCCTGACTGGCAGACCACAGTCTGTCAGGATTGGGAAAAGGACTTCAGCCACTATAACTACCAACATCGGGACCCCGCAGGGCTATGTCCTCAGCCCCATCCTCTACACCCTGTTCACCCACGACTGCGTCGCTTCCTACCCTGACAACACCATCATTAAGTTCGCCGACGACACCGCCGTGATTGGACGCATCACTGGCGGAGACGAGGCGGACTACAGGAGGGAGGTGGACAGTCTGGTGACGTGGTGTGGAAACAACAACCTCACCCTCAACACTGACAAGACCAAAGAGATGATTGTGGACATGAGGAAGGAGAGGAGGCCTCATCAGCCACTGTTCATCCGAGGTCTTGAGGTTGAGAGGGTGAGCAACTTCAAATACCTAGGGGTCCACATCAGTGATGACCTCACCTGGACATTCAATACCACACAGGTGGTGAAGAAGGCTCAGCAGCGGCTGTACTTCCTGAGGAGGCTGAGGAAATTTGGGATGGCGCCCAAGATCCTCAACAACTTCTACAGCTGCATCATTGAGTCTGTCTTGACCACCTGCATCACCGTGTGGTACGGCAGCTCAACTGTGTGGGACCGCAAACGCCTGCAGAGAGTGGTAAAGACTGCGTCTAAGATCACCAGGACACCACAGCCCTCTCTGCAGAGCATCTACCACCGCAGAGTCCACAGGAGAGCTGCCTCCATCACCAAAGACCCCACTCACCCCCAGCACGGACTCTTCACACTCCTGCCCTCAGGCCGGAGGTTCAGGAGTGTGAGATGCAGAACCACCAGGTTTAAGAACTCCTTCTTCCCCAAGGCCGTCAGACTGTTGAACAGCTGAACCCCCTTAAGGACAGAGCGGCCTCCCAACACCCATGGACATCCTCACTGGACACTTTACCCTGTTACTTGCACTAACTTTATTTGCACAATAATGTTTAATGTTTACAGCTGCTGATGCACAATGCACATTTACAATTTCATTTCATTCACATCTTCTAAATTTTATATTTCTATTTTATTTTATATGGCGGCACGGTGGTGCAGTGGTTAGCACTGTCGCCTCACAGCAAGAGGGTTCTGGGTTCGTATCCACCTGGGACCCGGGACCTTTCTGTGTGGAGTTTGCATGTTCTCCCCGTGCTTGCGTGGGTTCTCTCCGGGTACTCCGGCTTCCTCCCACAGACCAAAAACATGCTGGTTGGGGATTAGGTTAATTGGTGTCTCTAAATTGACCATAGGTGTGTATGTGAGTGTGAATGGTTGTATGTCTCTATATGTTAGCCCTGTGATAGGCTGGCGACCTGTCCAGGGTGTACCCCGCCTCTCGCCCGTTGCAGCTGGGATTGGCTCCAGCCCCCCCGCGACCCTCGTAGAGGATAAGCGGTCACGATAATGGATGGATGGATTTTATATTTTTTTTATTTGTACAGTTTATTCTATTTAGATTTTATACATTATTTATATATGGTATCCAGTGTGGGCAGCAAAGTAAGCTTTTAATTGTTCAGGGAAACGTGTTTCTTTACTGCACACATGACAATAAAACCTTTGAATCCTTGAATCCTAATTACATTTATTTCTTTGAAATCAAATATTAGAACACAATTTTCATTATGCTGTTGGGAGTCCAAATTTATTGTTAATCACCTGTTATTCTGCCTAACTCAAGTCTGAAAGTTAAAAGAAAGAAAGTATCAAAGGTAGAAATGTACAGAATGTACATGGTTTATTAGAGACAGCAGGTCAAAGCAATTAACAGAAGCTTATAGCCTATATTTATAAAGAAGAGAATATGTAACAGTTAACAAACAGTGATAGAACTGTATTTTCAATAAATTCAACTGAAAATTTAATTCATTTGCTACGGATTTCTTATTAGAACACACATACGTTGCTGTGAGTCAGACCTATAATGCAGTAGTCAATTGAAAAATCACTAGGCGAGTTTCAGATGAGGCATGCGGCTTCGTTCACCCTGCTTCAGAATGCATTCTGGGATGAAAACGTCAGAAATACCTGTAGGCGAGTTTCAGATGAGGCATGCGGCTTCGTTTGACATGCTTCAGAATGCATTCTGGGATGAAAACGTCAGAAATACCTCTGATGAACTTCCGATGCGATGATTCACCTGGCTTTCAAAACTCGCGTGGTTTCAGAATAACAACTTCCGCCTGCTTTTCAGGGCATGTTCTCTCGAGCAAGTGCGGACATAAGACACTCCCCTCAACTTTGCCCTGGTTGGTTGGAATACCGACATTAAATTATCCACGTCAGAAGTGACGTTACACCTTTCAGAGAGGCGTGTCTGGTGCCATCTCCCAAACTATGCATATTAAAAAGAGATTAAAAAGAGACGATTTTGTGAACTTTTACTTCATCACTCATCATGCATTTTTTATTTAATTTTTTTTATTTACACATTTATCCACATAGCCAAGCCATTGTGCATGCAGAAAATTCATCCCATTTGCTCCTCAGCCTGCATCAATAAGGGGAGATCCAATGCCTCGAACTCGTCTGCTACGAAGAACGGAAGTTGTTGACGAGAAGTTCACCTGTGTCCGCCTTGACCAGACGGGAACTTGACGTGATTATGACGAGTTCCGCCGGATCTTCTCAGGTCTCGTTGCAACAAATGCGCAAATGCAAACGATCTGAAACTCGCCTAGTGATACACTTCCGATGCGACGAGTCACCTGGCTTTCAAAACTTGCGTGGTTTCAGGAAAACAACTTCCGCCTGCTTTTCTGGGCATGTTTTCTCAAGCAAGTGCGGACATAAGACACTCCCCTCAACATCCAGACGGGAACTTGACGTGATTATGACGAGTTCCGCCGGATCTTTTCAAGTCTCGTTGCAACAAATGCGCAAATGCAAACGATCATGATCTAGGGGTGAGGGGACGGATGTTTAATTGGGTGCAGGATTTTTTAAAGGGAAGAACTATACAAGTCCAGGTGGGAGGTGTTAGGTCAAAGGTGGTAGAAATAGAGAATGGGACTCCACAGGGAAGTGTTATTTCCCCAATATTGTTTAATATAATGATAAATTACATTTTTGACAATATAGGAGGTGGAATTGGACTCTCCTTGTTTGCAGATGATGGGGCCATCTGGAAAAGGGGACGAAATGTAGAATTTATTTTAAAACAGGTCCAAAGTGCACTACAGACTATAGAGGAATGGGGGAAGACATGGGGCTTTAGGATTTCGGTGACCAAATCCAAGTATCTTATTTTTGGTTTTAAAAGGAAGCTGCCGAACTTTAGTCTGAGCATGTATGGGTCTCCACTGGAGAAGGTGAAAGTTTTTAAATTTTTGGGTGTATGGTTTGACCAACGCATGACTTGGGCTGTGCATATAGCTAAAATAGTGGAGAAGTGTGAAAAGTTGATTAATGTCTTAAGAAGTCTAGCAGGGTGTGAATGGGGAGCTGATCGGGAGACATTGCATCTTATCTATCAGGCTATGATTAGATCCGCTCTGGACTATGGGTGCTATATATATGGGGCTGCTTCTAAAACAGCCTTAGCACGGCTGGATGTGATACAGGCCAAGGCCTTGAGGCAGTGCTGTGGAGCATTTAGAACCTCCCCTATTCCTAAACGCTTGTGGAAATGGGAGAAATGCCCTTATGGCTAAGGCGCATCAAGTTAGGGTTGCAGTACTGGGTGAAACTCTGTGGGAGCAGTCAAAGTTTCCCAGCTAGGTGCCTAATACAAGAGGTGGAAGGTGGGTATAGGTATAAGGTATTTATGGCTAAAGTTAATCAGTGGGCTAGGAAACTGGGAATGGAGCAGAGGGGAGTAGTGGAACACGTAGACTGGCGACCCGTACCACCATGGGTAATCCCAAAAGTGAATGTCCTGATGCACTTTCTGCTGAATAGAGATAAAGCGGGGGTGAGGTCAAGTGTGCAAGAATATCTTAACTCAGTCAGGGAGGACAAGGTGATAATATATACAGATGGATCTAGGGACCCAGATAGTAGGAGAGCTGGATTTGGGGTTTATGTGGAGCAGTACGACTTGAAGTTTAGTGTTAGAATGTCTAATGAGAGCTCTGTATTCACTGCTGAGTTAATGGCAATCCTGTGGGCTCTATGGTGGGTGGAGGAGGTAAAGGAAAGGGAGGTTGTCATCTGCTCTCACTCTGCAGCTGGCTTGGAGGCTCTAAGAGGAGGAAAATCTAAAGCTCGACCAGACGTTGTAAATGATATTTTAAGTGTGATGTTTAGAATAGGAGAGGGTAGTGACATCACATTCTGTTGGGTGCCAGGGCATGTGGGGATCCGTGGCAATGAGCAGGTGGACCTCTTGGTAAAAAAGAGTTTATGTAAAGAGGTAGAAGTGCAGCTACCCTTAGGGAGAGTGGAGTTACGGGGAAAAATTAAGGAGGGTGTAATCAGAGAGTGGCAGGAGGGTTGGGAAAAGGAGGACAGGGGGAGGCATTGTTTTTCTATCCAACCTCAGGTCAGAAGGAAATGCTATTGCACTACACCGTCCCGAAGAGATTCAGTGAAGCTGTGTAGGTTGAGGCTGGGGCATTGTGGGTTAAATCATACTCTGTATACATTAGGAAAGCATGAGACTGGGTTATGTCAGTGTGGGAGGCCAGAGACAGTTCAACATGTTTTCTTATAATGTACCCAATATATAATGGAAAGGAGTAGGTTATTTGGCCAATTAACGCAGTTGGAAGTTCAGGTATTTTCTGTTTATTCTTTGTTTGGTCACAGTGAGCATCACCAATTGATAGCTAGAGCAGTACTGCAGTTCCTTCATGACTCCAAGCTGTATGGAAAAATCTGAAATAGCTTAGTAACACCGAACAGTGGAGGGCAGTAATACGCAGCCTAGCGTCTACACTGCCGGAAATAAAGAAGAAGAAGAAGAATGCAAACGATCTGAAATTCACCTTATGTCATCTGTCAGTCGGCCTATGCCTGATGTCTGGTTCCGGCGCCGCAGCGAGTGGCAGCCCGACACAGCAGCTTTCGATCTATTTTCCTTTTTTCTTAGATTAAAAGTTTAAAAAAAAAAACTTTAATCTATATAGTACTTTAGAACTTTAGCACTAGGCTTTGGAAACATGTTTAGGCTTATATAAGGGCTCTTAAACGGGTTGAACAATAACTAGTATGTGCAGGGCGATCACCACGATCGCTAAACAACAACAACAATGGACCGGTCCTTACTCGCGGGACGAGCTCCTTCAGTTCCGGGATCGACCATATACCAGGCTTTCTTTGGATAACCTAGATCGACAAATACGAAACTCGCAATCAAAGTTAAACGTTGGTACCACGAAGCTCACTTACGAGTTGATTTGTCAAGCCAGGTTTTCCGCTTTAGTTTCGATGTGCGTTCCCGTAAAAGGGGCGTAACCCAACGTTATTCACCATGATGCAATGGATCCGACGGAGCGAAAAGGGACTATGTATTTCACTCAGGAGGAGCCAGTAGTCGTTATTAGATTAGATTAGATTAGATTAAACTTTATTGTCATTGTGCAGATGTGGCAGGATAGCGCTACACTCCTCCCCCTGAGGGGCAGTGTGGCAGGTAATCAGCAGGTGATCGCCTATAAATACGCCCGGTAAATACTTCCTCTTCCTCTTCCTCTTTCCGCTTCCTCTTCTCCTTCACGGAGCCGACAACCGTGTGCGTGGCGGCGTCTCGCTGGTCAGCAGATCGGGTTTTAAAACAAAGGTATGCATGCTTGCTCTGCTCGATTCATTCAGCTACATCACTTGCCGTGTGTTTATTGCGGGTTTGCTCCGTCCTGGCAGCAGGTTGTAACTGGTAGCTGGGTCCCCCCTTGGGCCGTGTGTGCGCTGTGCGCTCTCTGTGGGTAAGACGCTCAGTTGTCTGTCTTTCTTTATTAAGCTGCCGATGGTCTGGTTCTGAGATTTATTGATTATTGCTTTCTCCCAGCCATCACTGTCAGCGTCTGAGCTGCGGACTTTCTCCTCCTGCCGCTGTGACACCTCGATCCTGCTCTCCGTGCGCGGCTGTCACTCGCCGCTGGGAGCCTCGCTGCTGTTTTGGTTCTCTATTTGGTTCTCTACTTGGTTCTAATTGGTTCTACTTGGTTCTATTTGTACCGACGGCCAAAGCTGTCGCCAGACAGCCTGGACTACGTGGTCAACCCTCATAAAAGGCGGACATCCGAACTGTTTTAATCTGAGTGGCAGACACTCAATTATTTCGTTTGTTATTTTTATTTCCCGTTATTACTTTCTCTGAATTATGGTCGATTGGGTTTTGGGGTTATATTTGATTTATTGATTAGAAACTTTATTTTGTTTATTTTGATTAGATAATTTGTGATTTAGAATTGTTTATTTTGGGTATTGTGTGTGTGTGGGAGGGTTACCTTGTTTTCTGGTCTTTGATTGTGTTTTGTTGGTTGACAGGTGCTGAGGGCCCAGAGCGACAGCGGTTCCCTTGGTGGTGGTCCCTTTTCCACGTTTCGGGTTGCTGTGTCACGGGTGCAGTGTAGTTTTGGATCCCTCCCTTTTTGTTTGCTACCGCTGTCGTGGTAAGCCCCAGCCCGGTCCCCTTTTCTTTTAGTAACCTCCCATGTCACTTTTTCATTATTTGTTATTGTTGATTTAGTCTGTTGCTCCTTTTATTAAAAATAATTGTTTAATAAATAGATTTTTTATAATTGGACATCACGCTCTCGTCCTGTGGGATTCTTCAACCTGTGTGCCTTGTGTGATTTGCCAAACCTGGTTATATCCTGGGGTGAAAGCCCCCAGGTGGCGTTGTCAGCAACCCTCATACCGCTCGCCTTGCCACATTCTGGCGTTGTCGGCAGGACCCACAATTAAAAGGACAGACGTGATTTCCATTTAAAAAAAAAAAAAAAAAAAAAAGTTTAGTGTTTTGTTTGTGTTTAATCGTTATTGTAGTAGAACCAAGACAGCAGTAACGCAAGTCATTTTTTCATATCCAAAGTCATTATCCTTTCTCCTTTCTTATCAGAGGTTTGGGTGTGGAAGTTTGTTGTCGGTATGGAGGAGGAAGTGCAGCAGCTTAAGGAGCTTGTGCTGCAGCTTAAGGCAGACAACGAGCGGCTGCTCCGGGAGCGTGCTGCATCTCATTCGGCCCTCGGTGGGGCAGCGCCGGCGCCCTCTAATACAGCTAGTGGTGCCCCTCCTGTTGTGACGGAGCGGCTGGTGGTTATTCCCAGGGACCGCCGGTGTCCCGTGTTTAATGGTAGGTCAGGCATCAGTGTGGCTGAGTGGATTGAGGAGATAAAGGCATGCATGCGAGCCCGCCACCTCTCTGTTGCTGATCAGGCCCTTTTTGTTATTGACCATTTGGAGGGAGAGGCGCGTGAGGAGGTTAGGTTTCGGCCGGGTGTAGATCGTGACGACCCTGCTCGCATCTTTTCTATCTTGCAAGAGCTATATGGCCATTCACTGTCCTATGTCACATTGCAGCAGGCCTTCTTCGCGAGGCAGCAACAGGAAGGCGAGACACTGCAGGAATTTTCATTGGCCTTGTTAGCTTTAATGCAGAGCATCAAGCAGGCCGCCCCTGACGGGATGCCAAATTCCGAGGTTCTGCTACGTGATCAGTTCGTGGAGCATGTCCTTGACAGTTCTCTACGACGTGAGCTAAAACAAATGGTTCGGCGACAGCCCTCTGCTTCATTGCTAGAGGTGCGTGGGGAGGCCATTAGATGGGAGAGGGAGGGTCTTCCTGGGGGTTCTCGTGGGCGCAGTTTCTCTCTTCCGTCTGCTCATGGGTTGCAGTTTAGCATCCAGAGTCGTCCCATCCCGGCCCCAGCAGTTGTTCCCCAGGGGCCTGGTTTAGCTGATCTGATGGACCTCTTAAAGAGCCAACAAGAGCAGCTTAACCAGCTTACCCGCACTGTAGCTTCACTGCAGACTCCTCGACCCCAAGGTCGTATGCCACCTAATTCTGTTACTTGTCGCAGGTGTCAGCAGCCTGGGCACTTTGCCCGTGAGTGTGATGGTGAGCGTGTTCCTTCTCGTGCCCGTGCGCACTCTGTCACTAGGCTAACTTCTAACCCTTCTAGGCCCGCTTCGTTCACTCAGCAGCCGGAAAACTGACGCCCGCTGAGCTTTTGAGCCACAGCTCGGTGGGGGCCCCTTCAGGCTCTGTAGATTGTAAACTGTCTGGTTTAATGTCCTCTTGTCCCAATGTAGATGTTTTGATGGGCAATACCTTGGTGTCATGTTTGGTGGATACTGGATCCATGGTTTCCACCATCACGGAAAGTTTTTTTCAGGAGCATTTTGCACCTTGGGACCATGATCGCCTGCAGTCCTGTAATTGGTTGCGGCTCCGGGCAGCTAATGGCCTAGCCATTCCATATGTTGGCTATTTAGAGCTTGATGTGGCCCTTTGTGATAAGGTGATGTCCCGTTGTGGGATTTTGGTTGTTAAAGACCCCCCTGAAGCTGTGACCTCAGTCCCTGGAGTCTTGGGGATGAACATTATTAAACGCTGTTATCAAGATCTCTTTGGGGCCTACGGTCAGTCTCTTTTTGAGACGCCTTCTGTGCTGCAGGCCCCTGGCCCAGTTGTTGAGGCCCTTCAAAAGTGTCACCAGGCTGCAGCCCAGGTTCCCGGAAACCCTGCTGGTTCAGTTAGGGTGCTAGGTAAACGGGCCCTTCGCATCCCCGGTGGGGTAATGAAGATAGTGGCCAGCACTTGCTCCTCACATTTCTCTGATCAGGCTGTGCTGTTTGAGCCCCCTGACTCTGGTCTGCCAAATGGGCTGCTGGCGTCTCCCTGTTTAGTCCGTGTTGTCCGGGGTACAGCTTATATTCCGGTGGTCAATGTGGGGACAACGGAGATCCTCTTGTACCCACGGGCCGGTCTGGGTGCTCTTAGTAGTGCCCAAGTTGTTAGTTTACCTACAGGGGTAACTGAGGTGAGGCCAACTACAGCTACCGTCTCTTCCCACGTCGCTTCTAGCTCCACCTCAGGGGTTACGCCACGAATAGACCTGTCTATGCTGACTGAGGAAGAGCAGGCAGAGGTGAGGTTGGTGTTAGAGGAATACAGTTCCGTTTTTGCGACCCATGAGGGAGACTTGGGTTGTACCAACCTTGTGTCCCATGACATTCCACTTTTGGATGATGTCCCTGTGAGGCAGAGATACCGCCGTATTCCCCCCTCAGAGTACGAAGCTGTAAAGGCTCACATCCACCAGCTCCTCGAAGCACAGGTCATTAAGGAGAGCAGTAGCCCTTATGCCTCGCCCATTGTTTTGGTCCGTAAGAAGGACGGCAGTTTGCGCTTGTGCGTAGATTATCGTCTTCTTAACAGTAAGACTAGGAAGGACGCTTTCCCCCTGCCACGCATTGAAGAAAGCCTTGATTCCCTTAGTGGTGCCCGCTGGTTCTCAACCATTGATCTGGCCAGTGGGTATAACCAGGTGCCAGTTTCGGAGCTAGATCGGCCCAAGACTGCTTTTTGTACTCCATTCGGACTCTTCGAGTTCAATCGAATGCCTTTCGGACTGTGTAACGCCCCAAGTACTTTCCAGCGGCTGATGCAGAGGATGTTTGGAGATCAACAAGGTCAATCTCTCCTCTTGTACCTTGATGATATTGTCATCTTCTCCTCCTCTGTGTCTCAACATCTGCAGCGTCTGGAAGTTGTGCTTGGTCGCCTTCAAAAGGAAGGCTTGAAGGCCAAATTTGAGAAGTGCACCTTCTTCCAGAAGGAAGTTAAGTACTTGGGCCATGTTATTTCCAGTGAGGGTGTCTCTACAGATCCTGAAAAGATTGAGGCTGTGTCCAAATGGAAGCGGCCCCGTCATGTTTCCGAGCTACGTTCCTTTTTGGGTTTTGCCAGCTATTACCGGCGTTTTGTAGAGGGCTTTGCCCAGTTGGCCAGTCCTCTGCATAGGCTAGTGGCTGAGCTCACCAGCAAAAGGTCCAGAAAGGGGTTGGAGCAGGCTCTTGGTGCTTCCTGGACGTCCCAGTGCGAGGACAGTTTTGAAGCTTTAAAGTCAAGGTTAGTGTCAGCCCCGGTTTTGGCTTATGCTGACTTTTCTCGTCCTTTCGTTTTAGAGGTTGATGCTAGTCACAGTGGCCTTGGGGCGGTGCTCTCGCAAGAGACCGACAGGGGCATTCAGCCTGTAGCATATGCCAGCCGAGGCCTAAGGCCCACCGAACGCAACATGGATAATTATAGCTCCATGAAATTTGAATTTTTAGCGTTGAAGTGGGCTATGACCGAAAAGTTCCGGGAATATCTGTTGGGCCATAAGTGCTTGGTTTTTACTGATAACAACCCGTTGAGCTACCTGCAGTCTGCCAAGCTTGGAGCCACTGAGCACCGGTGGGCTGCTCAGTTGGCCGCGTTTGATTTTGATATCAAGTATCGGTCAGGCCGCAGTAATCGCAATGCAGACGCACTCTCTCGGCAGTATTTGTCTGGTTCTGGCTTGGTTGAGGATGTTGTGCCAGCCACTTCAATCCCTAGGGCCCTCCAGCTTGTAGCTCGTCCAGACCCGGGAGTTGTGGCAACCCAGGGTGTCATATCTGCTTTCCCATCTCACCCCGCCGCTGATATCCGTGCTTTGCAGGAGGCAGACCCCCTAGTGAGTGAAGTTTTGGTGTTTTGGCGGAGACAGGCTAAGCCCACTCCCACTGAGAGGCCACAGGTTTCAAAGCCAGCCATGGCTTTGCTGCGTCAGTGGGACCGATTGGTCGAAAGAGAGGGTGTGCTCCACCGGCAGGTTTTTCAGTCTCATGGTGGGAGTGAGTCATTCCAGCTGATTCTGCCTGCTGTCCTGAAGCACGAGACTTTAACAAGACTGCATCAGGAGCATGGCCATCAGGGCATTGATCGGACCACCGACCTGGTGAGGCAGCGCTGCTACTGGCCAGGGATGTCTGCAGACATTAAACAGTGGGTCCATGAGTGTGAGCGTTGCCAGGTTGCTAAAGACTCTGGTTCAGTTCCGCATAGTTTCATGGGTCACCTGCTTGCCTCAGAACCCAATGAAATTGTGGCCATTGATTTTACCTTGCTTGAACCTTCCCGCAATGGCGTTGAAAATGTCTTGATTATGACAGATGTGTTTAGCAAGTTCACTGTTGCCGTCCCCACACGAGACCAACGGGCCTCCACTGTGGCCCAGGTCCTCGTTACTGAGTGGTTTTACAGATTTGGGGTTCCAAGCCGCCTGCACTCAGACCAGGGCAGGAGCTTTGAGAGTGCTTTGATTCACCAGCTTTGTTGTTTGTACGAGGTCGCTAAATCTCGCACTACCCCGTACCATCCAGCGGGCAATGGGCAGTGCGAGCGGTTTAATCGAACCCTCCATAACCTGTTGCGCACTCTCCCAGCTTCCAGGAAACGGGATTGGGTCTCCTGTCTGCCGCAAGTGTTGTTTTCATACAACACCACCCCTCATCAGGGTACAGGAGAGTCACCTTTCTACCTGATGTTTGGTAGAGAACCTCGTCTTCCCGTTGACTTCCTTTTAGGGCGGGTTCAGGATCCTGTACGTGGGGAGGTACAGGATTGGGTTGTCGAGCATCAAGCCAGGCTTAATGTGGCTTTTGAGGGTGCTCGGGAGCGATTGTTGTCCGCGGCTGGTCGCCGGAAAGAGCGCCATGATCAGCGGGTACGTGAGGTGCTTTTACCAGTAGGCCAATTGGTCTATGTAAGAGATCTCGGTGTTAGGGGTCGGCATAAAATCCAGGATGTCTGGAGCCCTGTTGTTCACCAGGTGTTAACAGCCCCAGCACATCAAGGTGCAGTCTACACTGTTGCTCCAGTGCATAACTTGCACCAAGCACGAACAGTCCATCGAGACATGTTGAAAGCTGTTCTCCCTGAGTCTCTAGCAGCCCCTCCTAGGGCCCAGTCGCCTTGCAGACCAGGACAGGTGGAGACTGACTCCCTCAGTGATGGTGATTTGTGGCTCTTGGTACCCGAAACACCTTTGCCTCCTGTGGGTCCGAGTAGTTCCTCTGCTTACACCCGTTCAGAGGTTCAGGCCAGTTCAAGTGCGCTTCCTACATCGAACGGCACTGTACCATCTGCTTGTCCTTGGTCCCCCTCAGAACAACCCAGCACTAGTCAGCAGGTGCACCGTCGGACTGCTCGCACTACAGCTGGCCACCATTCCAACCCTCACCATCTTCCCTTGCCGGCAGGCCAGCAGGGTGATCCACAACAGCCTGTGTCTAATGCCCAAATGGCAGTTTTCAGACCCTGGTGTTAGCATCAGTACTTTCTTTGTTTCATCGTCGGGCCGACGATGCAAAATCTGGGGGTAGATATGGCAGGATAGCGCTACACTCCTCCCCCTGAGGGGCAGTGTGGCAGGTAATCAGCAGGTGATCGCCTATAAATACGCCCGGTAAATACTTCCTCTTCCTCTTTCCGCTTCCTCTTCTCCTTCACGGAGCCGACAACCGTGTGCGTGGCGGCGTCTCGCTGGTCAGCAGATCGGGTTTTAAAACAAAGGTATGCATGCTTGCTCTGCTCGATTCATTCAGCTACATCACTTGCCGTGTGTTTATTGCGGGTTTGCTCCGTCCTGGCAGCAGGTTGTAACTGGTAGCTGGGTCCCCCCTTGGGCCGTGTGTGCGCTGTGCGCTCTCTGTGGGTAAGACGCTCAGTTGTCTGTCTTTTTTTATTAAGCTGCCGATGGTCTGGTTCTGAGATTTATTGATTATTGCTTTCTCCCAGCCATCACTGTCAGCGTCTGAGCTGCGGACTTTCTCCTCCTGCCGCTGTGACACCTCGATCCTGCTCTCCGTGCGCGGCTGTCACTCGCCGCTGGGAGCCTCGCTGCTGTTTTGGTTCTCTATTTGGTTCTCTACTTGGTTCTAATTGGTTCTACTTGGTTCTATTTGTACCGACGGCCAAAGCTGTCGCCAGACAGCCTGGACTACGTGGTCAACCCTCATAAAAGGCGGACATCCGAACTGTTTTAATCTGAGTGGCAGACACTCAATTATTTCGTTTGTTATTTTTATTTCCCGTTATTACTTTCTCTGAATTATGGTCGATTGGGTTTTGGGGTTATATTTGATTTATTGATTAGAAACTTTATTTTGTTTATTTTGATTAGATAATTTGTGATTTAGAATTGTTTATTTTGGGTATTGTGTGTGTGTGGGAGGGTTACCTTGTTTTCTGGTCTTTGATTGTGTTTTGTTGGTTGACAGGTGCTGAGGGCCCAGAGCGACAGCGGTTCCCTTGGTGGTGGTCCCTTTTCCACGTTTCGGGTTGCTGTGTCACGGGTGCAGTGTAGTTTTGGATCCCTCCCTTTTTGTTTGCTACCGCTGTCGTGGTAAGCCCCAGCCCGGTCCCCTTTTCTTTTAGTAACCTCCCATGTCACTTTTTCATTATTTGTTATTGTTGATTTAGTCTGTTGCTCCTTTTATTAAAAATAATTGTTTAATAAATAGATTTTTTATAATTGGACATCACGCTCTCGTCCTGTGGGATTCTTCAACCTGTGTGCCTTGTGTGATTTGCCAAACCTGGTTATATCCTGGGGTGAAAGCCCCCAGGTGGCGTTGTCAGCAACCCTCATACCGCTCGCCTTGCCACACAGAGTACAAGTACAGGGACAACGAAATGCAGTTGGCGTTCTAACCAGAAGTGCAAATGTGCGATAGAGGTACAGGTTTAAATGCAGGAATGCAGAGTAAGGTGCAACATTTAAAAACTTGAAAGTGACAGTGGTTATTAAAGTGACGGTAATTATCGGTAGTTAATAAAGTGACAAAGTGACAAACAGTGCAGATGGAGGTAGTGATCATCGAGGTATTAAACGGTTACTAACAGTAGCATAAACATGTAAGTAAAAAGTGTAAACAATGTACAATGTGCAAGAAGTGCGAATAATAGCAGTGTAATATAAGTAAGTGTGCAGGATGTGCTCTAGTGCAGTATAACAGTATAACAGAACGGGTACAACAGATGAATATGGGTTGTATGGGAATGGGGGGTGCAAAGGCAGTTAAGAATAAATACAATAAATAACATTACTATAAATTATAATATATGTGGTATGTCCAGGGGGGGTGAGGTGTGGGGGTGCTGGATGTGCAGGGGTGCATGTCCTTGGGGGGGTGGGGGGGGGGACCAGTTATTGGGTGGGCAGTGGTGAGTGTCCATGGGGGGCGGGGGGGTCAAGTGGGTCCAGGGGGGGGGGGGGAAGGGGGGAATGTTCATGTGGGTGTGGAGTTCAGGAGGCTGACAGCCTGGGGGGAAAAGCTTCCCGAACCTGCTGGTCCGGCTGCCCAGAGACCTGTAGCGCTTTCCAGAGGGGAGGAGGGTGAACAGTCTGTGGTTGGGGTGAGAGCTGTCCTTTGCGATGCTGCGCGCCTTACGCAGGCACCGCTTCCTCTGGACAGCCTCGATGGAGGGGAGTGGGGAACCCGGTGATGCGTTGGGCGATTTTCACCACCCTCTGCAGTGCTTTCCGGTCCGAGGTGGAACAGTTACCAAACCACACTGTGACACAGTTGGTTAGTACGCTCTCGATGGTGCTACGGTAGAAGTTCACCAGGATCTGAGGAGACAGGTGGGCCTTTTTTAGTCTCCTCAAGAAGAAGAGCCGCTGGTGAGCCTTCTTGATTAGGGCAGTGGTGTTGGAGATGTGGACTCCCAGAAACTTAAAGTTGGTTACCCGCTCAACCTCCGTCCTGTTAATGTGGAGGGGGGTGTGCGTGCCACCTTTTGTTTTCCTGTAGTCCACGATAATCTCCTTGGTCTTCGTGGCGTTGAGGAACAGGTTGTTGTTGGCGCACCACGCAGCTAGGCACTGAACCTCCTCCCTGTACGCTGACTCATCATTGTTGCTGATGAGGCCTATCACCGTTGTGTCGTCTGCAAACTTCAAAATGGTGTTTGAACCATGTGTCGGTGTGCAGTCGTGGGTGAAGAGAGAGTACAGGAAAGGGCTCAGCACACAGCCCTGTTGAACGCCAGTGTTCAGGGTGAGGGTGGAGGAAGTGTGACCGTTGATCCTAACAGACTGCGGTCTGTTGGTCAGGAAGTCCAGAGTTTGGTGATCAGTTTAGAGGGGTTGATGGTGTTGAATGCTGAACTGAAGTCAATGAACAGCATTCTAACATATGTATGGCTTTTGTCCAGGTGGGAGAGGGCGGAGTGCAGTGCCGTGGAAATGGCATCCTCTGTACTCCTATTCTGGCGGTAGGCACTCATACTCAGTATGGCACTCATACTCAGTATGAACTCATACAAGGGGTTTAAAAAGAAAATAACGGCAAGGGGCAATACTGTTGCCCATAATAAGGCTAGGGAGGCATGCTGGCAAAAAATAGCAGATTCTGTGCATAAGTGAAAAGATTCTTCATAGCCTAATTGTCTAAAAATAACTATGCCAAATGCAGAATTGTTCGCCATTAATCAGAATCAGAATCAGAAACAAGTTTATCGCCAAGTAAGTTTGCACCTACAAGGAATTTGACTTGGTGCAATTGGTGCAAAAGAAAAACAATATTAAAAATATAAGTAAAATAACTATAAATAAAAATAAAAATAACTATAAATATATACTGAGCAGTAGTGCAGTAGTGCAGTAGTGCATGCATTACTTGTCACAGGTGGGATTCGAACCCACGCCTCCAGGGGAGACCGCGACCTGAACTCAGCGCCTTACACCGCTGTTCCATCCTTACATATTTAGAAAAGTGTGCATATGATTGTAAAATGCAAAAGCAACCACCAACCTGCTTTATTGTCATTTAGGGAATTAATTTCAAATACATCCTATACGTAAAAAAGTATTGCATGTGCCGGAAGGTAGTGATGGTGGTGTGGTGGATCAGTATCTGAACTGCACGCCAGCGATTGGTGTTCATATCTTGCCTGTCCATCATCATGCCTTTTACCCCATCTAGATTGGGTGTTAGCACGACCGTCCGAACATGGGTACAAGTAAGAAGTAAGCACAAAAAAGAGTATTTTATTTTATTCTATTCTATTCTAAAAAAATATTCAATATGGTAAGTTGCAATAATGTCAGGTGAATGTCGCCTATGATTTGCAATAGGATAGGCTCTAACCTTTCATCTGATGTTGATTACCTGTAGCAAATAAGAAAAAAACTAATCGAAACACCCTGACTATGAGGCGGCGCCCAGCTTTAAGTAGCCGATCTAATCGGAAAGTTAGCTGAAAACCTCCTCCCAACCAGGTTTGGTTGCGAGCATAAAGCCTAGTTTATACTTCTCCGACTGCGTAATCCGTAATCCGACTGCGTAACTACGGACACCTCTCGAGCCCTCATACTTCTCCGTCGTGGTGACGGATACGCAATGCAATTTCCAGCTTGACCAGTAGGGGTCGCTACGCAAGACTGGCCATGACATTCACGCAAGTAAATAAGTACAAAAGGGAAAAATAGTTAAGAGGGGATCAATTGTTAAATAGAAAAGGGGACATGTTATAAATGAAATGCCTTTAAAAGTAAAAACCGTACACAAACTAAAAAAAAACAACTAATTACAACAATTCAGTGCAATTTGCCACCGTCTCTTTTAAGTTTCACAAGTTCAAGTAGGGGCGGCACGGTGGTGCAGTGGTTAGCACTGTCGCCTCACAGTGGAGTTTGCATGTTCTCCCCGTGCTTGCGTGGGTTCTCCGGGTACTCCGGCTTCCTCCCACAGACCAAAAACATGCAGGTTGGGGATTAGGTTAATTGGTGTCTCTAAATTGACCATAGGTGTGTATGTGAGTGTGAATGGTTGTTTGTCTATATATGTTAGCCCTGTGATAGGCTGGCGACCTGTCCAGGGTGTACCCCGCCTCTCGCCCGTTGCAGCTGGGATTGGCTCCAGCCCCCCCGCAACCCTCGTAAAGGATAAGCGGTTACGACAATGGATGGATGGATGGAAGTTCAAGTAGGTCGGCTTGCATTTTGGAGCTTTATGCGTCCATATAGTGAAGCGTATATATGTAGCGTATATATATAGCTTATATATATATATATATATATATATATATATATATAGCGTATATAGCGATATACATAAATGGCGCTGCCAGTGTTTACGTTGTGATAGAAGTCGATAGCGATAGAATATGATTCATTGTGAGTCATTCATGTGTAAATGACGTGTTTGGAGGACCAATCGCAGCCCTTGCGGTCTCCGTTGTGCGTAGACGGAGTAACGGATACTTAAAAAATATTTCAGGCCGACGGAGACGACGGAGAGGCTCTCCGTCAGGCTCTCCGTCGACGGAGAGGGCTCGCCGTATCCGTCGTCCGGCACTTTACGCAGAAGTATAAACTAGGCTTTAGTTACCAAGGTGATATAGCTCCCCTAAAAGAGAGCGACTTTCGTATGACAGCTAACCCAGGCTTTGAGCGCAACATACCTCGCTAACCCACTAATTGAGGTTCGTAGTACACCCCCCTCTCGGGCTGATTGCAGCTATTCACTAATTAGTGCACGGGGCAAACGCACCGAGCACTGGCCCTACAGCAAAGCTGTGGAGCCAGTGCTCGGGGCGAAGCCCCGAGCACTATTGTTATCCTGTGGATTTTTTCTTAAGATTATTAGTGCACGGGGCATACGCACCGAGCACTGGCCCTACAGCAAAGCTGTGGAGCCAGTGCTCGGGGCGAAGCCCCGAGCACTATTGTTATACTGTGGATTTTTTCTTATCTTTATCTTTATTATTCCTCTTCCTCGCGTTTTTTGATGCGTAACTAGACAAATGATATATCAAAATGTGCGTCTTCATCGGGATCGGTGTGCTTCAATACAAATTTTAAAAATATTAATTTTTCATGAAGTTATTTGCAAAAAACTGTGAATATTTTCCCATAGAGAATGCATGGGAGGAGGTCAAAAAATACATACTTTTACTGCTGTCTGCTGCTCCTGCATACTTTGACCTAGAGACTCCATTTCAACTTTAAACAGTAGACACAAGTCTTGTGTACTTTATGTATATTTCCATGTTTTGATAGGTCATATACTTTTTGATCAATCACTATTCAATGACCATGATCATTTTTGGAGAAATGATGAGATTACAATGGGTGTGTATTGCATGCCCTTATTAGGGTTAGAGTATAGCTAGAGTGGAGAGAGCTCCAGAAAAAAAAAAAAAAAAATCTCTTTCCACGCTGCTCCTGGCCACAGTTTACAATGTACACACATGATTTTTTTTCCAACTTTGTAGACATACGTGTTCTGTCTCTCACAATGTGTTTAAAAAATCGGAGAGATTTACAGAATTCGAATTAGCAGCCTCTAAGTGCGGCCAGTCGGTGTCTTCTCCTCATTGACTCCAATACAAATATTTCAAATATTTTCAGAGAAAAGCAGAACGGACCCCTGTTTTAAACTTGCGAGTGTCTCCGAAATATTTACTCTAGAAACATTGTAGAAACACGAAATCGTTCGGGAAGTCCTTACGGCGATGATGGTCTTGCTTTTTTTCTGATAGGAGCTACCGTTTTGTCAGAATAAGCCCAAATGTGAGACCAGTGCCGAGGCGGAAAATGGCTTTGTTATGGGTTCGTTACTGGTAGTCCGTACCATGACAATGCAAACTCCAGGGGGGGGGGGGGGGGGGGCTGGTGTTCTAATGGTTTGGCCCAGCTGAAAAGCGGGAAGTGCTGTGTTGTGTTTACCTCGCGTGCTTGCGTGTGTGGGTGAGTGACCTGTATCGATCGCGCGCAGCGCACACACACACACACACACACACACACACACAGACGCGATGTCTTGCAGACGCACAGAGGTGCAGTTCAGCCGTGTCTACCTGCTGAATGTAACCGCTGTGAAACTATCGGGAAATAACGATTCATTTCGCTGATTAACGGCGGTGCAGTTCAGCCGTGTCTACCTGCTGAATGTAACCGCTGTGAAACTATCGGGAAATAACGATTCGTTTCGCTGATTAACGGCTTTATCGAGACCGGCGCTCGCTCTCTGTTATTGTACGTCTCTCTACCAAAGTGCTCTATCTCTCTCCGTCTCTCTCTCGTCATCGGACACAAATCAAATTAAATGTGAATGTAAAGTAAACCTAACACTAACCCTAACCTCAACGTCTCTGTAGAACTCGCGCGTGCTTGCGTGTGTGGGTGCTTGCAAAACTGTCATTTTAATTCATAACATTGATTGACACACACACACACACACACACACACACACACACGCACACACGCACACACGTACACACACACACACACACACACACGCGTCCCGACCGCAGCAGTTGATCAGTGATGGGCAGTGAGATCTGTCTGTCTTGTCGTTGATAAATAAACTGTGAGATATCGAGTCTCCGTTGCCATGGTTACCATCTAGCGTCTCTCTCGTCATCGGACACAAATCAAATTAAATGTTGTTTCTATTTTGTGTAAATTAGTTTAATGCTTTTGTGTTTTCTTGTATTATCAGTTCAAGTTGTTGTACTTGCCTGTGAAAATCGTGGATAGTAGCGTGTTTTGTAACGTGTTGGGGGAGTGTCTCCCAGAATGCACTGCGACATTCTGGCATTCTGTTTCATTACATGTTATTGCTATTAGATAGGGTTTGGAGGCGAATTTTCAGGACATGTTGGGTTCCTTACATTTCGCTGTTTCATGACGTTCAGTTTGTTGACTGCTGTTTTTGGGATCAGCATCATTACTCAAACGGCTGTGACTCTGATAGAGGTTCACACTCCGGTAGCGTTATCCGTGCACTATCAAAATTTCCCTCGAGGGAATTTTTGAACTCTAGTTATTCTTTTTATTATTATTCCTCTTCCTCGCTTTTTTGATTCGCTACTAGTCCTACAACTCGAAGAGTTGTAGGACAAATGATATATCAAAATGTGCGTCTTCATCGGGATCGGTGTGCTTCAATACAAATTTTAAAAATATTAATTTTTCATGAAGTTATTTGCAAAAAACTGAATATTTTCCCATAGACAATGCATGGGAGGAGGTCAAAAAATAAATACTTTTACTGCTGTCTGCTGCTCCTGCATACTTTGACCTAGAGACTCCATTTCAACTTTAAACAGTAGACACAAGTCTTGTGTATTTTATGTATATTTCCATATTTTAATAGGTCATATACTTTTTGATCAATCACTCTTCAATGACCATGATCATTTTTGGAGAAATGATGAGATTACAATGGGTGTGTATTGCATGCCCTTATTAGGGTTAGAGTGGAGAGAGCTCCAGAAAAATAAAAAAATAAATCTCTTTCCACGCTGCTCCTGGCCACAGTTTACAATGTACACACATGATGTTTTTCCAACTTTGTAGACATACGTGTTCTGTCTCTCACAATGTGTTTAAAAAATCGGAGAGATTTACAGAATTCGAATTAGCAGCCTCTAAGTGCGGCCAGTCGGTGTCTTCTCCTCATTGACTCCAATACAAATATTTCAAATATTTTCAGAGAAAAGCAGAACGGACCCCTGTTTTAAACTTGCGAGTGTCTCCGAAATATTTACTCTAGAAACATTGTAGAAACACGAAATCGTTCGGAAAGTCCTTACGGCGATGATGGTCTTGCTTTTTTTCTGATAGGAGCTACCGTTTTGTCAGAATAAGCCCAAATGTGAGACCAGTGCCGAGGCAGAAATGGCTTTGTTATGGGTTCGTTACTGGTAGTCCGTACCATGACAATGCAAACTCCAGGGGGGGCCTGGTGTTCTAATGGTTTGGCCCAGTTGAAAAGCGGGAAGTGCCGTGTTGTGTTTACCTCGCGTACTTGCGTGTGTGGGTGAGTGACCTGTATCGATCGAGCGCAGCACACAAACACAAACACACACACACACACACACACAGACGCGATGTCTTGCAGACGCACAGAGGTGCAGTTCAGCCGTGTCTACCTGCTGAATGTAACCGCTGTGAAACTATCGGGAAATAACGATTCATTTCGCTGATTAACGGCGGTGCAGTTCAGCCGTGTCTACCTGCTGAATGTAACCGCTGTGAAACTATCGGGAAATAACGATTCGTTCCGCTGATTAACGGCTTTATCGAGACCGGCGCTCGCTCTCTGTTATTGTACGTCTCTCTACCAAAGTGCTCTATCTCTCTCCGTCTCTCTCTCGTCATCGGACACAAATCAAATTAAATGTGAATGTAAAGTAAACCTTACACTAACCCTAACCTCAACGTCTCTGTAGACACCGCGCGTGTGTGGGTGCTTGCAAAACTGTCATTTTAATTCATAACATTGAGTGCCACACACACACACACACACGTCCCGACCGCAGCAGTTGATCAGTGATGGGCAGTGAGATCTGTCTGTCTTGTCGTTGATAAATTAATTGTGAGATATCGAGTCTCCGTTGCCATGGTTACCATCTAGCGTCTCTCTCGTCATCGGACACAAACCAAATTAAATGTTGTTTCTATTTTGTGTAAATTAGGTTAATGCTTTTGTGTTTTCTTGTATTATCAGTTCAAGTTGTTGTACTTGCCTGAGGAAATCGTGGATAGTAGCGTGTTTTGTAACGTGTTGGGGGAGTGTTTCCCAGAATGCATTGCGACATTCTGGCATTCTGTTTCATTACATGTTATTGCTATTTGATAGGGTTTGGAGGCGAATGTTCAGGACATGTTGGGTTCCTTACATTTCACTGTTTCATGACGTTCAGTTTGTTGACTGCTGTTTTTGGGATCAGCACCATTACTCAAACGGCTGTGACTCTGATAGAGGTTCACACTCCGGTAGCGTCACCCGTGCACTATCAAAATTTCCCTCGAGGGAATTTTTGAACTCTAGTTGTTGTTGTTGTTGTCCAATTTGATATTCTAATATTGCAGGTTGTATTAGTTGGCTTAATATCAAGGTATGCAGAAAAATTATAAACGTAATAAATGAATGTGTCAAACCAATTAACAGACTAAATGACTGAACAGGTAAATGCAAATAGCAATATTTCCAACTTGATTTGTAGATATGTTTTTTTTCTATATTCACTTACTCAGGGCTCTCAAGTGTCACGCATTGAGCGTGACGGTCACTCTTTTCGGTCTTTTGTCACGCTCTCCCGCCACACATGGCATTTCTCACGCTGAAAAATAACTTATAATATGCCGCAGCACCCAACATTTCTCTAGCTCTCACTATGGAACAGGCGCGTCTCCTCTGGTGTTCTAAATCGCAGCCCGTCACTTACCAGCTAATCAAAAAAAAGAAGGGGCTACATAATAGCCAATCAGAAAATAGCATTGTAGTATCTGGGTAAGATGTAACGCAACAACCAATGAAAAAAGCTCGTTCGCGTGATTCTGCTACAACAAGCTTACGAAAGTTTCGAAGCACCAAGAGAGGAAACCAGGAGCTCCGAGCATCACTTCAAGCACGGAGTAAGATTGCGACCCTGGTTTTAGTTCTCCCGCATTCAAATACCAATGCTGAGAGGGTGTTTTCAATGGTCGGGCTAAACAAAACCACTACACGCAACAGCTTGGCTTTAGATGGGACATTGTCCTCCATCATGACCCTCAAAATGGCTGGGCCAAACTGTTTTAAATGGGAGCCTACACCACAAATGATCAAGGAGTCCAAAAAGGCAACCAACACGTACAATCAAAAACACCAGTCATAATCTCTCACACTCACACACACACACACACACACACAGTGATGTTACGGATGATACCGAGGCTTTGAAGCGCGTATCGAGTACGTCAAGTCCTTTTCAGCAAGGCCCCGTATCGAGGCTTGTGTTGTATGGGTGAGATGACGTCATGCGTGACGTTCGAAGCCTCGTTTGGCTCCGCCGCTTCGAAATGTGGTTCAGTTTTGCCGGACGTTTCGACTCCATAAAGAAGTCCCGTATCTGGATACGAACTCGTGGGTTTTTGTTAGTCGGAGTTGAGCAGTGGTTTTTGCGGTGATTTGTGTACTTAAAGAATTTATTTGCGATGGAGCCAGCTTTCTCTCAGATTTCTCCCAATAATACAATATCCAATGACATAAATAAGTGTTGTTAAATTTTTTGCTCGTAAGATACAGTGGTGTAATGGGTAGGGTGATGTGCAAGTAATCCAGCGACCCGCGTTCAATTCTGACCTAATGCGTCGTTTAATTTTTTTTAAATTTTTGACTTTGTGTTAGAAATATCACAGAAAGACAAAGTTGTCTTTTTCCGCTAATTTACATTAACATAAAAACATTCGTAGACCACATAACACATTCTGATGCTATTGTTTTGGTGCAGGTTTTCAGCATATTGTATTTTTATTGCCCTGTAGGTGTCACTAGCGTGCACTCGAAGCCTCGAGAAATGAACCACTTTTCAACACATCTGGCCGAAAGGCTTCAACGGTTCATGAAGCTTTGTCTCGCCATCACTACACACACACACACACACACACACACCAGTGTTATAGGTGTTCTGTTGCAGTTGTATTGTAGTCGTAGTGTCGTATTGATGGTTTCTGTTGTGTTTTTGCGCCTCCTACTGGCCAATATTTAAAAAGCGTAAATAGACGCTAGACTTTTATTTTGAACGGTGAAAGTTAAGGAAGTGACTCAGTTCAGGAAGTTGATTGAAGAACGTGCAGACAACGAACAACCACATGTCAGAAGTCTTCTAGTGAATCTGCAAACATCTTGTCCTTTTCAAGAGCATCGTCCGTATGTATTATATATTTTGTGTTTGTTGACATGTTCTCACTGATATTTGCAGAAATTAGTAGAGTTTAACAAATTTATTTTACATGCCAATAACTGCTATTCTGTATGTTTTTGTCTTGTAGTTTTACCCTTTTTGAAACCAGTAAACCTGTTGAAAACAAAGCAACGTCTTCAGAGTCTTGGTTGAAAGAAGGTGTTATCTGGCTGTCAAATCTCCTCGTGAAAGGTGCAGTGGGGACAGCACAGTAAAAGGACGGCACTTATACGGACAAGGTGACACAGCAGGCATGAAACACTGGAACGGACACTGAATTTGGCATCGGATACTGACATTGAACAGTGAAAACAGCTATTACAGTATATAACTATTTACTATCTACATTAAACATGTCGGATAATCAGTCAGAGTCACTGAAAACACGATCTTATGCCTCACGCTCCTCAAGCAGATCATCATCCACAAATAATGCCGCTGCAGTAGCCAAGGCTAAAGCAGAAGCCGCTAAAGCACGCCTTTCTTTCGCTGAGAAGGAGATGAAAATGAAAATAGAGAAAGCCCACCTTGAGGCTTCAATAGAAAAGTTGAACTTAGAGAAGGAAACTGCTGCAGCTGTAGCTGAAGCAGAGGTCTTAGAGGCAGCAGCTAATGTCAGTGAAGAGCAACACAGTTTCAAGCATGAGGTAGATGCAACCCCACTTGACCCTGTACAACGCACAAGAGACTATGTCGTGGAGCAGGCCGAAGAATACAAGCGCAGACAGGTGGCTCAGACAATAGGCCGGCTCCCTCAAGACAAGGTTGGAAGGGCATATACAGAGCCAACACCTCTTCACTCTGTTCAAGCCCCATGCCTCAAAACAGAAGACCGCCTTCCCGTTACGACCACATTCGACTCCCAGCATTACCTTCTGCCACCAGCTCAGCGTAAGTCTCAGAACCCATTCCTTACCTCCGACACAAATCATGGTCAAGACGGTGTTACTTTCAAAGATCACACCAATCAGATTCCTCTCTCCCACAACGAAGCACCACATAGTATTTACCCGGGCGACTCTAACATGTCAGACTTCATCAGATTCCTCGCTCGTCGCGAACTTGTAACCACTGGGCTACTCCGCTTCAATGATCAACCAGGGAGCTACAGACCATGGCAACGCTCTTTTCAAAATACAGTCAGAGATTTGAACTTGACATGCAGCGAGGAAATGGATCTCCTTGTGAAGTGGCTGGGGAGTGAGTCAGCCGAGCACGCAAAACGCATAAGAGCAGTACATATGAACCAGCCGGAGAGAGGATTGAGGATGATATGGGCCAGACTAGAAGAGTGCTATGGCTCACCAGAAGCAATAGAGAAAGAACTATTTTAAAGGCTAGATAGCTTTCCCAAAGTGAGCAAAGATTACTCAAAGCTACGAGACCTGAGTGATCTTCTGATGGAGATTGAGGCAGCCAAGCTCGACGGGGATCTTCCAGGGCTTTCTTATCTAGACACTGCCAGGGGTGTCAATCCCATTGTCCAGAAGCTACCTTATGGCCTGCAAGATAGGTGGCTATCAGTCGGCTCCAACTATAAGCAACAACACTGTGTGGCTTTCCCTCCCTTTTCAGTCTTAGTTAGCTTCATCCGCCACGAAGCTAAGATCAGGAATGATCCAAGCTTCAACCTTATGGATCAAACAGACGCTCCTAACAGAGGTGTAGCGGATAAGCCTCCTTGGAAACAAAACAGACAGAGAGAGGTTTCAGTGTACAATACAAGTGCTTCTGACACATCATCCCCTGATCAAGATCCACAACAAGCCGCACTCCTTGCAAAAGTGCCGAGCTTTTCGTGAGAAGCCTATAGAGGAGCGGAAAGCTTTTCTCAAGCAAAACAACATCTGTTTTAAGTGCTGTGTCTACTTCCCACATCGCCAGAGAATGTATGTCCAATGTTGGATGCAACGAATGCAGAAGTGAGAACCACACATCTGCTCTCCACCCAGGACCAGCACCTTGGAGCAAAAGAGCAGGGTCCTATTTAGAGCATGACGGGGAGCAAGACTCCAGTCCATCCTCACCATCGGCAGAGCATGGCGGGGAGCAAGATTCCACCCTGTCCTCAGAGGTGACAGCTCACTGCACACAGGTCTGTGGAGGTGATCTTGCTAATAGATCCTGCTCAAAAATCTGCTTAGCGAAAGTATACCCCACTGGTTCCAGAGACAGAGCAATAAAAGTGTACGTCATTCTCGATGAGCAGAGCAACCGATCATTAGCCCGCTCTGAATTCTTCGATGCCTTCAACATCCAAGGCCCCAGTTCTCCATACTGTCTCAAGACCTGTTCAGGAGTGGTGGAGACTCTGGGAAGAAAAGCGTCGGGCTTCTGTATAGAGTCTCTGGATGGGAAGTTGTCTCACACTCTGCCAAGCCTCCTGGAGTGCAACAAGATTCCGGACAACAGGGCAGAGATCCCAACCCCCAGTGCTGCTCTCTATCATGCTCACCTTAAATCAGTGGCCCACCTAATCCCTGAGCTAGAACCCACAGCTCCCATCATGCTCCTCCTCGGCCGTGATGCGATCAGACTGCATAAGATTTGCAAGCAAGTGAATGGACCCCATGATGCTCCATACGCCCAGAAGCTTGATTTGGGATGGGTACTCGTGGGTGACGTCTGCTTAGGAAGTGTTCATAAGCCAGCCACCGTGAACACATTCCACACCAACATCTCAGAGGGACGCCAAACCATCTTCAAGCCTTGTCCAAACATTTTCCTAGTGAAGGAAAGGTATAGCCAACCATCTTCAGATCCTGTTGACAAAGGCTCTAGAGAGAGATTTACCTGCAGTGATTACGATACTCATCTGGGCTGCACAGTGTTCCAGCTTACAGACATGGACAACAAAAAGGCTCCTTCCATTGAGGACATCGCCTTCATCAAAATAATGGAACGCGGCCTGGAGAAAGATGACAGTAACAGCTGGGTAGCTCCATTGCCATTCAGGGTACCAAGGCATCGCCTCCCTGATAACCGGGCGCAGGCCCTTCGTCGACTCTCTTCCCTCAGACGCAGCCTAGATAGGAAACCAGAGATGAGACAACACTTCTTCTCATTTATGAAAAAGATATTTGACAACAAACATGCTGAAGTGGCACCCCCTCTTAAGAAAGAAGAAGAGTGCTGGTACCTACCTACCTTCGGTGTATACCATCCTAAGAAACCTGGCAACATCCGAGTAGTATTTGATTCTAGCGCCCAGCACAATGGAGTGTCCCTCAACAATGTCCTGTTAACTGGGCCAGACCTTAATAATGCTCTTCTGGGAGTGTTGATCAGGTTCCGCAAAGACGCCATCGCTGTGACTGCAGATATACAGCAAATGTTCCACTGTTTCCTCGTGAGGGATGAGGACCGGAACTTCCTCAGGTTCTTTTGGTTCCAGAACAACGACCCTACTCAAGACATCATCGAGTATCGCATGAGGGTCCACGTGTTTGGGAACAGTCCATCCCCAGCAGTGGCTATATACTGCCTCAGACAATCAGTCAAGGAAGCTGAGCCAGATGTTAAACAGTTTGTGAACCGTGACTTCTACGTGGACGACGGCCTGAAATCACTCCCTACAGCTGAAGCCGCCATGAGCCTGTTGAAGAGGACACAAGACATTCTCGCTAAATCAAACTTGAGATTACACAAAATCGCCTCCAATAGCAAAGAGGTCATGGAGGCCTTCACACCAGAGGACCGTGCTAGCAATCTGAAAGACTTGGACATAGGCTTAGACTCGCCGCCAATGCAATGCAGCCTTGGTCTCAACTGGGATCTCGTGACGGATGCTTTCACATTCAAGGTCACCGATGAAGGCAAGCCATTCACACGACGAGGGGTTCTGTCGGTCGTGAACAGTGTCTATGACCCTCTCGGATTTGTCGCCCCAGTCACCGTACAAGGCAAGCACATCCTCAGAGAGCTCACACAGCAGAAAACCGACTGGGACTCCCCATTGCTGCAAGAGATGGAGGATGTATGGGTCTCTTGGCGAGACTCCCTCAAAGGCCTGAGCGACCTTCACATCCCAAGATCTTACACAAAAGTATCTCCCTCTGAAGCCACACGCAGAGAGCTGCATGTTTTTTCAGACGCTTCAACAAAGGCAATAGGTGCCGTTGCTTATCTTAAAGTGACAGACAAGGATGGCAGTAATCATGTAGGCTTCGTTATGGGGAAAGCAAAACTAACCCCTCAGCCCGAACACACTGTTCCAAGACTCGAACTTTGTGCTGCAGTCTTGGCTATAGAGCTGGCCAACCTCATTTCAGAGGAGATCGACATGAAGTTTGATGCCACTACCTTCTACACCGATAGCAAGGTGGTATTAGGATATATCAAAAATGAAACCGGGCGTTTCTACGTCTATGTAAGCAACCGTGTGATACAGATTCGAAGGTCATCTTGCCCTGAGCAATGGAGGTATGTACGCACAGATCAAAACCCTGCAGACTATGCAACCAGGTTTGTCAATGCCGCCCACCTCTTGGATACAACATGGCTCCATGGACCTACCTTCCTGGAATATCCTACTCAGAGTCAACTAGAGGAAGAAACCTTTGAGTTGGTCGATCCCACAATGGATACAGAAGTCCGTCCGCAGATTTCTACTCTTGACACCACAACTTTAGCCAAGCAGCTAGGATCGCAACGCTTTACCAAGTTCTCTACCTGGACCTCTCTGACTCATGCCATTGCTCGTCTTACTCACATTGCTCAAAACTTCCACAATGACCAAGCCAACAAGTGTAGTGGCAGCAACGGCTGGCATGTATGTCAGGCGGCACATTCAGTGGAGCAACTCGTGCAGTCCCGACGTAGCATTATCCATGTTGTACAAGAAGAGGTATACGGTCAAGAACTCGCCTGTCTCAAGAATAACGAGAATATTCCCCAAAACAGCCCTCTCAAGACCTTAGACCCCTTCATTGATCCTCACGGGCTGTTAAGGGTCGGAGGTCGTATCGGTGAAGCAAAGCTCGATCAGGATGAGAAGAATCCTCTGATCATTCCCGGCAAACACCACATTGCAACCCTGCTGATCAGACACCATCATCATCAAACTTTGCATCAGGGACGACATTTCACAGAAGGGGCCATCCGTGCTGCCGGTCTTTGGATAGTTGGCGGCAAGAGACGGATAAGCAGTACGATACATCAGTGTGTCACCTGTCGCAAACTTCGTGGAGCTTCCCAAACACAGAAGATGGCCGACCTTCCCGCTGACCGCCTCTCCATGGAACCTCCATTCACGAATGTCGGGCTTGATGTGTTCGGTCCTTGGGCTATTGTTTCACGTCGCACCAGAGGAGGCCTCGCCCATGACAAGAGATGGGCCGTCGTATTCACCTGCATGACCGTGAGAGCAATCCATATAGAGGTGATAGAATCTCTGGACACATCAAGCTTCATCAATGCCCTCAGGCGTTTCCTCGCAGTTCGTGGTCCAGTCAAACAGATCCGGTCTGATAGAGGGACAAATTTTACTGGTGCCGCTAAGGAACTGAAGATCCCCTAAAACATTGACAGGGCCTCGGTCGAGAGATACCTCACTGAGCATAATTGCTCCTGGATCTTCAACCCTCCCCACGCCTCTCATATGGGTGGGTCCTGGGAGAGAATGATTGGGATGTCAAGGAGGATCCTTGACTCAATGTTTCTGCAGCTTGGACCTGTAAAGTTGACACATGAGGTACTTACTACTCTCATGGCTGAGGTGGCAGCCATCATCAATGCCAGGCCGCTCGTCCCAGTGTCTACCGACCCCACTGACCCTCTCATACTTACACCTGCTACTCTCCTCACCCAGAAGACTGGTCTCTCTTCTTCTCCTCCTGGGGACTATGTACCCCAGGATCTCTTTAGACGACAGTGGCGTCAAGTCCAGCACCTGGCTCAAACCTTTTGGAGCAGGTGGCAGAAGCAGTATCTCTCTACATTACAACCTCGAAGAAAGTGGCAGACTAGCCAGCCTGATCTAGAGCCAGGGAGCATTGTGCTCCTCAAGGATGTACAACTGGAGAGAAACAAATGGCCTTTAGGGATTGTTACTCAGACCTTCCCCAGCAAGGATGGTAGAGTGCGAAAGGTAGAAATCAAGGTCTCCAGGAGAGATGGGAGTAAGCTCTTCTTAAGGCCGGTCTCTGAGACAGTTCTTCTTCTCTCTCCAAAGTAGTCTCTTGTCATTAATGGTGGGTAATAGTGGCATTACATTTTGCCAGATGGGGAGTGTTCTGTTGCAGTTGTATTGTAGTCGTAGTGTCGTATTGATGGTTTCTGTTGTGTTTTTGCGCCTCCTACTGGCCAATATTTAAAAAGCGTAAATAGACGCTAGACTTTTATTTTGAACGGTGAAAGTTAAGGAAGTGACTCAGTTCAGGAAGTTGATTGAAGAACGTGCAGACAACGAACAACCACATGTCAGAAGTCTTCTAGTGAATCTGCAAACATCTTGTCCTTTTCAAGAGCATCGTCCGTATGTATTATATATTTTGTGTTTGTTGACATGTTCTCACTGATATTTGCAGAAATTAGTAGAGTTTAACAAATTTATTTTACATGCCAATAACTGCTATTCTGTATGTTTTTGTCTTGTAGTTTTACCCTTTTTGAAACCAGTAAACCTGTTGAAAACAAAGCAACGTCTTCAGAGTCTTGGTTGAAAGAAGGTGTTATCTGGCTGTCGAATCTCCTCGTGAAAGGTGCAGTGGGGACAGCACAATAGGCCTAAACCAAAAGTGAGGGAAAATAGGGGTAATCTTGTTATTTTTTGTGAAGACACATACACAGAAAATTGGAATGAATAACTAGAGTTCAAAAATTCCCTCGAGGGAAATTTTGATAGTGCATGGGTGACGCTACCGGAGTGTGAACCTATATCAGAGTCACAGCCGTTTGAGTAATGGTGCTGATCCCAAAAACAGCAGTCAACAAACTGAACGTCATGAAACAGTGAAATGTAAGGAACCCAACATGTCCTGAACATTCGCCTCCAAACCCTATCTAATAGCAATAACATGTAATGAAACAGAATGCCAGAATGTCGCAATGCATTCTGGGAAACACTCCCCCAACACGTTACAAAACACGCTACTATCCACGATTTCCTCAGGCAAGTACAACAACTTGAACTGATAATCAGTGTTGGGCAAGTTACTCTAAAAAAGTAATTAGTTAAAGTACTAGTTACTTCTCCCAGAAAGTAACTAAAGTAGTTACTGAGTTACAAACTCTAAAAGTAACTAGTTACTTTGGAAAGTAACTATTGCGTTACTTTCAAATAATTTTTAAATACTGATGTGTCAAATAATTTGGACCCCATCTCCATCCCTTTTTGAAAGAACTTAAAAAAACATGTGTGTTCAATTATTTATGATAAATCTGAGTATTTAAATGAATACTCAATAGGCCTACATTACAAACAGAAATCCACAGTGCACAAATCTAAACAATTTTAACATTGCTGTGGGAATGTGAGACTTCACAATATATCTTTTGGAACTTGATATTTATTGAACGCATATGATTCATCTTACGATAGGACTCACGTGAGATTTACGAAACTGTCGTATCACACCAATCCCAGCGTACGAAGGAGCTTGATGTTGATAAATACGGCGGCTGCCTTCTGAACTCCACACCCATATGAACACTGCCCCCCCTATATGGAAACAAATCACTGTTGCAGTCAACAATGTGTCCCATGTTCAGCGGGCTACGCTCGTTTGATAAATGAGGGTTTTATGCAATTAAAGGTCCCATATTATGCCCCGTTTCCACAAATTAAAATAGTTCCCAGGTGTGTCAAAGACATGTCTGTGACATGCTTTGGTCAAAATTGCCTTTGGATCAAATATTGTAGGTCTCTCTTCATCACCTAAAAACAGCTCTGTTCAAAACGGTCTGTTTCAGGGCCTGTCTCTTTTATGTAAATGAGCTACACCAGACCACGCCCACCTCTCTGCGAGGGGCGTGGTCCCTACGGAGCCGAGCCTCGGCTCCATAGCCATGTGCTAATGTTTACAGACTGACTCGGCCAATGGCTGAAACTCCACAGAAACTCTGTGGTTCAACCTAGAGTACTATAGAGAGGACTCTAGTTCAACCCTACCAGTTTGAGCCTGAATCTGACCCAGAGGGAGAGACGCCGGCTGAAATTCTTACTCTGCGGCTGCCGCAGGAGGTTTCTGAATGGTAAGTTACATATATCATGCGACTTTATATATTTATTTTTTTACGTTCTGTGTGTTATTACACTGTTACTTACATGTTAGCTCCTGCTAACGGTTACGTCTTCGCTGTATCTTTGTTACTTCGAGCTTTTTTGGTGAATGAGCAATTTTGTAAATAGTGTAGTAACATTATACTTATCTCTCTTGACTGTATTCTTGCTATCTACGGATAAATGTATAATGTAGAAACTAGTAGGCTATCAAACGATGCTTGCATAGTAGGCCTAACCTAAATTCTATATTTTGCAAAGTTTGTGATTGTTTTAGCTGAGGTGTTTCATCGTAACAGCACGCTGACGTTTGTTGTTCTAGGTCTTTAGGATTTACTTTTGTATTTCAGCATAAATATGTCTGTCTGTATCAGTAATGTGTCATTCTGGTAGAAAATCGAGGCAGTGTAATGTTGATTAAAATGCCACTGTTTTCCATCTCAACATTATTCAAATGTCACAAGTTTTATGCACTTGACATGGTTAGGAAAATCTTACTTCTTATCCAACTATGCTTGTGTACTTGCATTCAAGTGAAATTCTAACTAATTTTCTTTTGACAGGTGTTTGTGTGGAAACTGCAACACCATTCCCACAGAGCAGGAAAATGTCTGCTGTCTTGAGATAGCACAGGTTGATTGTTGATTGTTGAGTCTTGATTATGGTTTATTTCATACTTATGAAACACAATGGCATTTATTGTTTGTAGTACCTTGTTTGCAGGTTACCAGACGGCTGCAGGAGGTTGAGGGGAACCAGAAATGCATGGTGGACCATCCTGGATTGGAGCCTGTATGCCTCAATGTATACTCGCTCCAGAATGCAAGCCAAATTTTGTAGACACTTTTTAAACATTTATTGACATTGCATTTCTAACAAATAAGTTATAACTGTGCTAATCAAAACAAAGTAGCATAACAAAATAATAGATATATATAATAGATGTGTATAGACAAGAAAAAAATGTACAACTCCACATAAACACATTAAATGTTCAATGCAACGAAGCTTCTGGTGGGAGTAGGCGCAGGAGGAAACATGTCAGCCCGATGGGATGGATGGCAGGCCGGTGTTAGAGCAGGTTGACGGGTACCACGCAGGTGTAGACTCAGGGATGGAGAATCTGTAGAAACACAGAGAGTGTGTGAAAATAGTTTAGTGGTAGTAGTAGAGGGGAGGAGACGAGAGGAGGGATAGTGCTCTTAGTAGCCATATGTTTTAGCAGGCAATCCATAAAAATAAAATGGGATACAAAACAAAAAAGTAATTGCTATATCTTGTCCAATTGCTTGAAGTCGTTACAGGTACCTTGCATATCGCTCTTTTGTGAGCTGGTGTTGGGGCTTGCTGGGACGCAGAATCCGGGTCGTCATCCCAGCTTGTGTGGTCCTTAGAATCCAAACGGAGTTTCCTGATGCCACAGGTCACTACGTGGGATTCAAATAGCTGCTTGATTGAAGCGGGACACATAACCCGCAATGACCTCCTCCTTGTCTGGCCGCTCAAACTGTGCAGCAAGGTCTTCAGGAACAGGGATTGCCAGGACTGCATCAGTGTAGGGTGCCGGGTCCATAAACACCTTCTCGAAGATGAGGTCCATCATGTCCACTACATACCCTGTTTTATACAAGAAATGCACAGACATTGTTTACTTTTTTCAGAGACTGAAAGTGTTTTGCTCATTACCTCCTGACACTTTATCTAATTTATTATTTTTCATAAGGTTTGTGTGTGTGTGTGTGTGTGTGTATTACTTTATACAGTTATTTATTGTTGAAATGTTTATAGATTGTAAGTGCAACAAGTAAAAAAAATCCTTTAGTTTTGGTATAAAAAATTAAAAAGTAAACTCTTACTGTATGTTGGCTCTGTCTTTAGGGGTTTTGCTCTACACTCTCCCTTCAATGCCTTCGGGAAGTGCACCTTGAAGAGGGGTACACCTTGGTCCGTCTTTGCTTGTGGTCGGTTGGCGTTTTCGTTGTAGTACATTGCCGCCAAGTAGAGTCTGTAATAACAAAAGAAAAAAATCTAAAATGTCAGAAACTTTATTATATTTATGATAACATGTAAATCCTTACTAACTTCTTCCCAAGTAAATGCAGCCTAATGAACCTGGCTGTTTACCTGCACTCCTGTAAGAAGCCCGAGAGTCTTGAAGGACAGCTGTGTGCCTGCACAACGTGTTTCCATCTCTGTCTGGCATGCAACATCTCTTGATGCAGGAATCTGTGCCGTTGATTTTTTTGATGAGCTGGTCTATAACAAGCACACAGGGGTTAGAAAAAAACATCTTCTCAGAACAAATGTAATCATCCCTCCCCCCACTATGTATCTGAGAACAGTGAGAAACATTTTTTTCACATGCATTTTAATATACCATTGAATAATGACTGAATACATAAGGTAAGCAACAAAACATAGTTTGTTTGTATGCACAGGACAGGCCAGGACAGTCTGATGACAGAGAGCTCTGAGGTTGAAGTCCTATAATAACAAAATGCACCCGAGACAGTGACATGTCTGTAGCTACGACATATCCGCTATTCTGCTGCAGCAGAGGAAACTCTGTTGTTCTCAGCTCCACGGCCACTCGTGGCCACGACCGCTAAAATGCGGGACGATACTGTAAACCGGTGCGTGTTTATCAAAGCTTGGTCGCCGTGCAGAGGCACCGGTCGGTTTGACCTGCGTTCAAAACGCCTCAGGCAGTGATCACTGCTCCAATATAATGGGTAAACCTGAAACTCACCCAGTGATAAACGTTCCGCGGTGCAAAAATAAGGGCGATTAAAATGCGTTATGTTTGTGTCATTCATTCATCTTAATGAACGCGTTAAAGTCCCGGCCCTAGTTTTAACGTAACTTTAGTATAAGCAGACTATGTCGCGGCCCAACAGTACTTTATGCTAGCTGCCATGCTAACAGGGGCCGCCAAGCCGGCTAAACAGTAAATCAGAATAAAATGTTCAAACTTACAGCTTCCACGTTCGTAGTTGGATCGCGGACAGTTGGTACCGATCCATTTTTAATCCGCAGGGATTTAGCAAATCCAGTTTTATACTGTCCCTCGTTGATGAAGCAGTCCGACGTGAAATGGTTAGCACACACATACAGCACTTTGGGAACTGCTGTAGGGACATCACCATCAAAAATGAAATTCACCCATTGAGTCCTCAGAACCTCCGAAGAGGGAGGTTTATAAAGAGTTGTGTGCTCATTTGTGCAGCCAACAACAGAGCAACCACTTCTTCCAGCTCGTACCTTCGCCATTGTGCCAACCGGAGCAACGCTAGCGAGCGGAATAATGGCGGTGTTTAGAAACTTTGTTAGGGGCGTGGCAAACCTTCACCGGAGGCGTTGCCACCAGCCTGAGGGGAGCGGCCGAGTCTGTTGCTGACGTCATTTGCAGACCATTTCTCAAACAGCCCGTTTTAGCGCACATTTTCTAAAGACTAAGAAAGTAAAAAAACGAGAGGATGAACTTTTTTCATATCAGGAGGGATTGTAGACAGGCCGGGGATGCATATTATTGATAGAAAACCGCTCTAAAGTGCATTTTGCATAATATGGGACCTTTAAGTGATTTCTTCCTCGAAGAAATAGATCAGTCAACTGTGTAATAAGTGCTTTCAATATTACTGAAAAGTGACACTAATTTCGTGGATGTATGTATAGTTGCAAGATGCTTCATTCAATCGGAATTACTCGAGAACGACGTGGACAGGTACTTGACTCCAGGGCATATGCATTTCACGCTTACACTTGTCCCCTTAATTTCTTGGAGGGAAAAGTAATGGCTATATTTCCATTTAAAGAAAGCTGTTTTTGGACTACTTGGGCTCGCCATCTCTTTCTAGCTGATTCACATTAACGTCTTTAGTCGACCTCTCGTAGCCTACAACTTTGATGCGCACAGCGTAAGTAAGCAGACTAAGCACCCGCCTAACTTCCCCTCTGATTGGCTTACCATAGAATTTTACTCAACCCCAGCCAATCGTCATCACTTTTGCGGATGTCTCGTGCTCCTGCCCTCACCAAGGACAAGGGAGGAACAAGATTCACTCGGCTCAGAGGTCCGATGCAAAACGCCTTCAATGTAGTAACGCAACATATTTTTTGAAAGTAACGATAACGGCGTTATAATAATGAGATGAGTAATCAATTAGATTACTCGTTACTGAAAAAAGTAACGGCGTTACTAACGCCGGTACTTATAACGCCGTTATTCCCATCACTGCTGATAATACAAGAAAACACAAAAGCATTAACCTAATTTACACAAGAAACCATTAAACCATTAAACATTTAATTTGATTTGTGTCCGATGACGAGAGAGACGCTAGATGGTAACCATGGCAACGGAGACTCGATATCTCACTGTTTATTTATCAACGAATCAACTGCTGCGGTCGTGTGTGTGTGTGTGTGTGTCACTCAATGTTATGAATTAAAATGACAGTTTTGCAAGCACCCACACACGCAAGCACGCGCGATGTCTACAGAGACGTTGAGGTTAGGGTTAGTGTTAGGTTTACTTTACATTCACATTTAATTTGATTTGTGTCCGATGACGAGAGACGAGAGAGATAGAGCACTTTGGTAGAGAGACGTACAATAACAGAGAGCGAGCGCCGGTCTCGATAAAGCCGTTAATCAGCGAAATGAATCGTTATTTCCCGATAGTTTCACAGCGGTTACATTCAGCAGGTAGACACGGCTGAACTGCACCGCCGTTAATCAGCGAAATGAATAGTTATTTTCCGATAGTTTCACAGCGGTTACATTCAGCAGGTAGACACGGCTGAACTGCACCTATCTAGAACGCATTATCCAATGAAAAGTATTAGAGCTCTGTGCGTGAGCAAGACATCGCGTCTGTGTGTGTGTGTGTGTGTGTGTGTGTGTGCTGCGCGCGATCGATACAGGTCACTGACCCACACACGCAAGCACGCGAGGAAAACACAACACAGCACTTCCCGCTTTTCAGCTGGGCCAAACCATTAGAACACCAGGCCCCCCCCCCCTGGAGTTTGCATTGTCATGGTACGGACTACCAGTAACGAACCCATGACAAAGCCATTTTCTGCCTCGGCACTGGTCTCACATTTGGGCTTATTCTGACAAAACGGTAGGTCCTACCAGAAAAACAGCAAGACCATCATCGCCTTAAGGACTTCCCGAACGATTTGGTGTTTCTACAATGTTTCTAGAGTAAATATTTCGGAGACACTCGCAAGTTTAAAACAGGGGTCCGTTCTGCTTTTCTCTGAAAATATTTGTATTGGAGTCAATGAGGAGAAAACACCGACTGGCCGCACTTAGAGGCTGCTAATTTGAATTCTGTAAATATCTCCGAGTTTTTAAACACATTGTGAGTGTTTGGAAGATTCACACACACATCCATACAGCCCTGCTCTCACCTATGGGAAATAAAACCTTTGAACTTGGAACCTTTGACTGGACAACCCTGTGTTCTCACCGACACCCCCAATGGTCTCAAGCCAGCCCAGACATTCCTAAAACCCTCCTCTTCATGGTCCTTCGAGCCGGATCGTTTGATGACCAATGGAGCCTAGTCAATCCTTGCCATCGTTTCTCGAGACCGAGCGCCCACGCCGCCAAACCCAGCTTCCTGCCCGCTATGATGACTTCTTCCTGCCGTATGGTCCGCGGCCACATCCCACAGAGGAGCCGGAGCAGATCGTGGAGAGAGGGATTCGGGCCCCCTCACATCAGACCTCACCTGTTCCTTCTCCAAGAGCCCCGCCCCCTGTGGATGGGCCCCCACTTGCCTCTCAGGTAGCCCCAATCCCTGACCCTCAAACCGTACTCCTACAGCAGCTACTAGAGGAAGTGAGGAATCAGGGAAGGCTCATACAGCAGTGCATGATGAGAAGTAGTCCCTGCTCCTCACAGTCATCTCGCCCACGATCGTCCGGCTCTAGTTTCACTGGCCATCAGGTAGCTGCATCTCAAGCGCCTCATACTGCGGCGCCACCTACCAGAAGCGACCGCAGGGCCTTTCCTCCCTCACCTCAGCAACAGCTTGCCTCTCCTCCTCCAGTAAGCCGTGCCCCTTCTGTACAGCCCCCTGCCCAGTATTGGCTCTCCTCCAATCCTCCTGCCCATAGTCAGGCCCCTGCCACCTCTAAAGTCTCTGACTCACCTAGTCCTCAACCCCATGCCCAGCCATGGATTTCCTCCCATCCTCTTGCCCATAGTCAGGGCCCAGCCATCTCGCAAGTCTCAGCCTCCTATAACCCTGTGCCTGCTGCCCATATGCTGCCATCTCAAACCTTGTCTGGCCCCATGGCCCACTTTGCCCTGCTAGCGTACCAGCAGCCCACTGTGCAACCGCAACACCTAACATCTGCTACTCATTCAGGCCCTCTAGCTCCCCATGTGGCCCCACTGCTGTCCTACAGACGGGTCAAAGGTCCATCATTCCCTGACCTCACCAGAGAGGATGAAAGCCAGTACATGATGTTAAAGATGGCCCTATCCAACCTGATAGCCCCGGGTGAGTCTGAGCAGTATAAATACCATATCTTATTGGATCATTTAAAGGTGGATCAAGCTAAGCGACTTGCATTGGCTTTTGTCCATGCCCTAGACCCCTTCACTCAAGCTATAAGGGCCCTAGATGAACGTTATGGTCAACCCAGGCAGCTCACGTTGAGAGAGCTCCGAGGTATAATGGACATGTCAGACATCAGAGTAGGTGATGGTAGAGCCCTAGATTAGTTTGCCCTTAGAGTCCAGGCCCTAGTCGGTCTCCTCCAGTCCATGGGTAGTGAGGGTCTCTCCGAACTTACCTGTGGCTCACACGTCGAGCGACTTCTCGAGAAACTTCCCAGTGACCAGTTTAGTCAGTTTAAGAGGAGCATGAGTTTGACCCAGTCAGGCCCCCTGTCTTACAACCTCCAGGATTTCTCCAACTGGCTGCGACAGGAAGCATACTGCCAACCCAGAAGGGACAGACTGCCACAGCCCGTCCGACCAAGACCGCCACAACCCCCTCACCAGTACAGAGGGACAGCTGTACTGCACGGGGCCAAGAACACCCCTTTAGTCACCTCACCTAAAGCCAAACCTGTCCCACCGAAAACCAGTCAGCCTCCCCCTAAGGTCAGTCAGCCTCCCCCTAGCACCTCATCAGAACGTTGCCCAGTCTGTGCCTATTGCAAGTCCAGTTCACATCATGTTAGCAAGTGTGATGGATTCCTCTGACTCCCTGATGAGCAGAGGGCAAGCTGGATCAAAGAGCAAAAACGCTGCTGGCGATGTGCACGCAACCACTTTGCAAACCAATGTGACCTGAAGGGGCGCTGCAACCAATGCAATGGAAAACATCTGCAGGTCCTATGCAGCATCAATCAGAGGCAAATGCAGAATTTCTACTTGGACCACCCCAGTGATTGCAGTCCTTTTGAAAGTAGTGGAAATGACCCTACAATATGGATACCGGTCCTTAGACACTTATGCCATACTGGATGATGGGTCTGAACGAACAATCCTCCTGCATCCTGCCTTCCAGAAGTTCCATCTAGCAGGTGAGCCTGAGAGCCTGAAGTTGAGAACTGTGAGACAGGATGTCCAGACTCTGAATGGAGCTGCCGTGTCCTTCACTCTCATTCCTAAAGCCCATCCAAGGAAATCCTATGCCATCAGCAATGCCTTCACGGCAGACCAGCTTTCCCTGTCCGAGCATTCTCATCCTGTAAGATCCCTTCAGCGGCGCTATGCCCATCTGAGACATCTCCCTCTTAAACAGCTTGACCAAGTAAGCCCACTGCTCCTCATAGGAGCTGATCACACCCACCTCATCACCCCGACACAACCTGTGAAGTTAGGGCCCCCTGGTGCCCCTGCAGCGATTAGAACCCGGCTTGGCTGGACACTGCAGGGCCCTGCGAGAGATATTGCTAGCCCGCCCTCCATCAGGTGCCACTATACCTCCTTCAAATGCCCACCAGATGACATCTATCACAATGTTCAGAAACTTTGGCAGCTGGATGCGTTGCATCCTCCTCAGAAGCAGCCGCCTCAATACGAGCCCCGGCATCCTCCGCAGCAGCGGCCTGGCTACGAGCCCCGGCATCCTCCGCAGCAGCGGCCTGGCTACGATCCCCGGCATCCTCCGCAGCAGCGGCCTGGCTACGAGCCCCGGCATCCTCCGCAGCAGCGGCCTCGCCACGATCCCCGGCATCCTCCGCAGCAGCGGCCTGGCTACGATCCCCGGCATCCTCCGCAGCAGCGGCCTCGCTACGATCCCCGGCATCCTCCGCAGCAGCGGCCTCGCTACGAGCCCCGGCATCCTCCGCAGCAGCGGCCTGGCTACGATCCCCGGCATCCTCCGCAGCAGCGGCTTCGCCACGATCCCCGGCATCCTCCGCAGCAGCGGCCTGGCTACGATCCCCAGCATCCTCCGCAGCAGCGGCCTGGCTACGATCCCCGGCATCCTCCGCAGCAGCGGCCTCGCTACGAGCCCCAGCATCCTCAGAAGCAGCCGCCTTGCTACGATCCCCGGCATCCTCTGCAGCAGCGGCCTCGCTACGAGCCCCAGCATCCTCAGAAGCAGCCGCCTCGCTACGAGCCCCAGCATCCTCAGAAGCAGCCGCCTCGCTACGAGCCCCAGCATCCTCAGAAGCAGCCGCCTCGCTACGAGCCCCAGCATCCTCAGAAGCAGCCGCCTCGCTACGAGCCCCAGCAACCTCAGGAGCAGCAGCAGCCTCGCTACGAGCCCCAGCAACCTCAGGAGCAGCAGCGGCCTCGCTACGAGCTCCAGCATCCTCCCTAGCAGCTGCCTCGCTATGATCCCCGGCATCCTCCGCAGCAGCGGCCTCGCTACGATCCCCGGCATCCTCCGCAGCAGCGGCCTCGCTACGATCCCCGGCATCCTCCGCAGCAGCTGCCTCGCTACGATCCACGGCATCCTCAAATCAAAGCCCTTGGGCTATGTCTCCTCTGACGTGGCCGACCCTGACCCTGTGACCTCCAACTTGCTGCTCATGGGGCGGCATGATGGCCTCCCTCCACCCCAGCCCAGTTCTAGGGTTGCGGAGGTTCAGGTTGGGGTCAAAGGGTACACAAGACCTGTTACCCGCCTTGTCCCTCTCCCCGCCCTACCCGAGCCCCCATGACCTCCCACTCTAACAAATTTGTTATACAAATTTGGGGGCGGCTGTTTGGAAGATTCTGTTCCCTCCTCATCTCACAGACCCAGAGCCACGCCCCTTTCTTTGCCCATTCGTTTTCCCACTCGGTTCAATCAGCTCCAATTAGCCCATCTCAATCACTCAATCACTCCCTGCCCTGCCACAGACTATTTAAGCCACACCTGTGACCACACTCACTCCCTTTGTTCAGAGACAATGAAACCTGAGCCTTTGTTTGGAGAAACCTGTGAGCTCCTTGTGTGCGTAACTGAGAAATGTGAGTTTGATTAATTTGTTGTGGTAAATTCTTATTACATATTGAATTGTGGAGCTGATTGTGCACATTTGTTTTGCTTCCTAGAGACCACACAAACAGAATGTACCTACACACACACACACATACATATACATGCATATCACCCACCAACTTACTACTGACACACACACACATCCATACAGCCCTGCTCACACCTATGGGAAATAAAACCTTTGAACTTTGGAACCTTTGACTGGACAACCCTGTGTTCTCACCGACACCCCCATTGGTCTCAAGCCAGCCCAGACATTCCTAAAACCCTCCTCTTCAGTGAGAGACAGAACACGTATGTCTACAAAGTTGGAAAAAATCACGTGTGTACATTGTAAACTGTGGCCAGGAGCAGCGTGGAAAGAGATTTATTTTTTTATTTTTCTGGGGCTCTCTCCACTCTAGCTACACTCTAACCCTAATAAGGGCATGCAATACACACCCATTGTAATCTCATAATTTCTCCAAAAATGATCATGGTCATTGAACAGTGATTGATCAAAAAGTATATGACCTATCAAAACATGGAATATATAATATAATAATATACATAAAATACACAAGACTTTTGTCTACTGTTTAAAGTTTAAATGGAGTCTCTAGGTGAAAGTATGCAGGAGCAGCAGACAGCACCAAAAGTCTTTATTTTTTGACCTCCTCCCATGCATTCTCTATGGGAAAATATTCACTCTTTTTTGCCAATAACGTCGTGAAAAATAAATATTTTAAGAAAAGAAATAGCACACCTATCCCGAAGAAGACGCACATTTTGATATATGACTAGTTTTGAATCAAAATTCATCCGGAAGAGGAATAAGAAGAAAAAATCCACAGGATAACAATAGTGCTCGGGGCTTTGCCCCGTGCACTAATAAAAAGAATAATAAAAAAAAAAAAAAAAAATCCACAGGATAACAATAGTGCTCGGGCTTTGCCCCGAGCACTGGCTCCACAGCAAATTTGCTGTAGGGCCAGTGCTCGGTGCGTTTGCCCCGTGCACTAATAAAAAATCTAGTGGAGAACAATAGTGCCCCGAGCACTGGCTCCACAGCTTTGCTGTAGGGCCAGTGCTCGGTGCGTTTGCCCCGTGCACTAATAAAAAATCTAGTGGAGAACAATAGTGCTCGGGGCAAAGCCCCGAGCACTGGCTCCACAGCTTTGCTGTAGGGCCAGTGCTCGGTGCGTTTGCCCCGTGCACTAATAAGAAAAAATCCACAGGATAACAATAGTGCTCGGGGCTTTGCCCCGTGCACTAAATACTTTGTATTTGGTTAAATTGTGCCATATGTCAAGTCTTTTGTTCCACAAATTTGAACAATTACAGTAATAACAATAGCAACAACAACACTTGTAGCTCCACTCAGTAATCACAATGATGCAAGTCTTGATTGTATACAGGGTTTATTTACCAACAGGCAACCCGTGAGACTGGGTTGAGAAAACAAATACAAATGAATTAATAAAATGCATACATGTACGTTTTCACAACATTCTTCATTCTTTACAACATATATAACATTACCTCGTCAGCTGCTTTCCACTGAGAGGGCTAAATATTTCGCTTTGTCCGGTCTCCGTCTAGCTTCGACTCTATAAATCTTCCTTCTTGTTGTCGTTGCCCTTGTCTTGTGGACACAAGTGATAATTTCGCGCTTAAAATTAAGGTGCTACGCTCTTAATTGCAGGACGAACAATAGAGCTGCGGAGATTAGTTCCGCCCTAATAGCAGGAACCACAGATATACCTTTACTGACCCTTACGGCAGTTACACTCCCACCAAATCACTAGAGATTTCTCAGAACGACTTAGACTTTGAAAGACGTCATGTTGCATTGAAACATTTACTTAAAAAATAATATACTATGAATAACCTGAACTACTGGTGAAGATATTAGAGATAAGTCTTAGTCTTAGAAATTATTATGCTGTCAGTCTCTTTCACAATTTTATCTTTAATTAGGCTGTTAACTACTAGTCTATACTGTATTTTTATTAGCCCTTAGACATACTAGAGCCTTCAATCTTCAGCTTCCATCAGTGTTACTGTTTTATGGATGGGTCTCTCCAGATGAACTGGCTTGGAGATGCGCTTTCCTTTACAATCCAGGGCTGAATCGCTGATGAGCAACTTGAGTCTCCTGACTCTTCCATCCTTCCCTGGGCATACTTCAATAACCTTTGCTAAATTCCACTGGTTTCGTGGTGTAGCATCCTCCTTCAAAAGAACAATGTCATTAATCCTTGCACTTCTGCGGTCTTTAGTCCACTTCTGCCTTTGCTGGAGGTTAAGGAGATACTCCCTCTTCCATCGTGCCCAGAAGCTGTTAGCTAAGAGTTGTACTCTGCGTCATCGCTTGCGGAGGTAGAGATCTTCTTTGACAAACTTCCCAGGAGGCGGGGCAAGGATTGTGGATTTCATGGTGAGTATGTGGTTCGGCGTCAAAGGTTCTGGACTGGATGAATCATTCAGATAATCAGTGGTTAGGGGTCTGCTGTTTACAACAGCCATGACTTCGTACAAGAATGTTCGCAGAGAGGCGCAGTCCAGCTGCTTGGCGGACTGTTCTAGGATGGACGCCAGGACATTTCTGATGGTGCGTATTTGTCGTTCCCAGAAGCCACCCATATGGCTTGAGGCTGGACTGTTCATGAGGAACTCGCATCCAAATTCTTTGAGCTCCCCTTGATCCATTTCTTTCAGTGCTTCAACAAACTCACGTCTAGCTCCTACGAAGTTTGTCCCTCTATCACATCTTATCTGGCGGACTGACCCACGAATGGCGATGAATGCACGCAGAGCGTTGATGAAGGCATCTGTGGTCAAGTCGTCGAGTGCTTCAATGTGAACTGCTCTGGAACACATACAGGTAAGTAGTAGTCCGTAACGTTTTAGCTCCTTTCTACCTTCTTTGACATAGAATGGTCCGAAATAGTCAATTCCACAGTAAGTGAATGGAGGCGTAGTTTCCATCCGCTCTTCAGGGAGGTCTGCCATTGCTCTGTGCTTCTCCTGAGCCTTCTACACATTGTGCACTTGTATATGTGGGATGATACTGCATTGCTGCATCCTAGGATCCATATGCCATTGGATCTAAGCTCATTTATAGTCATTCCTCTGCCTTGATGGTGGGCTTTCTCATGATAGTGCTTGATGAGCAAAGCTGACACGTGACTATCTCTTGGGAGGACCGCTGGATGTTTTACATGTGGATGTAGGGCAGCATGAGTTAAGCGGCCTCCGACTCTGAGGATTCCTTGGTTATCCAGGAATGGATTCAACTTGTGCAACTTGTTGGTCCTTTGTTTGGTTTGTATTTCCTTATGATGCTGAAGGTGCTGTATTTCTTGAGAGAGGGTTGCTTGTTGAACCATCTTGATTACAGTCAATTCTGCTTCCCTCCGTTCTTCCAAACTGGTGGCTTCACATGACCTTGACTTGAGACCTTTGATCTCTCTTACATGGCGCTTTAGTCTGGCGATAGCTTTCACCACCCTTGACCAGTCGGAGAACTTGTGTAGGCGATCTAACAGTGACCTTACTTCCTCTGCTTGGGTGTCATAAACCTGAGCTTTCCTTAGCTCTGGGTCGTCACTTTCGATTTCTCCCACCTTGACTTTTAAATTCTGGGCCTGTGAACCAGTTACAGGTTACAAGCTGCTCTGCTGTAAGACCTCTCGAGGCATGGTCTGCTGGATTCTCTCCAGAGGCCACATATCTCCATTGGGCAGACTGTGCTTTGCTTGATTCGCTCTACACGGTTTGCTACGAACACATGAAATCTTCTCGCTTCGTTATTGATGTATCCAAGGACAGCCTTGGAGTCAGTCCAGAAGAATTCTTGTTGGTAGTCAACCTCCAGTTCTTTCTTGAGCATGTCACTGGTGCGGACAGCTACCACTGCTGCTGACAGCTCGAGTCTTGGTATGGTCGTGATCTTAGTAGGGGCAACTCTTGACTTTCCCATCACTAAGGAGCAGTGGACTTCACTTGATGTACTGACTGCTCTGAGGTATGAGCATTCTCAATATCCTGCGACGCTGGCATCGGCGAAATGGTGCAGCTCATAGCGTTGGACCTTAAAGTCTGATGGAATGTAGCATCTCTTGATTTTAACCATAGCCAGGTTTTGTAGGTCTTGGAGCCAGGATTCCCACAGGGGCCGGAGTTCATCAGGTAAAGTATCATCCCAGCCAAGCTTATCACGACACATCTGTTGCAGGATTTGCTTTCCTATGAGGATAAAGGGAGCCACAAATCCAAGTGGATCGTAGACTGAAGCAACCGTGGACAAGACTCCTCTTCTGGTGAGTGGGTTTTCTTTGACGACTACTCTAAACTGAAACTCATCAGAAGCTACACACCACTGTACACCGAGTACTCTTTCCACGTGTAGCTCACCAAATGCCATGTCCAGGTTATTTGCCGCTTCTGCACATTCCTCTTTGGGAATTGTGACTTATTTACTGTTGGAGATGAATTTATGCAGCCGGAGTTTGCCTGAGCTGCAGAGTTCTCTTGCCTCCTTCACTAGCTGGATAGCTTGGTCATTGGACTCTACACTTGACAAGCCATCATCTACATAGAAGTTTCTTTTAATGAACTTGACTGTGTTCTCACTGAAGCACCCAAGACTTTCAGTCGTGATGTGCTTGAGTCCATAGTTGGCACAGCCAGGTGATGAAGCTGCACCAAACAGATGGACTTTCATCCTATAGACGGAAGGTTGGGCTTCAAAATTTCCCTCATCCCACCACAGGAATCTTAGATAATCCTGATCTTCTGCCTTCACATGGAACTGGTGGAACATGCATTCTATGTCACACATGATTGACGCGGGGCCTCTCCGAAAACCATATAGGACTCCAACCAAGTTGTTTGTCAACTCTGGGCCAGTCAGAAGGTGCTCATTTAAGGATGTCCCCTTGTACTTTGCGGAGCAGTCGAAGACTAAACGTATTTTTCCAGGCTTCTGTGGATGATACACCCCGTGGTGTGGGATGTACCATGCAGGAATGTTACAGAGTTCTGTTTCTGGGACCCTTTCTGCATCCCCACATGAGATTGTTTCATCCATAAATGTCCTGTAGTCTTTGAAGTATTTTTCATTTTTCCTCAACTTCCTTTCTAGGCATCGGAGACGGTGGATGGCGCACACCTTATTATCAGGTAACTTGGGTCTTTCTTTCTTAAATGGTAGTGGCATCTCATAATGTCCATCGTCTTTGAGCGTGATGCCCCTTTCCATTATTGACAGGGATCGGATATCTTCTTGAGAAATGTGGTCATCTTCCGGCGCTCCTTCGATGAAGTCAGATTCCAGCACCTTGATGACATCTATAGGCGAGTATAGTTCCTTTATCTGTGTTCTAAGAACATAGTGCACTTCCCTTGTGAGCTCTGAAGAGCACTGAAGGTGTGGCATCACTTGCTTTACAATGACTTGGTGACTTACTCCAATTACATCTCCACAGTCAAGACATGGATTGCCATAGCCGACTACACTCCAGCCTAAGTCTGTTCTTGAAGCGAAGGGCAGATTGTCTTCTTTACTTGTCTTGTGAGGAGAGCTTGAGGACAATTGTAGCCGATTAACAGGCCGACATCACATTTTTGCAGAGGAGCGATTTTGTGTGCAATGTGTTCAAGATGAGGCCATGCCATTGCAGTCTCTGGTGAAGGAATGTGATCTCTGTTTGCAGGAATGAACTCTCTAGTGTAGGTCCCTGGCAGAGGGATTATCTTGTCTGAGAAGTATCCTCTCACCTGCAAACCAGTCAGTTTCCTGCATGATACAAGCGTGGTTTTTGCAGCCATTGTGGAGAGCTTTAGCTGCACTGGTTCATTCTTTGTGTGAAGAGCCTTTGCTGTGTCTTCGAGGATAAACGTTGTGTCACTTTGTGTATCGAGGAGTGCATACACAAGAACTTCATTGCTGGGCTCACTTGCTGCTGACACCCACACTGGAACAATTGAGGATGTGTGAGTGTCCTTGATGTTCTGCACAACTCTCAATGACCTTGCTTCTCTCGATGTTGTTGCGTTACTTGATGCTCTCATCTCACTTGATGCTCTTGCTGATGTATCATGTAGGCGTTCTACTCTCCTTTCTCTTGACCTGTCAATGTTCCTTGCACCATCAGGCCTTGTCACCATTCTTTCTTCTTTGGTGCGATCGTCGTGGAGGCAAGTTGGATGTCTCTTCTCACACATACTACAACAATTTTTGTTCTTACATTCCTTTGAGCGATGGCCGGACTTTAGACAGCCGAAGCGCACATTTTTCCCCTGAACAAACTTGTCTCGCTCAGAGATTGTCTTATCCATAAATTTACGACATTTGTGTAAAATGTGACCTGTCTTCTCACAGAAATCACAGCATGAAGAGACAACTCTCTCGTCTGAGTTGGTTGCCAGGACCTTTGCTCCAGGACCTCTGCTCTTTGGAACCTTGAAACTTTCGCACTCACTTGGTTTTAGGGCATGGAGGGATGATATTGGATGGCAAGCAATTTTGGCTTCACGTGTGAGGAACTTAACAAACTGACTGAAGCTTGGGTAGGTATGACTTTGCTCTTCCTCTTCTATGACTTTCCTACTCCATCATGAGGCCAACCAGTCTGGAATTTTAGTGAGTATTTTCTGGTTCTCATGACAGTCGTTGAGTACTTCAAGCCCTTTCATCTGTGACATGGCAGCCTCACAGCTGGCAAGGAAGTCTGTGAATTATTGAAGTTCTGTGCTGCCCTTGGTGCTTATCTTCGGCCATGCATCGAGTTTGTTTCTGAATGCCTTAGCAATGAGGAATGGGCTGCTATATCGTTCTTGCAAAACGGTCCATGCTGCATTATAGGCTGATTCTGTGTTTAGAAGGAAGTAGTTCTCTATGGCCTTCTTGACAGGTCCACCCACGTACCTTCGCAGATAATATAGCTTTTCTTCAGCTGGTATGTTTTTTTCTATCAATGAGTGTTTGATAGGAAGCCTTCCAGTCGTTGAATCTGAGTGGGTCACCACTGAATGTTGTCGGTTCTGGAACAGGAAGTCGATTAGCGTTCATGGACTCTGTGAAAGCTCTAACAAGAGCTGCTGTGCCGTTTTCTTGCTCTGGTTGTATCACAGCTTGTGGTGAAGACTGGTACTGCAACGGTTTTTGTGTCACAGTTGATGGTTGAGAATGGTACTGTGCTAGGCTTTTATGCTTGACTTCCCCTTTTAGGGAGATGCGATCATGAAGCATGTTGTATAATTCCTCGTCGGAGCACTCACTCTGCTCATATACTTGGAGTCTAGCCTTGGCAGCATTCAGCTTCTTAATTGTTTCTAGGCGCTCTACTTGTCTTCGCTTGTATTCTAGTTCCCGTTGTCTTTCTGCATTGTCAGCTTCTTGTTTTGCTCGTTCAGCCATTTGTTGTGCTCGTGATTTAGCAGCTTCAGCTTTGAGCCTTTGAAGATCTTCCATATAATGTTCTTGCTCCTGCAGTACTTCTAGAGTGGCTTCGTTAGCAGCAATGTCAGCAGCGGCATCTTGTCTCTTGGCAGCAGACAGGCTTGAGCTTGAAGATGTTGTTTTTGTGATCTTGCTGTGGTAAGTGTTGATACTTAATTTTTCGAAGTCTTCAGAAGTTAGTACAGGCCCTATTTTCTTCCTGACTCGATCATTATCCTCATGACCATCATCCTGTCTTGTGTCCAGACTATACCTCGAAGTCTTAATCATCTTCCTTGTTATTGCTTCACAGTTCGGGGCTGTCAATTTTCATTAATTCATCATAGATGAGGTGCACATTATCTGATGTGTCGCTTACTCTTCTGATGTGCTCTTTCAGCAATTCATTTGAGCATTGTTCACTCAGTGCTTGATTGGCTTCTTTGGCGATAGCCTTCCACTTCTTATAGTTCACACTGAAACGATGTTCAAGTCTTCTTACCTGCTCATCGTGCAGTTCTTGGCCCTTTTCCGTTAACTTGCGGATTCTTTTGGCTCTTTGTAGGGAATCATGCTCATCGCCTTCTTTGCCTTCAGCCACTGATAATTGCTTGTCTGTGAAGTGCTGCAAGTTGTCATCTAAAGGTTCTTCGCCACCCTCAGGGTTGTGCTCAATCTCAAACATTTTACTTAATGTATACTCTTGTCATAGTTTGGTTTAAATTGTGTCTTGTATTTAACTGTAATTTAACCTCATTCAGTCACAAGTTATGTTGTAGTTCAGTTGAATAGCTCTCCTTTTTGATGTAACTTACAGCAAATAGTGCTAATTTTACTTATTTGTTAAAGCCTTGTGGTCAAGTTGAACCTTTAATGACCAACGTGACAACTTAAATTAACCAAAAATGTTCACTGAAGTTAACTTGTACAGTTCCTAAATGGCAGCAATTCACCCTTAAATGTACTATTTTTATGAACATTCACATAATAGTCACAAACAAATGCAATATCACGTATTACTTCACTTAAACTTAATTGAAAAGGTAAGCAAATAAACAAGTTAATTCGACATAAGTAATGCAAATAAACGTTTTTTAGTCTCCTGAGAGGAGATGACTCAAGCTGAGAGGAGCACGACAGTTTATGATGGTGATTACTGGACGTTCCAATCTTGACTTGATAGCTTGTGCTGTCTGTCTGTCATCTGCCGGAGCTTTGCTGTCCTCTGGCGCCGTCTATTGGTCGAACCCGGACGGGGCAGTCGAGGCCCCCACTTCCACTAGCTGGTTTTACACTATTGCCGGCTTGGCCTCTACCTCTACTAGCTGGTCCTCCACCTCTGCTGCCTGGGCCACCACCTCTGCTGCCTGGGCCTCTACCTCTGCTAGCTGGGCTAACATCTCTGCTGCCAGGGCCACCACCTCTGCTGGCTGGGCTACCACCTCTGCTAGCTGGACTAACATCTCTGCTGCCTGGGCCTCCACCTCTACTGGCTGGGCTACCACCTCTGCTAGCTGGGCTAACATATCTGCTGCCTGGGCCACCACCTCTACTAGCTGGGCCACCACCTCTACTAGCTGGGCCACCACCTCTGCTGCCTGGGCCTCCACCTCTGCTGCCTGGGCTACCACCTCTGCTGCCTGGTCCTCCACCTCTGCTGGCTGGACCTCCACCACCGCTGCCTGGGCCACCACCTCTGCTGCCTGGGCCTCCACCTCAGCTCACTGGGCCTCCACCACCGCTGGTTGGGCCTCCACCGCTTCCAGAACCAGCAAATGGTAAACGCCAACAACATGCCACTGGTGCGAGGAAAGCCCCACACAATCCAGTTATGAAGGGGTACCGGTCCTCAAGACTCTTTCACACATTGAACCATGCAAGATTAATATGGGATCTGAAACGTAAAAACAGGGGATTACTCGGTGGTCACTTGAATGTCCGCAGTATGGTTCCTAAGCGAGAACAACTGGAACATCTGCTAAATAACTCAAATATTGACTTCCTGGGTCTCACAGAAACCTGGCTGTCCTCCTCATCACCCGAAGCTGCTATTGCAATGTCGGATTACCATGTTTTTAGGAAAGATAGGGACCATGGGAAAGGTGGGGGGGTCCTACTGCATGTCAAAAACACTCTTAACTGTAGCCAGATAGAATTACCTGGAGTAATTGATTTAGAATGTGTTGTGGTAAATATCTCCCTTTCTGCCAAAATGTCCTTTACTGTCATTTGCATGTATCGTAAACCCTCAGCTAATACATACTTTTATGGTCAGCTCAAGGCCCTACTTAAATTACTTAATCACAGAAAAGAGATAATTTTGGTCGGTGACTTCAATGTGAATTGGGATAATAAGAAAGACAGGAAAAATTTTAAGATAATTACTGATTCTTTTAATTTAACACAATTAATTGACCAACCAACCAGGATAACAAACTACTCTAAAACTAGAATTGACTTGTTGTTTTCAAATAAGCCGGAAAGAATCACGAAGACTCACAACCTTCTCACAGGATTATCAGATCATAATATGATTTTCTTTTCCCGGAAACTTAATAAAAATCGTTTCCTAAATTCACACACATATATACCTCGGAAATCACCAAATAATAACTTCATCCCTAAGAACCAACAGCATAATGTCGACAAAGCTCTTAAGGAATTAGACTGGGATAATCTAATCTCCTGTGATGACATAAACCAGAGTGCAGACTTATTCTCTCAAAAAATTAAGGAGGTTCTGTTGTCTTTCTCTAGGACAGGGAGCTCTAGGACCAGGCAATCCAGCTCCCTTCCCTGGTTGAATAAGGAGTGTCTTACACTGTTAAAAGTTAGACATCAGCTGCTCAAAACCACACTGAAAACTGGTCTAATCAGACCAGACCGTCAAAAATTTACATCAGCGCGAAATAAAGTAACATCAGCATTACGAAAGGCTAAAGCAAACTTCTTCTTAAACATAATTGAGAGTGCAAAGGGAAATTCAAAAAAAATGTGGAAAGTGATCAATAACTTATCTGGCCGTCAGACCAAACAAAGCACTGGAACTAAACGTGAAAAATCCTGTCACCTTGGCTGCAGAATTCAATTCTTTTTTTTATAAATTCTGTTCAAGAAATATCAAGTCTGTTCACTGCACCTGACTGTGTTTATCATCCCGTCAATTGCGAACAGCCTGTTTTTAACATAACTGAGATCTCTGAAAGAGAGGTAATGAAAATTATCTGCTCTCTTAACAAATCAAATGCCAAGGATGACTGTGGATTTGACACTAATTTTTTAAAACTTCACTCAGAGCATTTGATTTGCCCCATCATGCAACTGGTAAATCTGTCTATCATGCATTCTCTTGTCCCGACTAACTGGAAGGTGAGCACGGTGAATCCAATCTACAAATCTGGAAGTAAATCTGAAATTAATAACTATAGACCATAGGTTTATTTTACATAGGTTTTTATTTTTATTTTTTATTTTATTTTATATATTTATATTCTAACACTTTACTTTACGTAGAGTGTCTGTCTCTTCTTCCTTTTGCACTGGAGTATTGTATTGTAACGAATGCAATTTCCCTCAGGGATTATTAAAGTACGTCTGTCTGTCTGTCTGTCTGTCTGTCAATCAGTATTCTTCCTGTCATTTCCAAAATAATAGAAAAATGGGTGGCTACTCATTTAGTAGAACATCTCAATAACGGTTATACAGCATTACATCCGATGCAGTTTGGCTTCCGGACTCACCATTCCACAGAATCGGCCATAAGTATGTTTATTGAAAAAACCAAGTGTCTCCTGGATAGGAACAGCTGTGTGGGAGCTGTTTTCTTGGACCTCAAAAGGGCCTTTGATACCGTCGACCACCGAGTACTGTTGACTAAGCTGTCAAAATTTAATTTCTCTACACAGACCCTCAATTGGTTCAGATCATATCTTGCAGATAGAAAGCAGTGTGTGGTGGTCGGTGGTGTCAAATCCCCTTACCTAGATTGTCCAGTAGGGGTGCCTCAAGGATCCACACTTGGACACTATTTTGTTTTCTCTTTACATTAATGATTTCTTTGATGTCTGTAAGGGTATCAATGCACAGTTGTACGCGGATGATGCAGTTATTTTCACCCCTGCAAAAAACATGACAGAGGCTTCACAAATACTTACAACAGCAATGGCTCATGTTCAGGACTGGCTCGTTGAGTCATGTCTCTCTTTAAATGTCAAAAAAAGTGTCTGTATGATTTTTGCTAAAAGGCCGCCAAATACTGATCATTCTGGTGTCTTTCTGGGAGGGGAGGAACTCGCTTTGGTGAGCGAGTTCAGATACTTGGGAGTCATCCTGGACTCGACACTCTCATTCAGCAAACACATCAAAAAAGTGTCTAACTCTGTCAAATACAATCTGGCAAATTTCAGACAGATCAGGAATTCATTAACCAGCAGTGCAGCTTTGATGTTCTTACACTGTATGATCTTCTCACACATAGACTACTGTTTAACGAGCTGGTCACTGGCATGTACGACAGCACTCAAACCGATAGAATCTCTCTATAAAAAAGCCCTAAAAACTCTGGATAAAAAACCCTTCTCATTCCATATCTGCAAGACTCTTAAAAAATAGAACTTTTTAAGCTTCCATAATTTTAAAACTTTTAGATTTGCTTGCTTCGTATATAAGAGTCTCCATGGTCTCGCTCCACCGCCACTGAATGAATTTATAAGGAAAAAGACTCTGGGAGGTATGCGCACCAGGGCCTGTGTCAGAGGTGACTGTGAGATTCCCCACAGGCGCACCACGTATGGGAGGAACGTGTTGTCCGTTGTGGGGGGGGGGACATTTGGAACAGTCTTCCCTCCACAATAAGGGAATGCTCCACATTCTCCTCTTTTAAAGGAAAACTAAAACAATGGCTTAGATCACATCAAAAGTGTGACCACTAACCAGACTTGTGAGACTTGAACATTACTTTTTACTGTATTGTTATATCCTGTCTGGGTCTGGTATGTACTGTGCTGTGTGTGTGTTCCCTTCTCTATTTCTATTTTATCTATTATTCATTGTCTTTAATATTTGTATTTCCTTTTATTATTTTCAGGGACTACGGATGCAAACTAGCAGCTTTGCTATAATCCGGCATATTTGCAGAAATGTATTTGATGCTCATTAATGTGCATTGTCCCTATCCAAATAAACTGAAATTGAATTGAATTGAGTCTCACTGTAGCTCCACTCAGTAATCACAACGATGCAAGTCTTGATTGTATACAGGGTTTATTTACCAACAGGCAACCGGTGAGACTGGGTTGAGAAAACAAATGAAAATGAATTAATAAAATGCATACATGTACGTTTTCACAACATTCTTCATTCTTTACAACATATATAACATTACCTCGTCAGCTGCTTTCCACTGAGAGGGCTAAATATTTCGCTTTGTCCGGTCTCCGTTTAGCTTCGACTCTATAAATCTTCCTTCTTGTTGTCGTTGCTCTTGTCTTGTGGACACAAGTGATAATTTCGCGCTTAAAATTAAGGTGCTACGCTCTTAATTGCAGGACGAACAATAGAGCTGCGGAGATTAGTTCCGCCCTAATAGCAGGAACCACAGCTATACCTTTACTGACCCTTACGGCAGTTACAACACTAATAATAATATTACTAATGAAACACGCCCATTCCTCAGGCCTGTCCAACCCGCGCCCCTTTGAGGGGGGTGGGGGCCCAACGGGACGGGACCCGGGGGCCGGGAATGTCACTCTTGCTTGACTTCAAAACTTGAGAGCCCTGCTTACTTATTGTGCTCACTTCCACATTTTTTTGGCATATATAGGCCTACTTTTTCCATTTAATATTTATTCCCATGTTTATTTAATTGTTTGTCCTGTGTGCAAAAATCAAGTTTAGATTAAAAAGGTTATCAAGTTTTGTTAAAAGTTCAACTTACCTTCCAGGCTAGAATGTGAATAAACATATATTCCTTTTCTTATTATTACAGAAGTGCTTTGGAATCCACATTGATGGAAGATATCAACAATGCCCTGGAAAACAATGACACACAGTTAGTTACATCAAAAATCCAAAAGTATTTGGACGATATAAGTAATGTGCCACTACATATTGCTGTCACAGGAGAGAGTGGATCTGGAAAGTCCACACTTATTAATGCCTTCAGGGGAAAGGACGTCACAGATGAGGGAGCTGCCCCAACTTGTGTTGTGGAAACAACCATGAAGCCTGAGCCTTACCCATATCCACATCACCCAAGTGTTGTATTATGGGATCCCCCGGGAATCGGAACCACCACATTCCCAGCTGATAAGTACCTGGTTGGTTTTAAAAAGTTTGATTTTTTCATCCTAGTATCAAATGATCGATTCAAAGAGAATGATGCCAAGCTGGCTCAGGAGATCAAGAAAATGGGAAAGAAATTCTACTTTGTCCGACAACAATCTACGTGATGAGAAAAGGAAGCCGGATTACAATGAAGAAAAGATGCTTCAACAAATCAGGAAATACTGCATTCATGCAAGGTTTGTTTTTAGAGTAGCACTGCTCAATATTTGAGACAAACATATTTTATGTATATATGTGTGTATATATATATATATATATATATATATATATATATATATATATATATGAAAATAACACAAAAAAGAAAATACTACAACAGAAGAGCAGATGCAATTGCAAAATGTTGAAGCTTGCACGGCTATGCTGAGTCCCAGTACAGTATGACACAGTCCAGTTTAAACATGTATTACCACATGACTTTCTGACCATGTTAAGTTTCACCTGTATTCCAATTCCAACAGGACTTGACCACCAAGGTGTGGTGTCTCCTCAGGTCTTCCTGGTTTCTAGTGTTGAACTTCATTTGTGCGTTCCCCGAACTCCTGGAAACCATGGAGAGAGATCTTCCTACACACAAGAAAGATGTTCTGATCTTGGCCCTTCCTAACATCTGCAAAACCATCAATGAAAAGAAGGCAGAGGTTTTCCGTTCACAGATAAAGCACTATGCTTTACTGTCTGCAGCTGTAGCAGCTGTTCCTCTCCCAGGTCTTTCCATTGCTGCTGATTTAAACATTCTGGTTGGTGTCCTTACACAATATTTGCGTGGGTTTGGTCTTGATAAACCATCACTGATGAAACTTGCCTGTGATACAAAAACACCCTTAACTGATCTAATCGCAGTTATGAAATCACCTTGTTCTGGAAAGGATATAACTAGGGAACTGTTGCTGTCACTAATGCTCTAGTAATTGTGTCTGTTGGTATGGCAGCAGAGGAATTCAGCAGATGGATTTCTATTTTTGGAAGCGTAATAGCGTCTGCACTTTCCTTCACTTCCACTTACACGTTTTTTAGTCATGCTCTTGACAGCCTGTTGACAGTCTGTTGGTGCAGAAAATGTTCAGATAAAGGCATTCAACAAGTAATATTAGGTAATGCTCAGCCTTTAGAAATGAGGAACAATGAGCACTTCAACTGAACAATGAATAGAAATGCAACTGTGTTTGTTCAAGTCTTATTGGTTTATTTTAATGACTGGCGAAACACACACACACACACTCAGAATAACAGAGACACACACTTGCACACACACATATACTCTCACACCAACTGAATGTCAATACAGAGTGTCTGATTCAATTCAGTATAGAGAACTCAAGACACAACATTGGCGACGAGAAGTGGTTGAGCACAAGTAAGGGAAACTAATTCAAGATGGATTTTATCCTCTTGGATACATACAGTCCGTCTGGATAGATTTCTATGTGCAGTGGACATTTTTACAAAACTTTCAAAATATTCTTCTACATAAGGGCTGGACAGAAATTGTATGGATTTGCATGATCTAACATTGTCTGCATCATCTAACATTCAGTCATATGTCTCACATAAGACATCTTAAGTCTAACATTCAACATTTGGGAGCTGTGTTGGAGACCCAAGCAGAAACTAAAGGCTAAACTAGAGAAGTGTTGCTTCCTAAAAACAGAGGTAAAATACCTTGGCCATGTCATCTCAAAAAGTGGTGCAGCAACTGACCCTGATAAGATCTCTGTAGTGGCAAATTTGCAACCTCCGAAGACTGTTACTGAGCTGAGATCATTTCTCGGCTTTGCTAGCTATTATAGCCACTTTGTCCAAGGTTTTGCTACACTGGCTGCACCTCGTCATCTAGCCAAGCTGGGTGGCACCAAGACTAAAAAGCCATCCAAACGCCCCCTCCAAGAATTGTGGACTGAACAATAACAGTCAATAACCAGCTTCCAAAATCTGAAAGCCAGGTTGGTGGATTCCCCTGTATTGGCATATGAAAATTTTTCACACCTTTTAATTCTGGAAATGATGCCAGCAATTTAGGACCAGGCAGTGCTTTCACAGCAGCAACATGTCAAACTACGGTGACCAGACGTCCCCGGTTTTCACTGTGACTGAAAGATCCGAAATTGGAATAAAGGAAAAAATGAAAATGTTGACCAAAAGACATGTAGTTGCGCACCATAGCCTACTGCTCGCACAGCCACAAGCTAAAGCCACCCAGAAGAAGCCCCGATCAGAGTAGAATGCCCCTCTAGAATGCTAGCTACGCGGTATAACTATCTTCTTCCCTTCCCAAGAGGCTGCAGGTAGCCTACCTACGAGGTACTTTCATGGCATTTGTGCATCTATTCAGCCAGCTACGGTGTAAACACAGCAGGAATATCATTGATTGAATACGATTGGCGAACCAAATGTTCTTGTAAGTGTTACTGTTTATCATGCTGTATGTTATGTTGTATGTGTATTGTAACCTGGTTAAAAATATAATGGGTTAAATAAGCACTCATTTATTATTTATTCATATTTGTTTATGTTTTTTATGTATATATATCCGGCGAGAAATATTTATGTTGTGTGTTTTTTATTTAATGTAGTGGATATATGTTTTGGGTTAAAGAATGTTAAAAAAATAATATTTCAAAGTGTACATATATTTTTTGTGGAGTTTAGTTACCGTAGGGAACAGCGAATCAGGGATCAAGGTTACAGGTCAACCGGATTCTAGAGAGGACGGAGCAGGAAGAGAAGGAGAGGGAGAAAGACACGTGCGAAGGAGGAGCTGCATGGCGGCGAAAGCGTTACGGCAGAGAAACAGACTTTTAAGAACTGAGGACGCTGTTTGACGAGCGGAAGTCGAGACCAACGGAAAGTGAGTCTCTGAGTGACTGTTCAGTCAACAGTGTCGAGTTTGAGTTTGTAAGAGGACTATTCTAGAAAAGATGTGTCCGCAGAAGAAGCGCAGCTAAGGCTAAAGCTAATGTAGCTCACGTTAGCACACCGAACGGACTTCACCGCGAGTCGCTTGCTCAGCCACCCGCCGAGGAGAAGCCGGTTAGCCTGCTGCGTATTCGACCTGCACGAAAAGACCCGCGGTGAGTGTCTGGCACCGACGCTGCTGGGAGAACGGGGCGCCGTCGGAGAGAAGGGGAAGCGGTGGAGAATGGGAGGACTCGTCAACAACCGACGCCGCAGCAACACGCTGTACCGGTACGGGTAGGAGACGAGGACGACGCCATTACAGCCGTGAGTTCGTTTCCTTTGGCGCTGAGCGCGAAGCAGACATTGTGGTTTTCCGGATTCAACGCACTCAAGCATCTCTACAGGCCTGCATCGATCCACTGACACATTGGGTACCCAATCCATCTCACCACATTACAGTATATACATTTTATTTTCATTCACTTATTGACTAAAGAGTGCCGGCTTAGAAATAGTATTTTAGTTGTTGGGTTTTGGGGATTGAACTGTGTTGAGTGTGCCCGGAAGGGAAAGAGTACTGTATGTTATTGAAGTGACTGAAATTCTGTTCACGGGTTTATTGCTCTATATTATAGATTTAAGGGTTAAAGTAAGACCAAGATTTGCAACGGAATACTTTTGTTTTTTTATTTTTCATGTTAAAGCATTTCTGTGTTTAATGTTTAAAGTGAATTGCTAAAACTTACCTGTTGATATTCATTTTTTCATCTGGTAGCTTATGAGTATTTGTGTTTTATTCATGAGTGCTTTTTAGGGAAGTTTAAAAAACTTAAAGGGCATCTAAAGGTAAGACAAAAACACATTCATTTTTAGTTCATTTATATACAGGAGTGAGATATACAAGCTAAAAACAGTAGGTAAAACACATTTGTGGGGTTAACTAAAAGTAGTTGTAACAAGGGAATAAATAGACAAGTTCATAAATACGTTATTACAGTGTACTAACCTATTATTAATTAACCTAAAAAGAAAGCGATTTCTTAAACTTAAAGAACTTGGGGAGCGCACCTCAGTAAATAGACCAGACGTCTAGAGGGCGCTACATAAAATGGGGGCTCGTCCGGGATAGGGTTGGTTAATGCTAAAATAGGTGATTAGTGACTACTTTTTCTTTTTGTGTGTGAAACATTTAGCTAAAAAAAATAAATAAAATAGCTACCCCAGTGCAGTGAGAGATCAAAGAAAGCCAAAATGGAGACTCGCGCTAACAGACCCGAACTAGGTAGTGAGCTCAAACAGTGGTGTCGCGGGGAAGGACTAGATGAGTCACACTCCTTGATGGTCTTGGTTCCAGAAGGGGTGGATGTAGCTCAGATTGAGACAACCATGGAAAACATCAAAGCTTTGGGGCGGGTTCGCGTAAGAGGGGAAACTTTAACAAAAAGCTCAATCTTGTGAATGTTCTCCTTGAGTGCAGAGAGGAAGTGGAGCCAAGTAAGATCCCTCCTGATGTGTTGCCTGAAGGGGAAACAAAAGCATGGGAAGTGGTCCTGGTGTCTGAGGAAACCGAGGTATCTGAAGACCCACAGGGTTCTCCAAAGGAGGGTGTTGAACAAGCAACCTTTGGTGGTTCTCCAGAGTCCATTATCCGTGCTGTGGGTGACTTGCTAACCAAGATGGAGAAACCATCTGGCGAGAACAGCAGTTACCGACGTTTGCGACTGTTTTCTGGAACTTTGCCAACCCCGGCTGGGGAAGAGGCATTAGAGCACTGGTTGGAACATGCGCGCCTTATGGTAGAGGAGAGCGATTGCTCTGCCAAGGAGAAAAGACGACGCATAATGGAGAGTCTTAAAGGTCCAGCTTTGGGCGTGGTGAAAGCTGTCCGGAACGCTGACCCTGAGGTAAGTCCAGCACAGTGTTTGGAAGCTATTGAGAGTGCATTTGGTTCTGCCGAGACAGGCGAAGATCTGTATTTCTCTTTCCGGTTGCTCCAACAGCAACCCAAGGAAAAATTATCTGATTTCTTGAGACGGTTAGAGTTTTCTTTAACCCGAGTGGTTCAGCGAGGAGGTCTTCCATGTGACCGAGCAGATCGTGCTCGTGTCGAGCAACTTCTCAGAGGTGCTGTCCACTCCGATTTGATGTTGGTTCAGCTCAAGTTACGAGAACGGAGGGAACGTCCACCATCTTTCTTGGAGCTCTTGAGCGAAATTCGCAGCGAAGAAGAGTACGAGTCTTCCCGGATGAAACTGAACTCATCTGTGCGGCGGGTTCAGGTTAATGCGGACGCAGATAGCAGAGAGGGGGAGATTCAAATCTTGAAATCTGACATTAAAGAGCTGAAAGCAATGTTAACGGCATTGACGGTTTCAAATAGCCAAGCCCCAGCTCATATGAAAGAACCTGAACAAATGACAAAAGTACCTGTCGGTGAGGCATATGTTGACACGGAGGTAGCTGTGCTGAAAAAACAGGTTAAAAAGCTACAAAATCAAATGACAACTAAACAGTCAAGAGCGTCTGACGCCCCTGCTGCAGCTTTAAAAATAGAACCTATCCGACAAGCTCAGAGTGGGGTCAGACAGCAAACATTTAGCGATTCAGATGGAAATTTCTGTTATCGCTGCAGTGAGACTGGCCATTTTTCTTCAAAATGTAGAAACCCAGAGAATCAGATCAAAGTCATTCAAAAGCTGATCAGATCTTTGAGGAAAGCTAAACAGGGTGAGTCGTCCGCGCCACAGACAGAAAATGACCACACCGTCTGCGTGGCTAAGAAAAGCGAAGTGGCCACTCTGAGAAGGGACATTCCTCAGGGGCTGATAGGGCCTCATTCAGTCGTTCCCATTAAGATCAATGGGGAACAGTGTGACGCCCTTCTTGATAGCGGTTCACAGGTAACAATCATCTTTGAAAAATGGTACAAGCTCCACTTACCTCATGTGCCGATCCAGCCAGTGTCCGGGTTAGCTATATGGGGGTTGAGTGACACAAGTTATCCCTACCTGGGCTACGTGGTGGTGGATATGGAGTTTTCTGAGACAGTTACCGGTGTGAGTGAGACCATCTCTGTCTTGGCTCTGATTTGTCCGAGTCCACAAAGTCCTGAACAGACTCCTGTCATCCTTGGCACCAATGCTTACCTGTTCCAGCGGTTAGCCAAACTGTGCAGGGACACAGCCGGAGTGGACATTGGTCAGACTTTGGGCATAAAAGCAAAGACCCCCACCTCTCTTCCGGACCAGTCATCCCTTGATGGAGAAGAAGATGAGGTAGGTTGTGTAACATGGATGGGTCCAGGGTCTCTTAACTTACCTTCTGGTGGTGAGTGTTGTGCCATCTGTGAAGTCGAATTGAGGAGGCCTGTGGGTAAAGACATGCTGATGGTGGAAGCTTCATCCGTTACTCCGTTGCCATCTGGAGTACTGCTGCAGTCCATGGTCGTTCCAGGGGCCGTTGTGGATGTCGACCACTTCACTGTGTTGATCCACAATGAGTCGTTGAGAGACACAGTCATCCCAGTCGGGACTGTGATAGGTCAACTTTGTCCCGCTGATCCAGTCGTTCCATCTCAAAGGATCGAAGCTGAGACTGAGACTCTACCCACACAGTTAGATCCTCAGCTTATTCAGTTTGGTGATTCACCGATTCCTCAGCAGTGGAAGGATCGGCTTCGCCAAAAGTTGTGTGAGCGAGCTAGCGTGTTTTCCTTGCATGAATGGGTTGTTGGTCCGGCACGAGATGTCGAGCATCAAATTCGCTTAACTGATCCACGGCCGTTCAGAGAGCGTTCTAGGCGGTTGGCTCCAGCCGATATTGATGACGTGCGCAAGCACCTGCGGGAGTTGCTGCAGGCTGGTATTATTAAGGAGTCTCGGAGCCAGTACGCATCACCAATTGTGATCGCAAGAAAGAAAAATGGGCGTATCAGAATGTGCATTGACTATCGGACCTTGAATCGACAAACAACTCCCGACCAGTACACTACTCCCCGCATCGATGATGCGCTTGATTGTCTTTCAGGGAGTAAGTGGTTTTCTGTCCTTGATTTACGAAGTGGATATTATCAGATTGCCATGGCGGATGGGGACAAAGAAAAAAACGCGGTTGGCGACATGAACCTTCTTCAGGTCCTAGTCTACCTGGACGATCTTATAGTCTTTGGCCGTTCACTGGAGGAGCATGAAGAGCGTCTCTTGCGGGTGTTAGACCGGCTTGAGGAAGTAGGGTTGAAACTCTCCCTTGACAAGTGTCAGTTTTGTCAGCCAAGGGTGAAGTATGTTGGACACATCGTGTCCGCTGATGGCGTCGCAACTGACCCAGACAAGATACAGGCGGTCGCCAAGTGGCCTAAGCCCACTGACCTTAAGTCTTTGCGCTCGTTCTTAGGGTTTTGTGGGTATTATCGTCGCTTTATAGCGAATTACTCGTCCATTGTTAGGCCTCTCACAGAACTGATGAAGGGCTATGCACCCACCCAGCGTGGAAGAAAGCCGAGTGTGGACAAGAACAAGACTTACTTGAAAGAGTCGGAGCCATTCAACGAAAGATGGGACCAGTCTTGTACTGAAGCTGTTAAGAGCATCATTCTGTGTCTGATAAACGCACCCGTGTTGGCGTTTGCAGATCCAGAAAAGCCGTATGTCCTGCATACGGATGCAAGCTTTAAAGGGGTAGGTGCAGTGCTTTACCAGGAACATCCTGAAGGGTTAAGACCTGTGGCCTTTGCCAGCAGAAAGTTTAGCTCACCTGAACAAAGGTATCCTGTTCATCAACTAGAGTTCCTTACGCTGAAGTGGGTTCACGGTACGCACCGATAATAACCCTTTAACCTACGTGCTCACTACCGCGAAACTCAACGCGACCGGTCATCGGTGGCTGGCTGCGTTGGCCACCTACAATTTTGACGTAAAGTACAGGCCAGGCAGAGCCAATACAGACGCTGATTTGTTGTCGCGCAACATAGCAGACCCAGGCGAGAGTGTTGAATGGGAGAGCATGTCTCCAAATGCTGTGAAGTCTATATGTCAGCATGTACAGATCAGAGAAACTTCAGATGAGTCTCCCAGGTATGTGGAACAGTTAGGTGCATCACCCGCGTGTATCCCTGACGTGTACGCCTTTCCATCTCATTTGCACTTAAGTTCTCTGGAGCAGTTTTCAAAGGCTGACTTGATCGAAGCCCAGAAGAGAGATGTACTTCAGCCTGTGATGGAGGCTGTGAAGCACAACGTTTGGCCCAGCAGCAAAGATCTAAGTCCTGAGATGTTGTTGTTCAAAAGAGAGTCAGGCAGATTGGTGATGAGGGATGGCCTTCTTAGTCGGGTTGGGAAGAAATCCAATGAGGAAACAGTACAGCTTGTGCTGCCTGGTGAATTTCGTGGAAGGGTTTTGTTTGCGTTACATGATGACATGGGCCATCTCGGCGTTGAGAGGGTCACCGACCTCTTCCGAGCTAGGTTTTACTGGCCCCGAATGGCCAATGATGTTGAGGACTATGTCCGAAATTGTGGATTCTGTGTGACTCGCAAAACACCTTGCAAGAAAGCCGCTCCCTTGCATCACATTGTCAGTAGTGGTCCTATGGATCTGGTGTGTATTGATTTCTTGTCAATGGAGACAGATTCCCGAGGCATTGGTAATGTTTTGATTGTGACAGACCACTTCACTAGGTATGCCCAAGCTTTTCCAGCTAAAAATCAGAAAGCCTTGACAGTAGCAAAGACCCTAGTTGAGAAGTATTTTGTGCAGTATGGGTTACCGGCAAGGATTCATTCTGACCAGGGTAGGGATTTCGAATCCAGGCTGATAAAAGAGCTACTCACAACTTTGGGCATACGGAAATCGAGAACAACCCCGTATCATCCCCAAGGGGATCCGCAGCCTGAACGGTTTAACCGTACCTTGCTCTCCATGTTAGCCACCTTGGGTCAAGAGAAGAAACGGTCATGGAGTCAACATGTGGCTTCGTTAGTGCACGCGTACAACAGTACAAAAAACGACGCAACAGGGTACTCTCCCTATTACCTCATGTTTGGTAGGGAGGCGAGGCTCCCTGTAGACCTGTGTTTCAGAGCATCAGATGATGAAAGTGATGAGAAGAGTCATTACCAGTATGTGGATGGCTTGAAACGTGATCTGCAAAGAGCTTACCAGTTAGCTAGTCAGTCCGCAGAGAAGAGTCACCTGCGCAACAAGAGAGCATATGATCAAAAAGTCAGTTTGCAGAACATCCAGGAGGGAGATCGTGTTCTCATGAGAAATTTAGGGTTAAAGGGGAAACACAAGCTTGAGAGCCGATGGGGTTCTACACCTTATGTAGTTGTGAGTAAACTGCCAAACTTACCTGTCTTCCGGGTGGGGCCTGAGGGAAGAAAAGGGGGTGTAAAGACAATCCATCGTGACCACCTCTTACCTATAGGGCAGTCAGTCAGGATACCCAAAAGTCAGAGTGAGGAAGAACTTCCCAAAAGGCCTACAACACGATCAACAAGAACAGGAATCAAACAGTTGAAAACGAAACCAAGAGATCAGATCCGTGAGGTAACAGAATCGTCGTCAGATGTGGAGAGCGACAGACCTCGCAGAAACTACAGAGACTGTATAGACTCTTTGTTGAAAAGACAGTATGGTACTGTAGAGAGAGAGTTGGTAAGTTCAGAGGAAGAAGTTGTCAGGGACTTTAGTCCAGAACGCTCAGCTGATGAGAGTGAAACAGGCAGGGATGATCCAGAAAGTCCGGTTGAGACAGATGAGTCCTCTGACTCTGAAACAGACCTAGAAGTTAACAGAGGTCCAGTCAGAGAAACAAAAACAAAGCCAAGCTGTACACAAAAATCAGACAGGGTACTGAGACCTAGATCAACTAAAAAGAGAAAAGTAAAACCAGTACTGAGACTCACTTATGATGAACCAGGCAAGGCCAGTGAACAGCCAATCACAATAGTGCATAGGGGTATCATAATTAAATTAGGTCAAAAGTAGTTCATCCAAATGCCTATAATGAGTAGGACACAGTTCATAGTTATAGTTTGATGTTGTCTGATGAGGACATCTAGACGGTTAGTAAGGGGGGGATGTAACCCGGTTAAAAATATAATGGGTTAAATAAGCACTCATTTATTATTTATTCATATTTGTTTATGTTTTTTATGTATATATATCCGGCGAGAAATATTTATGTTGTGTGTTTTTTATTTCATGTAGTGGATATATGTTTTGGGTTAAAGAATGTTAAAAAAATAATATTTCAAAGTGTACATATATATATATATATATATACAGTATATACATTTTCCCTACAGTATATACATTTCCATTTTTTACTTAGAAATAGTATTTTAGTTGTTGGGTTTTGGGGATTGAACTGTGTTGAGTGTGCCCGGAAGGGAAAGAGTACTGTATGTTATTGAAGTGACTGAAATTCTGTTCACGGGTTTATTGCTCTATTTTATAGATTTAAGGGTTAAAGTAAGACCAAGATTTGCAACGGAATACTTTTGTTTTTTTATTTTTCATGTTAAAGCATTTCTGTGTTTAATGTTTACTAAAGTGAATTGCTAAAACTTACCTGTTGATATTCATTTTTTCATCTGGTAGCTTATGAGTATTTGTGTTTTATTCATGAGTGCTTTTTAGGGAAGTTTAAAAAACTTAAAGGGCATCTAAAGGTAAGACAAAAACACATTCATTTTTAGTTCATTTATATACAGGAGTGAGATATACAAGCTAAAAACAGTAGGTAAAACACATTTGTGGGGTTAACTAAAAGTAGTTGTAACAAGGGAATAAATAGACAAGTTCATAAATATGTTATTACAGTGTACTAACCTATTATTAATTAACCTAAAAAGAAAGCGATTTCTTAAACTTAAAGAACTTGGGGAGCGCACCTCAGTAAATAGACCAGACGTCTAGAGGGCGCTACAGTATTATCTACGATGTGTGTGTATGATCACAGATCTGTTTGTCTGACAGACACAGCTATTGCTAACATTATTACCAGCAATGAACAGCTGTTTATAGACTAGACGGCACACAGTTTTATTAGGATGACATTTCAATGTCACGCTAGCTCCTTAGAAGTTGTTGGCAACTTGTCGGCAACTTCATTGAATAAAACGACTAGAAACTTATACTAAACTAGTCATCACAAACTTGTACCAGCCTGTCAGTGTCAGTGATGACTAGCAGTCTCTGGCTGGCTGACTGGCTGCCTCAGCCAGCAACCGATGCACGCGTTGATTGAAAAATAAATAAATAAAAAAACACGATTGTAGCCTAGGCTACTCCCTTGCCATTCATTGAGTAGGCTGACTGCCCATTTCTCCTTGAACACGATAGTTCACCTGCCAAATTATATTAACATACTTTCTATACTACCATACTAACATACCTGCAAACTTGTCGCTTTTCGGCTACAATCGCAGTTTTTTGGGTCAAAAGGAGTCATTCACGTGAGTTTTTTTTTGGGGGGGGGGGGGGGGCTGGGGAAGGCTGCGTTGGCTTATCAAGTGGAGGCGGAGACATGCATGCCGGCCAGGCAAAAAGTGAGTTTTTTGCACATGCGCAGTGTAAAGTGACAGCAACAGAGTGCAGCTCAAATGACAATCCCCATGTGCGAAAAAACACTTTTTGCCTGGCCGGCATGCGTGTCTCAGCCTCCATTTGACAAGTCTTGGTTGGACATGAGCTACATTTCTCTAGGCCAATTGGAAGCTCAGCTCTAGAGGCGGCGTGAGCTCAAAGCGAGACGGTAGTCGGATGGAAAGTTCGAGCAGCAAGGAACCACCTAAAGTTAAATTTTAGCTAAGTCGAGCTTTTTGGAGCATAAACAGCTATTTGTTTGCTTTATTCAATTGACAATAGCTGTCGCTTTTTTGACGTGATATAATACCAGTGTTTCCCCTATATGCATTCAGCAGCGGCGCACCGCAAAAAAAAAAAAAAACACTTTTTTTTAGATATGTATACTGTCTAGTTTTACCCCTATGCTGTTTATTTCATGTCGTTAGTGAGCTAGTCCACTGTGCTTGGAGTAACGTCACATTCAGACCATTGGTTCCCAAACAGTGTGCCGTGGGATTTTGTGTTAACCATACATTATTGCAATATACAAAATAAACATTTTTTAATTTAGTTTATCAGTACTTTGTATGACTCATCGTCTCAATTTTCATCGTCATCGCGATGTGAGCGTTCATGATAAACACATCGCAAAAGCTGGTCTGTAATGCGATAAGTTCGCCACGCATACTCGGGCCATCCTTATCCTTAAATCATCCTTAAATATTGTGGTTTGCAGTAACCCAACCCACCCTGTCAATTTAGGACCGACCCAAATATTTATTTTTCCCTTTTAGTCCGACCGACTTGCCGGTTGTATACTTGCGTTAAGACTGACCGTTGTTTTTTTTTTAACTCTTCAAATAACTAATGCAACTACAATAAAACCCTATAAATATATTAATATATTTTAGAAAGTGTCGCGAATATAAATTGCCTACATACACACGTAGGCTACGTTCTTTCTTTTATATTCGCTTCATTTCATCAATGGTTCGCGCTTGTCTGTTATGATGGCTGCGGCTGCAGTAAAGAAAATGTTCGCAGTCACCGTTGAAAGTTATAGAAGGCTAAATTATTACTTTGGGTTCATGCACGGTCCTACATGAAAAAATGCATTGAAATATCTTGACACCGCTATAAAGTGACGTGTCGACTGATGTCAAGGAGACCACTAAACTTTTACGGGATGGAGACGCGGTCAGTGACGTCACGATATGCAAATTTGTTTTTGCTTCATGCGTCCATATCGTAAAGCATATATATGTAGCGTATATATATAGCGTATATATAGCGTATAAAGCGTATATGGCGCTGCCATTGTTTACGTTGTGATAGAAGTCAAACCGGAAAAGTAATTCCGGAAATAACGTTTTTAGAGGACCAATCGCAGCCCTTGCGGTCTCCGTTGTGCATTGACGGAGTGACGGATACTTAAAAAAATATTTCAGGCTCTCCGTCGACGTAGAGGGCACTCTGTAACTGACGTACGGCACTTTACGCAGGAGTATAAACTAGGCTTAAGCCAAAGCAGTTCATCCCAAACCAAAGACAACAATGGGCCATCTTCTGGCCTACAGACCTAACCAGATTCTAGCCATGGATTTTACATATCTAGAGCCATCTGCTGATGGCTAGGAAAATGTGTTGATTCCAACTGATGTGGTAATCATAACAAATTGGGCCCTGAAAGTGTCTAAAATGGTCTAAAATCGATGCAATTGGCGGCCATCTTGAAATTTTGTGTGGACACCCGAACTTTTCAAAAGAGTGGGTTATAGTGAGCACTTTTCATGTTTGTATCACAAACTGAAGTATTTTTTTTCACTTATCAGCTCCAATAACCAGGGAAAGACCAAGGCCCAATCTCAATTCTCTATCTTATCCCTTCCCCTTACTATCTCAATTCTCATTTCGATCGAGGGGTAGGGCCAAGGGGAAGGGGTATACACCCCTTAAAAGATCGGGAGCTTACTTGAAACCAAGGGGTACCATTATGTGGCGAGGGGGAGGGTAACTTTCTACCCGATGTCAGATATACTTTGAAGAACGCTAAAGCTTGCACGACAACGCCACCCTGGGAATTTCACCCAGAGAGTAGACACGCTGGTTCGTTCTATTCACAGGCTTGAGACGTGGTTCCAGGTATAAACGTATATCTTTTATTACAAATTATAAAAAAGAACAGTCATAATCAATATCATTCACACCGGGGAGGGGAAAAACTAGTCCAGGTCGGAGGCCTACCGGGGGAACAAGTATTAGTGGACGGGGAGTGGTTCACCCAAAATAACTAATAAAATAAGAAAAAGGGGTCACCCACACACACACGAGTAACCTTAACCAGGAGGGCACAGCACACCAAACGAGGGGGGGGGACACCACCACCAGTCACCGCCACCACCACCGGCCTCCGACACTGAAACAGGGAAATAATATTAATGAGGGTTGCAACTCAAACAAAAAGGCAGAAAACAATTAACAAATTAAACTTGACAGCAATGTACAAAAATACAACCATACCATAAATGTAAAAGTAACTGAGCAAGCATAAGTGGCTATGCGACCGCAAAGCCGCGGGGACAACCAGGCTGCAGTGAGGGTCTTGTTGACAGCCAGCAGCTTAGGTGTCCGGTTGGAGAAGGCCGCCGTCACAACGACAGGCAACACAGCGGCGCAGCCGCAGCAGAGCAGCAGCAACGCAGCAGCAGGTACAGCAAGCAGGCAAGCAGCAGGCAAGCAGCAGCCGAGCAGACGGTACAGCAGCAGCTTAGTTGTCCGGTTGGAGGAGGCCGCCGTCACAACGACAGGCAACACAGCGGCGCAGCCGCAGCAGAGCAGCAGCAACGCAGCAGCAGGTACAGCAAGCAGGCAAGCAGCAGGCAAGCAGCAGCCAAGCAGACGGTGCAGCAAGCAGGCAAGCGGCAGCCAAGCAGACGGTACAGCAAGCAGGCAAGCGGCAGCCAAGCAGACGGTACAGCAAGCAGGCAAAAGCAGAAGGCGAGCTATCAGTAGGGTTTAGACAAAGCAGCAGCGGTCCGGCAGCGATTCCACCTGATCAAAACATAATTAGCGCTTATTCAATTAAACTGAGAAATTAGATGGTTGCGGGAGAGACAAACATACCTTCAGCAGAAGTAGCGGCGCACACACTTATATAGGCAGGAGGAGGAGCGCGACAAATCCGAACATCAGCACTTCCTAGGACCACACTATCATTAGCTGCCTGACCACAAACAACATAATGCAGAGAGGGAGAACACTTACCCCGCCAAAGGAGAGCCCATGAGCACCACAGAGCATAAACAACCGACCTTGTACCCGGAAGTGATGCGGAAGCTCAGGAACGAGAGAGGAGGCCGTCCTAAATACGGTCCTCTGCTCCGGGATAGGCTAACCGGCCATCGGGGTGTGTCCAGGATCCTGTGCCATGCATAGAATAATCTATGCTGCCACATTCTACCCCCCCTTTCTGCATCGACGTCCCGTCGATGGCTAACAGGCTATGAACTAGCTCCAAGGTCTAAACAGAGCCACAACAGCGTTAGATACAGGCACAGGAGCACTTACGACTGGTACCTCTCCAGTGGGCCGGGGGAGATGATGCACATTAGAGTGTTGGCCTGCAGTTGATCGTGCGGTACGGCGCAAGGCCACCTGACTGGAGCCAGGGCCAGAGATGGGTGAAGCAGCAAGAGAAGTGGATGCTTCTGGAGGTAGAACTGCTAACGGTCCATCCTGGGGACCATCTGGGGCACAACGTAGCACTGGCGCTCGAGCTGCAAGTTCACTGGCTGCAGTGAAGCCACGGGAAGGCATGGCTGAAGTCAAGGGTTGCTGCCCCAGGACCAGCAAGTCACACTCAAACGGACGCTCCTCCTCAGAGGGTGGTTCCGCAGGCGGAGAATTCGGAGAAGAGACAGGGCCAGGGGAGTCTACACCAATCACGCCCTTCAACTTCGAACGGTGGACCTGCCGCACCTGAGTTGGGTTATCGACTGGCGCGATTGTGTACACTGAACCACCCGGCTTGGGTGCTCTCAACACCCTATACCGTGTGGAGTTCCAGCGATCCCGGGTCTTATGGGGGCCCCTGGCACTGAAGTCACGCAAGAAGACCAACTGCCCTTTTCTCAGCGGTAGAGCGGTGACACGCTGATCATGGGTTCGGCTCCTACGATCTGCAGCCTGTTGCAGACGCTCTCGTGCCCCTTCAAAGGCTACCTGCAATCGGGATTGATGTTCTTTAACCCACTCACAAACCGACCCACCAACAGGACTCTCGACTCTACCCAACAGGAAGTCAATAGGGAGGCGCGGTTCCTGACCAAACATCAAGAAAAAAGGAGATTCCCCTGTAGCCTGGTGAGGAGTCGTGTTATAACAGTAGACCACCTGGGGTAGACACGCATTCCAGTCCCTTTTTCGGGAGACAGGTAAGGTGCGCAGCAGATTGTGGAGGGTACGGTTAAATCGCTCGCACTGACCGTTCCCCTCAGGATGGTACGGGGTAGTGCGTGATTTCACCACACCATACAAACTGCACAACTGCTGGATCAGGAGACTTTCAAAATTCCGGCCCTGGTCAGAATGCACTCGAGCAGGGACACCAAACTTATAAAACCACTCAGAGACCAGAACTTTAGCTACGGTGCCAGCACGCTGATCCCGGGTGGGGATAGCTACAGTATACTTGCTAAAGACATCGGTTAGAACCAAAACGTTCTCAGCACCATTCTGGGCAGGTTCAAGAGTGGTATAATCAATGGCAAGGATCTCATTGGGGCGTGATGCCAACAGATGCCCCATGAAGCTGGCAGCTTTTGGGTGGACATCTTTGGCAACCTGACACCGTTCACAGGTTTGACACCACCGGGCTACCTCGGCGGACATACCAGGCCAGTAGCATCGGGACCGCAGGAGGGCCAGTGTTCGCTCCACCCCTTGGTGGCCATGCTCTTGGTGGACCTGTGTCAACACTGTTTCAATTAGGGCACTGGGCAACAACAGCTGGAGTATGGCTTCAGCACCATCGGGGCGGAACACCTGGCGGTACAAGATCCCATCCCTTTCAACCAGACGGTCCCACTGCCTAAGCAGGGTCAGCGTGGATTGAGACAGCTGTACACGCTCCTCACGGCTGGGACGTTGCCGGTTGGCCCAGAACTGCAGCAATTCCCGTATGGTGGGGTCAGCCTGCTGTGCGGTGCGAAGCTCAGAGGGGGTCTGCTGCGGCAAGGCTACAATGGAAGCCTGCACCACCTCAGTCGCCCTTTGACCCAATGCTTGCTGCAGAGGTTTAGGTAGGGCGGTACCGGGAAGCATTGCTTCCAAGTCAGAGGGGGCAGGTGGATGCTGACGGGAGAGAGCATCTGCATTCCTGTTACTCCGCCCTGACCGGTACTTCAGTTCAAAGTCGAATGAGGCCAACTGAGCAGCCCACCTCTGTTCGGTGGCAGCCAGCTTGGCAGAAGACAGATGGCTTAGGGGATTGTTATCGGTGTACACAATACACTTATTGCCCAGCAAATACTCTCTGAACTTCTCTGTCATGGCCCACTTAAGGGCCAAGAATTCAAGTTTCATCGAGCTGTAATTTTCTGTGTTTCTTTCGGTGGGGCTGAGACACCGACTAGCATAGGCTATCGGCCTCACCTTTCCTGCCTGCATTTGGGAAAGGACAGCCCCCAAGCCACCATAACTTGCGTCAACCTCCAAGATAAACGGGAGGGAAAAGTCAGCGTAAGCCAACACTGGTGCAGTGGTAAGCTTAGCTTTCAGGTTGTCAAAACTTTGTTGGCACTCATCAGTCCAATCCCAACAAACCCCATGACCTGGTTTCCGTCTAGTTTTAGCACCACCGCCCTCCGATGCCACCCGATGTAGCGGAGCCGCTAGCTTGGCGAAGCCCTCCACAAAGCGACGGTAGTAACTAGCAAAACCCAGAAAAGAACGCACCTCTAAGGCAGTGGTGGGAACTGGCCACTTAGCTACTGAATCAATTTTGCAAGGGTCTGTGGAAACACCGTCACCAGAGATCACATGGCCCAAGTATCGTACCTCCTTCTGAAAGAAGGAGCATTTGCTTAGCTTGGCCTTCAGGCCCTCATGCTGAAGTCGCCCCAGCACCACCTTCAGTCGCTCCAGATGTTGCTCCACAGAGGAAGAGAACACAACAATGTCATCCAGATATAACAATAAGGACTGGCACTGTTGGTCTCCAAAGATGTGCTGCATTAACCGCTGGAAGGTGCTGGGGGCGTTACAGAGCCCGAAAGGCATTCGGTTCCACTCGAACAAGCCAAAGGGTGTACAGAAGGCAGTCTTGGGCCTATCCGCCTCAGTGACGGGCACCTGGTTGTAGCCGCTGGCCAGGTCTAGCGTGGAGAACCAGCAAGCCCCAGACAGGGCATCTAGAGACTCCTCTATTCGTGGCAGAGGGAACGCATCTCTTCTGGTCTTGCTGTTTAGCTGTCTGTAGTCGACGCACATGCGGATACTACCATCCCTTTTCCTCACCAACACGATCGGAGACGCGTAGGGGATGCTACTCTTCTGAATGATCTGTGATGACAACAACTGGTTGATGTGTTCCTTCACTACTTCATATTCAGAGGGTGGGATACGCCTGTAGCACTGCCTGACTGGGATATCATCAACCAAGGGGATGTCATGGGAAATGAGGTTGGTGCATCCCAAGTCTCCCTCGTAGGCTGAGAAAACCGGGGTGTACTGCCCGAGTAAGAACCTCACCTGACACTGATGCTCACCAGACAAAGATGACAAATCCAGGTCGTCTAACTGATGCTGAACACTAGGGGGAGCAGTCTGAGAAGACACCGTGGCCACCACTAAGGGCACTTCAGTGACCCCAGAAGGAAGGCTGACAACATTTACAAAGTCAAGCATACCAACAGCAGTGTGGGGGTGCAATACCACATCAGTGGAGCCAACGTTCAGAATAGGTATGTAGACCGTGCCCCTGGTTACTCGCACCAAGGCGGGGGAAACAAGCAACCCTTCAGGCAAGCCAGAGTCCGAGGGTTCAAACAGCACAGTAGAACTAGAATACTGCTGAGAACAAGTGGCCGCTACGACCTTGGTAACGCCCCCAGGAATCCTCCAGGTCTTCTTACCCCTGACCCTTGCCAAACCAGGATGGTCCCGAGGGGTTTGAAGGCTAGCATGATGACACTTTTGCAGTGCCACAAGGACTTGCGTAGGGCCCTCGGAGACACAAGGCTGAGCAAATAAGGCTGCACCATGCTGCACAAAAAGCTCGCTGTAGCATTTCCGGATGACATTCATCCCTAAAACACCGGGTACCGAAACAAGCACCCCCCCAGGGAGGTCCCTCACAACCAAGATGCCACAACGAGGCATCTGCTTACCACAAAGTTGCACATCAAGCTCAAAGTAGCCGAGGAAAGGGATTTCCAGACCATTGGCGGCTCTAAGCTCCAGCCAATGGCAAGAGTGGAGGCGCTCCTGGCCCCAGGGCTCAAAATGCTGATGGAAGAAGCTCTCAGAAATTGTGGACACCATGGACCCAGTATCCACCAAACAGGGAACCTTCACCCCACCCATGTCCACAACTAAATGGGGACAAGATGAAATCAGCTCAGAAGCATCCATGCTACTTAAAGTAGCCTGTGAACCAGTGGCGGCCCCACCCAAACTGTGGCTCTGCAGTTCGGTGGGCTCTCGTTTTCCGACACAGAAGCGGAACGGGTCTGATGATTAGCATTTGAAGGGGGTTGTGGGGGCACCTGGGGGTAAGTATTGACACGTACTCGACACTCTCGTGCAAAATGTCCAGGCTGGTTGCAACGCCTGCAAATTACAGGACCAGTACGAGGTGGACGATAGTCCCGTTGAAAGTTCTGTAGCTGGGCAACGCTGGCCACAAGCTGATCAAGCTGCTTCTGCTGACGTGACAACATCTCTCGCATCTGACTCATCTCAGACACTGAACCCTCGGCCTGAGGGCCACCATGAACACCATACTGGACACCATATACTAAAGGGAGGGATTGACTGCGATTACGCCCACCACTGGGTAGACCTTCCCGCTCCCATCGGATAGCCTCTACCCTAACATCAAGCAAAGTGGAGTTAAGCTGACGACGCACAAATTGCTTTAACTCACGACGCAAAGAACTATCCAGGACGTGCTCCACAAACTGGTCTCGAAGGAGGGCCTCAGCATTTGGCATCGCGGCAGGCGCGCATTGCTTCACCCTCTCCATTAGACCGATCAGTGAGAGAGAGAACTCTAAAAGAGTCTCGCTCTCCTGCTGCTTCCGAGCAAAGAACGCCGCTTGTAGGGCAACATATGACTCCGTGCACCCATACAGCTCTCTTAGAATGGCAAGTATACTAGCAGGGTCCCCCCTCTCTGCATCAGAGCGATACTTAATCTCGTCCCTGGCCTCTCCTTCTAGGTGGTCAAACAGGAAAAATGCTTGATCCGACAGCTAGAGCCGCCGAGCCCTCATACATGCCTGCACCTCCTCCATCCACTCACCCAGCCCTATACCTGTCCTTCCCCTAAAGATGGGACACTTCCTATCTCTAGGCACAAAAATTAGTCTCTCTGCTACAGGAAGACTAGAGGTGGAAGGGGCAGCCAGGGGCGCTGCAGAAGTAGATGGTTGAGCACTAGAGCTAGCCTGTCCCTGCCGCAACCGCTCATTATCAGCAGTCAACTGTGCAATCAACTCTCTAAGCTCCTGCACTTCTTGCTCCATGATTACTGCGAGGTCACAACACTACAAGAAATAATCACTGTGGTGAAACAGCACCATAAGAGGTTCACTGTAGTAATTACCTCACCAAAACGCTCAAAAGGGAGTCCCCAGGAACCACTGCTGCTTTGTCTGTCTCACTAACCGGGATACCCAAAAAAAAGAAAGGAAAAAAACAAAAAAGGAACACACAATAAGAATACAGCAAAAAAAAAAAAACAACTAAACCAAGGAACACACGTCTCAGCCGTTTAGAAAGAATAGAAAGTCCTGCCGACAACGCCAAGTTTGTGGCGAGGGGGAGGGTAACTTTCTACCCGATGTCAGATATACTTTGAAGAACGTTAAAGCTTGCACGACAACGCCACCCTGGGAATTTCACCCAGAGAGTAGACACGCTGGTTCGTTCTATTCACAGGCTTGAGACGTGGTTCCAGGTATAAACGTATATCTTTTATTACAAATTATAAAAAAGAACAGTCATAATCAATATCATTCACACCGGGGAGGGGAAAAACTAGTCCAGGTCGGAGGCCTACCGGGGGAACAAGTATTAGTGGACGGGGAGTGGTTCACCCAAAATAACTAATAAAATAAGAAAAAGGGGTCACCCACACGAGTAACCTTAACCAGGAGGGCACAGCACACCAAACGAGGGGGGGGGACACCACCACCAGTCACCGCCACCACCACCGGCCTCCGACACTGAAACAGGGAAATAATATTAATGAGGGTTGCAACTCAAACAAAAAGGCAGAAAACAATTAACAAATTAAACTTGACAGCAATGTACAAAAATACAACTAAACCATAAATGTAAAAGTAACTGAGCAAGCATAAGTGGCTATGCGACCGCAAAGCCGCGGGGACAACCAGGCTGCAGTGAGGGTCTTGTTGACAGCCAGCAGCTTAGGTGTCCGGTTGGAGAAGGCCGCCGTCACAACGACAGGCAACACAGCGGCGCAGCCGCAGCAGAGCAGCCGCAACGCAGCAGCAGGTACAGCAAGCAGGCAAGCAGCAGGCAAGCAGCAGCCAAGCAGACGGTGCAGCAAGCAGGCAAGCGGCAGCCAAGCAGACGGTACAGCAAGCAGGCAAGCGGCAGCCAAGCAGACGGTACAGCAAGCAGGCAAAAGCGGAAGGCGAGCTATCAGAAGGGTTTAGACAAAGCAGCAGCGGTCCGGCAGCGATTCCACCTGATCAAAACATAATTAGCGCTTATTCAATTAAACTGAGAAATTAGATGGTTGCGGGAGAGACAAACATACCTTCAGCAGAAGTAGCGGCGCACACACTTATATAGGCAGGAGGAGGAGCGCGACAAATCCGAACATCAGCACTTCCTAGGACCACACTATCATTAGCTGCCTGACCACAAACAACATAATGCAGAGAGGGAGAACACTTACCCCGCCAAAGGAGAGCCCATGAGCACCACAGAGCATAAACAACCGACCTTGTACCCGGAAGTGATGCGGAAGCTCAGGAACGAGAGAGGAGGCCGTCCTAAATACGGTCCTCTGCTCCGGGATAGGCTAACCGGCCATCGGGGTGTGTCCAGGATCCTGTGCCATGCATAGAATAATCTATGCTGCCACAATTACAATGCGCAACCGGCAACAATTGCGGCCAGATCTCAACGAGAGTCACATAAATGTAAGTATTTTCGTCTGATATAATTGATTTAAAATTTACGACAGTATTGTTTTGTGCTCTAAACAGTCCTGTACCTATATATTTGCAACCATATTCTTAATCGAAACTTTTTTGAAAATCGATATGCGAACGTTACGTTCTACACATTTCTCTGACTAGCAATGAACTCCATGCATGTCTAGTTTACTAAACACAATTAGCAGCGAATTCCGTTTGATATCAGTGTAGACAACTAGAGACAAATCGATATGTGCTTTATATCGTCCTTTTTCACACAGGAACGCCGGAGGAAACCCGGCAGCTGATTGAACGAGCAGAAATGTCTGAAATCAAAATACGCTTCAAAGCAAATGTGGGAGTGAGTCATGCGTTCAATGTTGTAGCCATTCATAATTGTAAATAAAGACATGTTGGTTAACAAAGACATTGTTTCTGAACATCAATGAAATTCAAAACCGTATTAACTGAAAAAGATACAAAACACCATGCAGTGTTTATAACAAATTGTGAATATTTTGTCGTCAAATATGATGACGTAACCGTAACGAGCGTTGTCTCAATTCATAGGGGCATGTAGCCCTTACCCCTCTGTTTCAAGGGCCAAGACGTAGGGGAAGGGGAAGGGCCAAGGGGAAGGGGTAAGATAGAGAATTGAGATTGGGCCCAAGTGACAGCATGGAAAGGCAGTTGACAGGAGGAAATAGAGCCCACCAGGGTGGCATTGGGTGAGCTCAATGCTGCAGTAGCCAAGGTGATATGTTGGCTACATCCTACTTGGTTACAGACACAACTTTGAGAAAACCACTAGTAGGAGAATAATATAAAAAAACATGCAGTTTGGAATTCTACTTTGGCTGTATGTTGACGTGCTTTTCTTTTATAAAAAAAATAAATAATAATATTCATAAAATATTCAATAACAATTAAATATCTACATATTTAGTCGGCTGTAAAGCAGACCAATTAGGCAGGAATTTGTCTGCATAAACCAAAACATAAATCAAACAGGTGGGGATTGATGAAACGTATGATCACGCGTAAGCAAACAATAACAACAGATAGTATTCATAAAACTGTTGGGAGAAAATCCTCAGATGGGCCAAATGTCTTTATATATTCAACACACACTCTTCTTAGAATAAAAGGTTAGTTGTTTTACTATAAGGAATATATTCACAAACAAGAAGAGTTCTTCAAGTTAAGTTTAATGAATGTTCAACAAATTAAAATAAACCGAGAGACAAAAGTTAGACTCAGATTGAAACAACTTCATTCGTCCCAAGAAGGGCAATTTATTTGGAGCTTACCCATCACTTATAAATAAAATTATGCCAATAATAATTAAATAATAATAATAATTGAACAAACAAACAACTTGGAATACAATAAAATCAATTCACCAAATACACAACATTTTCAACAAGTCACATCAACAAATTATGGCACTGATGAGATAAAAAAAGACACAAAAATAACATGAAATTTGCTCCCATAATGCTTAATTGTTATCCATTACAGTAACTATAATTGTTGTAAAGCTGCAATCTGTTAGCATGAAAAATGAAAATTATTCACTCTTTCCACCAATCTCTGTGAATGACTGTTCCAGGAATCCATCTGCTGACTTCCCCTGCTGCCAAACAACCACAAACAACTGTTAGAGAATGCATTGATGACATCAGCAGTTATGTAGTTATATTCATTCCAGATGAAGGACATTTCATAACTGCCTTTAGATCAGTTAAGGGTGTTTTTGTGTCACAGGCAAGTTTCTCCAGTGACTTGTTATCAAGACCACACCCAAACAAATATTTTTACCAGCTCTATCTGTGAACGGAAAACCCTTTTTTTTTTATTGATGGTTTTGCAGATGTTAGGAAGGGCCAAGATCAGAACATCTTTCTTGTGTGTACAAAGATCTCCTCCATGGTCTCCAGCAGTGGCGGCTGGCCCATAGAGGGCGATAGGGCACCCCCCCCCCCCTTGACCCACAATAAATAAAAAAATAAAACGAATAATAATAAATTATACAAATTGTTAACATTTGTGTGTTTGAAATCTATCACTGTCCTGGGGGCCTCACCCCACCAGGAACAGGAACTGTGTAACCTTGTCGAGGTGTGATAGCTTACCCTACCTGGTGCCCGCCTGGGCTCAGTGCATGGGGAGCCTGTAACCCTTCGGAGGCTTATGGCACCAGGATGGCACAAATGAGCAGTTCCGGCCGGAGCCCTCGGTGCTTGCTGAGGCTCCGCAGCATGTCAGCAGGCTGCAAGGTGGCAGCCCCACCAGCTGACTAGCCATCGCAGGGCTAACTACCCTGCATGGCGAAACTTAACAGTTACGAAACTAACTAAAGAAACCAGATTAAACCGGACGGATCCTCACGGTAACAGACCCCTGCCTGCCCCCGGATTACGACACCTGGACCTCCGCCACAAAACCCGCATTGCCTCCTGGAATGTCCAAACTCTCCTGCGTCCTGGCTATGCGACACTACTCTCCCATGAACTCTCCAGGTACAACATCACCCTCGCTGACCTCTGCGAGTCTCGCTGGCGCGGAACTGGAGAGACCGCTGCTGGGGAACATCTTTTCCTCTGGAGTGGCCCGAATGATGGGAGAGGCCTCTACGGTGTAGCGTTAGCCATCCCGCTATACCGGAGGAAGTCTGTCATCAGCTGTAAGCCAGTCAGCGATCGACTGCTCTCTGCCCGCCTCCTTCACCAACACGGGAAGATGACAGTTATTGTCGCATACAGTTCAACTAATGTCACCCCAGACCAGGAAAAGGACACCTTCCATGACCAGCTGCAGGATGCCATTGAAGCTGCCCCCCCTCACGACATTGTCATCATCCTCACCGATGCCAATGCCACCATCACCACTCAAGATCCATCACTCCCGCCTGTCACAGGACCAGTCTCTGTCGATAACATCACCAATGACAATTGCCAACGGTTACTTAACCTTTGCAGAGCCACCAACCTCTGCATCGTTGATTCGTGGTTCCCCCGGAAGAGAATCCATCACTGGACCTGGTACAGCCCAGACGGAAGGACAAAAAAAGCCATAGACCATATCCTCATGTCCCGCCGCTGGAAGACATCGATCACCAACTGTCGTGTCTTCAGAGGTGCACAGCTTGGCAACACTGACCATCGTTTGCTTATAGCCGATCTGCGGCTGAAGCTCAAGGCAGGGACATCTGCCAATGCCCCCCCCAAGCTGGACTCCTCACGTCTGCTAGACCCAACCTTCATGGAAAGCTACAGCTGTTCCATCTCTAACAGATTCAACGCACTTTCCAGCAAGATGTCCCAGGACTGGCCTCACTTTAAGAGCGAGGTCATCATGGCTTCAAAAGAAACCATCGGGCGAACAAGACCTGCTCCCAAAAAGCCCTGGATATCACAAGCCACGCTGGATATAGTCAACAACCGACGAGCTGCTCGGCTGCGAGGGGACCTGGAACACTATCGCCGTCTCAACGGCAAACGGAACGCCTCCATCCGCCATGACCGGGAAACCTTCTGGAGAAACCAGGCAACAGCCATGGAGTCAGCCTCCAAAAACAACAATCTGCGGCAGTTATTCCATCTGCTCCGCCTTGGGAAAGCAGGCCCTCGCAAGCGCTGCTTCCTAGTTAAGGACAAGGATGGTAACCTCCTATCTAGCGAAGCTGACTGCCTCAGCCGCTGGAAGCAACACTTCGGTGAGCTTCTTAACCATCCTCCACTCCCAGAAGACCCCAGCCACACCATCTACCTCACTACCAACCCGGACTGCCACATCACCCCCGTCTCCCCGACAGAAGTCAGGACAACCTTGTCCAAACTTAAGAACGGCAAAGCCCCAGGCCTATGCACCATCACAGCTGAGATGCTGAAGGCCGGGGGCGACAATACGGTCCTCTGGCTCACACAAATTATAAACCATGTGTGGGTCTCTGAAACGCTGCCTGACGACTGGAGACCTGGGATAATACTCCCCTTCTGGAAACACAAGGGAGACCGGCTAACCTGCAGCAATCACAGGGGCATTACCCTCCTCTCCATCCCTGGGAAATTATTCACCCGCATCCTGCTAACCCGTGCTCTACCTGCAACCAGGAGCAGATGCCGACAACAGCAAGCAGGATTCATGCCAAACCGTTCTACCACGGATCACATCTCCGCCCTCCGGCTCATAATAGAAAAGGCCCGGGAATTCAGGAAGGACCGGCACCTCTACATTGCCTTCATCGACCTCAAGGCGGCCTTTGACACCGTGGACCACGGGACCCTGTGGAACATCCTGAAGTCCCTCGGAGTCCCAACCAAAATCACCGCTCTCTTTGGGAAGCTTTACCAGGGCGCCGAAAGCTGTGTGCGCGTGAATGGCTGCGACTCTGAGTGGTTCCCCATAAACAGCGGGGTTCGGCAGGGCTGTGTTGCTGCGCCTGAACTCTTTAATTGCGTCATCGACCACCTCATGGCTAGAGTCTGTGAGCGGATACCAGGGGTGCCATTAGGCAACTACTCCCTCAAGGACCTTGAATACGCTGATGACACCACCCTGTTCAGCGAGACTGCTGAACAGCTTCGTGAAGGTCTGCTCGTGTTTGATGAGGAGGCCAGGAAGCTAGGCCTGAAAATAAGTGGGCCAAAAACCGAACTTATGCACATAGGCGACGGACCTGACCCACCACCACTCCTCTTTGACGGCACCCCAGTGCACTTCGCCCAAACTTTCAAATACCTTGGTTCGACAGTGTCCAACACCGGCGACCTCAAACCTGAGATCGACCGGCGCCGTGCCTTAGCGTCCTCCATCACACAATCCCTATGGAGGCCGCTGTGGCGACACAGGCACATTTCACGGGAGACTAAGCTCCGGGTTTACAATGCCTCGGTCATCTCCGTCCTCCTGTATGGCTCCGAAGCCTGGCTTCTAAATAACACCCTGGCGGCCAGGCTTGACGGATTTGACACCAGGGCCCTCAGGAGGATAGAAGGCATCAGATGGAGCCAGCACGTTTCCAATCAGACCCTAAGAGAGAAAACCCAACAGCCCCCAGCCTCTCGCCTCGCAGCAGTGCGACGAGTGCGCTGGTATGGCCACATCATCCGCCTGCCCATGGAACACCCAACGAGCACCATCCTGGCATTTAATCCCCAGCTAGCCGGATGGAAAAGACCTAGAGGTGCCCCCCGCACCCGCTGGCTGGATGTTGTAGCCCAGGACCTTAAGGCCTGCAATGTGACTCTGGCTCAAGCCCAACACCTTGCCCATGATAGACCCAAATGGAGAAATCTGGTTGCCACAGTTGGCTCTACGCGCATTGTGCAAGAGGACTAAAGAAAGAAAGTGTGTTTGAAATATGACTGTACCCAGTAATATGTGTAAAATATGATAGAAAATCATCTGTGCAAGATGTATGCTTTTCCTACACGTCCCGTGTCCCATGCTTCAACAGCTCTAGGACGATGGAGAAATCGCCCCAAGGAGGCGGGTCTGTGTAACTGTTTAGCTAATTACTAATTTAAGATGTGAAAGCATGACATAAAATTTGGCCAATCAGCGTCCTCAAAATCCAAGCCGATATGGGCGATTACATTATCGCCCCAAGCGAGCGAATGCAGGGGCGAGTCAGGGCGAGTCTGTATATAGTTGTATACAGTTGTATATAGTTGACCTTAGTATTTTTTAGTCCTTAATTTTCACTACCTATTAATCTGCTGATTATTTTCTTGATTGTTTAGTATATAAAATGTTAACTGTAATTTCACAAAGCCCAAAGTGACTACAAATTCAATTTCAAATGGAAAAATGGAAAGCTTGTGTTTGTGCAATACGTTGTTTATGTTTTGTGTTAGAATGCCTCAACTTTTTAATATTGGCATAAATAATTAAATAATCATTAAATAATGATTGACTATTTCACGGAGCACTCGTTTCCTGTAGTTTGTGTTCAATGTATTGGGATGGTTACTGACATTGACTGAATATGGCACAGCCCCACCTAGAATATTCTTCATCAGCCGCCACTGGTCTCCAGGAGTTTGGGGAAGTCAAATGAAGTTCAATACCAGAAACCAGGAAGACCCGAGGAGATGCCACACCTTGCTCTTTAAGTCCCATTGGAAATGGAATACAGGTGGAACTTAACGTGGTCAGAAAGTCATGTGGTAATACATGTTTAAACTGGACTGTATCGTACTGTACTGGAACTCAGCATAGCCGTGCAAACTTCAACGTCTTGCAATAACATCTGCTCTTCTGTTCTAGTATTTTCTTTATATATATATATATATATATATATACCCATGCAGACATTGACACAAAATGCACACACACATACTCACACACCAACTGAATGTCAATATAATTTATACTCAATGTCTGTACCATGCTCGTACATGCATAGTTTCATTGTTTACATTCCATACATGCTGTTTACATTCTATACATTGATATGGTGATACACATATGCATCTCCATGCTGCTGTTCTGCACTTTCGTACTTTGCCATATGTATATGCCAACTGTCGGTCTGGGTGTATATTTTGCACTATTTTGTTATTGCACTATTATGTTATCTGTTATGTTATATGTTGTCTGTTATGATTATTGCACATTTGAAGTTTTGAGGAACATAATTTCGATCCTCTGTTCACTTTCACTTTGACACAGACAATCACTGTTTCCTTCTTACAGCAGTGGTTTCTTGGAAACCACGTGTGTTGACTGTTAGTGGCCCCTCCCAATCATAGCTGCTCTTATAGCTGCCTTACTTTCACAATCACATTCAGTCTTTCAAATCAACCAAACCAAACCAAATCAACTGCCGAACCATCGACATCAACAAAGCAACAACATGTAAGTGCTGCACAGCCAAGTGCATCTATGATTGAAGAATATCTATAGGAATGATCTGTATTGATATTGTATTGTATTGTAAGGGGTTCCAATGAGAGCAGCTGCCCCCCTACTGCAGTTTCATCGACAGAAGAAACTCACCTAAAGTGAGTAGTGGTTGAAATAATCCTAAAATCTGTCTGACTTTCTTGTAAAGGATTTCTGGGGCATTTCCTCTACAGGGGGGTGTACTACGAACCTCGATGAACATACCCAGGCTTTCTTTGGATAACCTGGATCGACAAATACGAAACTCTCAATCAAAGTTAAACGGTACCACGAAGCTCACTTACGATTTGATTTGTCGAACCAGGTTTTCCGCTTTATCGATGCGCATCTCCGTAAAAGGGGCGTAACCCAACGTTATTCACCATGACGCAATAGATCCGACGGAGCGAAAAGGGGCTATGTAGGCCTACTTCACTCAGGAGGAGCAAGAGTTTAAAAAGAAAATAACGGCAAGGGGCAATACTGTTGCCCATAATAAGGCTAGGGAGTCGTGCTGGCAAAAAAATGTCAATGTAAATAAAAGCAGATTCTGTGCGTAAGTGGAAAGATTCTGCATAGCCTAATGCCAAATACAGAATTGTTCACCATTAATCAGAATCAGAATCAGAAACAAGTTTATCGCCAAATAGGTTTGCACCTACAAGGAATTTGACTTGGTGCATTTGGTGCAAGAGAACAATCAGTATTAAAAATATAAGTAAAAAAACTATAAATATATATGGAGCAGTAGTGCATGCAAATTACTTGTCAGAGGTGGGATTCGAACCCACGCCTCCGCGGCCCGCGGGAAGGCGCGGTTTGACATCACGCCCCGCCCACATCACGGACAGGTGCCTTCTGGGATAGAGTAGCCCAAATAAAAACAAAAGAAGAAAACAACGCCATTTTGTCCCACAGAAGATCGCATGTTCGACTACTCGATGGCGGTAAGTTTCATGCACCGATATGTTTAATCGTTAACATTTTACATTTATGTCTGATAGATAGCCTTGACATAAATTATCTCGGATTATTTGATTGATGGCGATGTTCCTATGACTTAAACTTTTGAACGGTAGTGTATACCCGGATTAATGTGTACATGATCTGTGTTTCATAATTGGTACTTTTTGGTTGATTTAAAGCACAAACATTGAATTAATTCGGTGGTAAACATTTTCAATTTTTAAGAAGCGATCTTTCTAGTGTTACCTGTTACGTAAGACACTAATGACGTTGTGACGTTGAAGTTAATTAAAATGAACTTAAACAAAAAAGAAATGATAAATATAATAAAAGAAATGCTTACTTTTCATATTATAATAGAGTAGCCTAATACAAATATCTAGATAAGAAAACGCATTAGTCATATCTAAAGACTTGTGTAGTGTACACATTAGAGGGGAAGAAGTGAAACTGTTAATCTAGTTAGTACACCAGATTGTGCTTAAATTCAAAAAATGTTCTGATCTTTGTTTAACAGGCAGCGAAACATGAAAGTAGGAGAGTGAAAGGGAGGAGCTGTTTCAGGAGGCCTACACCCTGATCCAGAAACAAGCGTTTTGGTTGCGTTTGTTTGTTTGTTTTTTGTTGTATTTTTTATATTTCACGAATAAAACTCACTGTTACATGATCTTTGTTATCAAATGTGTGTGTTCTTCATTGGTTTCTAGGAAAGACAGTGAGACTTGAAATAGGTGACTTGTAATATCATTTGTATAATAGTGTAACGTCCTGGATGTGTTTGATGTGTGTAGTGTAAGTTCTTGTATAATGACAGACAGACAGACATACTTTATTGATCCCTGAGGGAAATTGCGTTCGTCACAGTACTCCAGTAAAAAGTAAAAGGTAAAATAAAACAAAACAAAGAGGACACTCCTAATATAGTAGGAGTTAGGTTACAAAATCACCTACTGGATATGGATAAACCACTAAAATCGGCGTAATCGTGTTTAATCGCAAGCAAATCCCATAATGCACTGGTACCGGTCGGGCGCATACAAATTCCAGAAGGCACCTGTGCGTGATGTGGGCGGGGCGTGATGTCAAGCCGCGCCTTCCCGCAGGCCGCAGTGAGACGTACTTGGGCGCCTTGGGCCGCTGTTCCATCCTTATATATTGAAAAAAGTGTGCATATGATTATAAAATGCAAAAGCAACCTCCAAACTGCTTTATTGTGTAATTTAGGGGATTCATTTCAAATACATCCTATTTGTCAAAAAGTATTGCATGTGCCAGAAGGTAGTGACGGTGGTGTGGTGGATTATGTGAACTGCACGCCAGCGACCGGTGTTCATATCTTGCCTGTCCATCATCATGCCTTTTACCCCATCTAGATTGGGTTATAGCACGATCGTCCGAACATGGGTAGGCCTACAAGTAAGAAATAAGCACAAAAAAGAGTATTTTATTTTATTCTATTCTATTCTATTCTAAAAAAAAATATTCAATGTGGTAAGTTGCAATAATTTCAGGTGAATGTAATTTCATCTGATGTTAGTGTTTCATCTGATGTTGATTACCTGTAGCAAATAAGAAAAAAAAACTCAGCGAAACACCCTGACTAGGAGGCGGCGCTCAGCTTTAAAGGGATATTCCGCCACTTTTGGAAATAAGCTCATTTTCCACCTTCCCTCGAGCAAAACAATCGATCTTTACCCTTTTCCCGTTCATCCAGCCGTTCTGTGAGTCTGGCGGTACAACTTTTAGCTGTAGCTTAGCATAGATCATTGAATCGGATTAGACCATTGGCATCTCGCCCGCTTAGAAGTGACTACGATTTCCGGAATTTTTCCCATTTAAAACTTGTCTCTTCTCAAGTTTGAAAGTGCAATAAGACCGACGGAAAATTAAACGTGGCGATTTTCTAGGCTGATTTTACCCGGAACTATACTTTCATTCTGGCGTAATAATCAAGGAAAGTTGCAAAGGTACCATGGGCGCAGTGATATGATGCAGCGCCTCAATAGTCCCTGTAGGCTTCTTCCTGCAATACAACCAACGTGATTACCTGCTATTGCCGGTGGTATACCTGTGATTACATCTAAATGCTATGATAATAGTTTTTTTCTGTAGTTAAAATAAAAGTTATCCACAAAATGAATTAAGGTTATGGGAAATAGTTTTTCAGCCCATGGTACCGGGACTATACTTTGAGGCGCGTCATATCACTGCGACAATGTGTATTGGGTATGACTTTAGCATGGGATTATTAGAAAAAACTACAGTCAAATGACTTCAACATGTATCCATAGGTACCTGAGGGGATCTAGAACAAGAATGTAGTGGAGTGTTCTGAAAACAATTTGATAATTATTTTTAATTATTTTTTAAAAACTGCTTGTGTCGCCATACAATGTGAATTGGGTATGATTTTAGCATGGGATTATTAGAAAATGGTACATTCAAATTACTTCATAATGTATACATAGGTACGTGAGGAGATGTAGAACAAGAATCCAGTGGAGGGTTCTAAAAATAATGTGATTATAGTTTTTAATCAATTTTTCAAAACTCCTTAGGTCGCCATACAATGTGTATTGGGTATGACTTTAGCATGGGATTACTAAAAAATGGTACAGTCAAATAACTTCAAAATGTCCACAGAGGTACCTGAGGACATGTTGAACAAGAATGTAGTGGAGTGTTCTGAAAACAATTTGATAATTATTTTTAATTATTTTTTCAAAACTGCTTGTTTAGCCATACAATGTGTATTGGGTATGACTTTAGCATGGGATTATTAGAAAATGGTACAGTCAAATTACTTCATAATGTATACATAGGTACGTGAGGAGATGTAGAACAAGAATCCAGTGGAGGATTCTGAAAATAATGTGATTATAGTTTTTAATCAATTTTTCAAAACTCCTTAGGTCGCCATACAATGTGTATTGGGTATGAATTTAGCATGGGATTACTAAAAAATGGTACAGTCAAAAGACTTACAAATATCCACAGAGATACCTGAGGATATGTAGAACAAGAATGCGGTGGAGGGTTCTGAAAACAATTTGATAATTATTTTTAATTAATTTCTAAAAACTGCTTGTGTCGCCATACAATGTGTGTTGGTTATGATTTTATCATGGGATTACTAGAAAATGGTACAGTCAAAAGACTTCAAAATATCCACAGAGGTACCTGTGGAGATGTAGAACAAGAATATAGTGGAGTGTTCTGAAAACAATTTGATTATAATTTTTAATTAATTTTTCAAAACTGCTTGTGTCGCCATACAATGTATATTGGGTATTATTTAGCATGGGATTACTAGAAAATGGTACAGTCAAATGACTTCAAAATGTATACATAGGTACCTGAGGAGACGTAGAACAAGAATGTAGTGGAGTGTTCTGAAAACAATTTGAAATTAATTTTTAAAAACTGCTTGCATAGCCATACAATTTGTAGTTGATTTGATTTGTGTTGTTTATGATTTTTTAGAATCTGTTTATGCAGAATTTAATCTGGATGGACTATTGGTGGTGCTTCAATAATTTTTTTGTTTGTTTTATGTAGTAAAACAACAACAACAACAAAGTAATGACAGATGTATTTCAACAATTGAGATGTACGAGGACTTGAATGCACCATGCAGCCGCTTTACCGTAAAACCGATGTAGACGGGCACTCAAGTTTTGAAGCGTAGATAGCGTGACCGCAGTCCTCGACTGCCCACTAATCGAGGTTCGTAGTACACCCCTCTCTCGGGCTGATTGCAGCTATTCACTAATTATTGTTGTTGTTGTTGTCCAATTTAATATTCTAATATTGCAGGTTGTATAAGTTAGGTTAATATCAAGGTATGCAGAAAAATTATAAACGTAATCAATGAATGTGTCAAACCAATTAACAGACTAAATAACTGAACAGGTAAATTCAAATAGCAATATTTCCAACTTGATTTGTAGATATGTTTTTTTCTATATTCACTTACTTATTGTGCTCACTTCCACATTTTCTTTTGGCATATATACTTTTTCCAGTTCATATTTATTCCCATGTTTATTTAATTGTTTGTCCTGTGTGCAAAAATCAAGTTTAGATTAAAAAGGTTATCAAGTTTTGTTAAAAGTTCAACTTACCTTCCAGGCTAGAATGTGAATAAACATATATTCCTTTTCTTATTATTACAGAAGTGCTTTGGAATCCACATTGATGGAAGATATCAACAATGCCCTGGAAAACAATGACACACAGTTAGTTACATCAAAAATCCAAAAGTATTTGGACGATATAAGTAATGTGCCACTACATATTGCTGTCACAGGAGAGAGTGGATCTGGAAAGTCCACACTTATTAATGCCTTAAGGGGAAAGGACGTCACAGATGAGGGAGCTGCCCCAACTGGTGTTGTGGAAACAACCATGAAGCCTGAGTCTTACCCACATCCAAATCACCCAAGTGTTATATTATGGGATCTCCCGGGAATCGGAACCACTAAATTCCCAGCTGATAAGTACCTGGACCACGTTGGATTTAAAAAGTTTGATGTTTTCATCATAGTATCAGCTGATCGCTTCAGAGAGAATGATGCCAAGCTGGCTCAGGAGATCAAGAAAATGGGAAAGAAATTCTACTTTGTCCGCTCTAAGATTGACAACAATCTACGTGCTGAGAAAAAGAAGCCAGCGTACGATGAACAAAATACATTTCTGCGAATCAGGGAATACTGCATTGAAGGTTTGTTTTCAAAGGAGCATTTGAGACAAAAAAAAAATATATATATATATATATATGAAAATAACACAAAAAAGAAAATACTACAACAGAAGAGCAGATGCAATTGCATAATGTTGAAGTTTGCACGGCTATGCTGAGTCCCAGTACAGTACGATACAGTCCATTTTAAACATGTATTACCACATGCCTTTCTGACCACGTTAAGTTTCACCTGTCTTCCATTTCCAACAGGACTTGACCACCAAGGTGTGGTGTCTCCTCAGGTCTTCCTGGTTTCTAGTGTTGAACTTCATTTGTACGACTTCCCCGAACTCCTGGAGACCATGGAGAGAGATCTTCCTACACACAAGAAAGATGTTCTGATCTTGGCCCTTCCTAACATCTACAAAACCATCAATGAAAAGAAGACAGAGGTTTTCCGTTCACAGATACAGTACTATGTTGTACCGTCTGCATCTATAGCAGCTGTTCCTCTCCCACGTCTTTCCATTGATGCTGATTTAAACATTCTGGTTGATGTCCTTACACAATATTTGCCTGGGTTTGGTCTTGATAAACCATCACTGATGAAACTTGCCTCTTATACAAAAACACCCTTATCTGATCTAATGGCAGTTATGAAATCACCTTGTTCTGGAATGGATATAACTATGCAACTGGTGCTGTCATTAATACGTTCTATACCAGTTGTTTCTGCTGCAGAGGAAGTCAGCAAAGTGATTCCTATTGTTGGAAGCATAATAGTGTCTGCACTTTACTACCCTTTAGATGTTTTTGTGATCTACTCTTGACAGCCTGTCTGTTGATGCAGAAAATGTTCAGATAGAGGCATTCAACAAGCCTTTAGAATTGAGGAACAAAGAGCACTTCAACTGAACAATGAACATTTTGAAATGCAATTGTGTTTGTTCAAGTCTTATGAGTTTATTTTAATTACTGGCGAAACATGACATTATGAAATTAATGATACATGAATTGAAATGAATGAATGGTTAAAGATTTGTTTTAGTGGGCTGGCTATGTCCAAGTCTGTATTATTCACAGCCACAAGGGGGCCCCGAACCGAAAGGCCAATTAATATTAATAAATGTATATTTCACCAGGACATAACCTGACCTAACAGTCACTCATAGAGATTAGTGGAAAGAGTGAATAATTTTCATTTTTTATGCTAACAGATTGCAGCTTTACAACAATTACAGTTTCTGTAATGGATAACAATTAAGCATTACGGAAGCAAATTTCATGTTATTTCTGTGTCTTTTTTTTATCTCATCAGTACCATAATTCGTTGATGTGACTTGTTGAAAATGTTGTGTATTTGGCTAATTGATTTTATTATATTCCAAGTTCAATTGTAATTGCATTAACCAATTAATGGAAACATTATTTTATTGTATGTTTACCGTTTGTTCAATTAGAAATGTTTTTTTTATTATCATTTGCACAATTTTGTTTATAAGTCATGGGTATGGACTGGGTAAGCTTCAAATGAATTGCCCTTCTTGGGACAAATGAAGTTGTTTCAATCTGAGTAACTTTTGTGCTCCATGGATCATCTCGGTTTATTGTAATTTGTTGAACTTTCATTAAACTTAACTTCAATGAATTCTCTTCTTGTTTGTTTATGTATTCCTTATAGTAAAACAAGTATCCTTTTTTTGAAAGAAGAGTGTGTGTTGAATATATAAAGACATTTGGCCCATCTGAGGATATTCTCCTTACAGATTTTGGAATACTATCTATTATTATTGTTTGCTTACATGTGATCATACGTTTCATCAATCACCACCTGTTTGGTTTATGTTTTGGTTTATGCAGACAAATTCCTGTCTAATTGGTCAGCTTTACAGCCAACTTAATATGTAGATATGTAATTAAGATAAGATTAGATATTCCTTTATTAATCCCCCTTAGGAGAAATTCACAGTGACCAGCAGTACCAGGGGGGAGTACAATAAAAACCTGACTATAGACAATAAACAATAAATATATTTACATAAACAAGATTAAATTATATGATATATGTTAATTATAAAGTCAGATCAAGTGAAAAAAGTGAGACCCTATATACATACATAGTAATCATCATTGAGCTGGACAGTGCAGTTGGTAAACATACTTAGTAGTTATCATTGAGATGAACAGTGCAATTGGTAGATGAATAGATGAATAGTGCAATTGGTAGATGAATAGATGAATAGTGCAATTGGTACCAGAGTCTTACTGAGGTGTAGGTTAATTGTTATTAAATATCTTATGAATATTATTTATTTTTTATAAAAGAAATGCAGGTCAACATACAGGCAAGGTAGAATTCCCAACTGCGTGTTTTATCATCATTCTCCTACTAGTGATTTTCTCAAAGTTGTGTCTGTAGCCAAGTAGGGTGTAGCCAACAGGTCTATATCACCTTGGCTTCTGTAGCATTGAGCTGCTCACCCAATGTCACCCTGGTGGGCTCTATTTCCTCCTGTCAACTTCCTTTCCATGCTGTCACTTGATCTTCACCAAGTTGTCAGCTGCATTATTCACAGGAGTCACTAGCCTAAAGCTAGCTTTAGCATTCATTAATACACAGAACAAGATGTTCTGTACCCTAACACTAACAATATGTTGATACATGTTTATATTGTAAGGGGTTCTCTGAGGCATTTCCTCTCCAGGACTGGGGCTTATCGCAGCTATTTGCTAATTGTTGTTGCTGTCCAATTTATGTTCTAGTATTGCATGTTGTACTAGTTAGCTTAGTAGCAAGGTATGCAGGAAATGATGTATGAATGGACAGATACATGTGTTAAACTTGTAAGTCTAAATAACTAGTAGTTACATACAGTACCTAGGACTGCAAGCAGTCACAAGAGGTATTCACAGCCCACGTACCGAGGACCTCAGTGACCGCCCTTTACAAGCGGTTCACAGGGGCACAGCTTTTCTTTCTCCCCAAGACACACACACACACACACACACACACACACAGACAGATAGAGACATACATATCCATGCATGCAAACAAACACAGACCCACAAACACCAGAAACACACACATATCCATGCAGTCATTGACACAAATGGCACACACAAACAGAATTACAGAGACACACACAGACACAAACACATGCACACACACATAACCACACACACACAGAAATAGAGACACACCAATACACACACACACACACACACAGAACTACTGAGACTCACACACTCATACACAAATTTCCATGCACAAACAGACAGAAACACAGAGAAACAAACACACGCGTGCAGACAGAGCCACACACACACACACACACACACACACACACACACACATGCATAGCCAAAGACAGAGACACACACACACACACACACACACACACACTGAATGTCAGTATAGAGAACGCAAGACACAACATTGGCGACGAGAAGTGGTTCAGCACAAGTAAGGGAAACTAATTCAAGATGGATTTTATCCTCTTGGATACTGTAATGGCTGGTGAGTGTGGACCCATTTGCAGGAAGGGGAAGCAAGGCAGAGGTGCAAAGTCCAGTAAGGCGAGTTCTTTAATCCAAAGAGGAGGCAGGTGGTCATACACGAAAAGGCTAGCAGGAATCAGGCAAACAAAATAGGCAAGGAGTAGGCAGAAAATCCGAGGTAAAAAACATTACGGTCTTACACGAGGAAACAAATTTAAATAACGCGAGAAAGCAAGTTCAAAGGGTAACAAAGACAATCTGGCAAGGAATACATGGTGGGGCGGGGTTATATACACACAGGGAGGCAAGACACAGGTGAAACAAATAGGTAATCAACTAAGGCGGGAAAAAGAACAAGGATGGGAAGTAAAACTGACAGCACTGGGGAAGACTAGACTTTCAAAATAAAACAGGAAATGTACAATACTACATAAAGTAGAGTCTGACAGATACATATAGTCCGTCTGGATAGATTTCTATGTACAGTGACAATTTTTACAAAACTTTCAAAATGTTCTTCTACATAAGCGCTCGACAGAAATAGTATATAGTATATATATATAGTATATATAATAGTATATATTTGCGTGATCAATTTATGTGTCTAATCCATTTAAGGATTTTTGTTTGCTATAAAAATGACCGAGTTATGGCAAATTCAAAATATCCAAATTTGCAAACATTATTCTATAAAACACAAGACAGAAGAGAGGATGAACTTGAAACTATGCTGATAGAGGGCATCTCCCTGAAAATGTGTAACATTTGGTTTTGATATCTCATTCCGTGACGTCACAGTGTAAATTATAAATTATTATTTTTTTGTCTTTGTAATTTTATCATTGTAATGTACCACTTCACCTATAGAGGGCGCAACATCAAAAATAATAGCCAGCAGCTATTGAACCGTTGTCTGTGTGGGTGAATATTTCGACGTTTGTGTTTGTGTGTGTGTGTGTGGGGGGGGGGGGGGGTCTCTGTAATTCTGAGTGTGTGTGTGTGTGTGCGTGTGTGTGTCTCTATTTCTGTGTGTGCGTGTGTGGCTATGTCTTTGTCTGTGCATGGATATGTGTGTGTGTTTGTTTCTGCCTGTATGTGTATGTGCATGTGTGTGCGTGTGTGGCTGTGTCTGCATATATGTGTGTTGGTGTGTCTGTGTCTGAGTATATTTGTGTTTTTGTGGGTGTGCATTTCTGTGTGTGAGTATGTGTGTGTTTGTGCATCTCGGTGCGTGCGTGTGTCTGTGGTTGTGTATTTGTAAGAATGCGTGCGTGGTTGTGTGTGTGTGTGTCTGTCTGTATTTATGTGTGTGGACGTGTGTAGCTTAGCCTTGCCTGTGCATGGATATGTGTGTGTGTGAGAGTGTATCTCTATCCGTGAGAAATTTATAATTTCTCAGTTTAATTTTTGTGTCGTACTTTTTAAAGTTTCATGTATTCCTACGTTAATTTATTTGACCTTACTGTGCTTTAGATGGCTGATGGAGTTTCCCTTTATCTTAATCAGTAACAATGGCATTTGGTTACTGATACTTGGAATTCCAAGCAGGGTGCAGAGTGGATCACAGTCCACAATAACAGTTGTTATTGTACAGTTAGTTAGAGTCGTAATCATTGCCTGTCCCTTAGTCCACCTGAACCTCAGCAAAACTGCAAGAAAGTTAATAACCAGAAAGTTTTAAAATATTCTGAATAAGTATATTCACAAAGGAGTGCCAAGGAATCCAAAGGGGTTGAAGACATTAAAAAGGCCTTGGAAAACCATGACACAGTCTCAGCTGCATTAATAACCCAAAAGTATTTGAGAGATAGAAATAATATTCCACTGAATATTGCTGTTACAGGAGGGTGTGGATCTGGAAAGTCCACATTTGTTCTTGCCTTCATGGGAAAGGACGACACGGAAGAGAGAGAGTGGCCAGTGTTGAAACGACCATGAAGCCTGAGCATTTCCCACATGTAAGATACCCAAATGTTATGTTATGGGATCTCCAGGGAATGGGAAGCACCAGTTTCCCTGCTGGTATTGGTATCTGAGGAACTTTGGGTTTGAAAAGTTTGATTTTTTCATCATCATATCAGCTCATCGCTTTAGAGAGAATGATGCCCAGATGGCTCAGGAGATTAAGAAAATGGGCAAGAATTTCTACTTTGTCCGCTCTTAGATTGACAATAATCTATGTGATGTGAAGAGGAGCCAGCAGGAGTACAATAAAGAAAAGACACTTTAGAAAACCAAGAAATACTGCCTTCAAGGTCTGTTTTTTTTCGCAGTAATGCTCTCATGGTATTCCAGATTTGTTTTTGAAGAATTATAAATAATTAGAAATGATTATGTAGATAATTCTAATTGAAATAAATAACACAATGTTTCTTGAACAAATGCAATCGCAACATGTTGACATTAGCTCGGCTATACTGAGTTCCAGTACAATACCATAATGTACAATCATGTAAACATGTATTACCACATGCCTTTCTGACCACATTAAAGTTCCACCTGTATTCCATTTCCAACAGGACTTGAAGAACTTTCCATTGCTAAGGTGTTAGATGATCTAAGGGTAATCATGAAATGTCTTGGCTTTGGAAAGGATCTAACTAAAAAGCTTGTTGTTTTATGTTTTACAATCCCTATCACGTCTTTTGGAGTGTGAGGCAGCAGAGGAAGTCTCTACATGGATTCATTCTCTTAAAATCCCAATAGCAGCTTCACTTTCTTTCACTTTCATTTACATGTTTTTTGAGTTCTACTTATGTCCGTTGATGCAGAAAATGTTCTGATAAAGGCATTGGACATGAATTAATGTCAGGTAATGCTCTTTAGTGACGAGAAACAGTAAATGCTTAAACAAAAGTGTGAGAGTGGTGTGTTCAAAGAGTGTGTTTGTTCAAGTCTTATGAGTTTAATTACAGATGAAATGTGATATTGGGAAAATGATTGGTTAACAATTTGTAAAAATATAATTTGTTCAAGACATAACCAGTCACTCATAGAGTGGTGGAGAACATTTTATTTTGTTATATTTTCTGATAACAGATAACAGCTTTACAACAATTACAGTTACTGTAACTGTAAAACAATTGCGGTTAACAATACATCTACTGATGCACAGACTTGGACACATCATCACTGTTCTATCCTAGACTCACTGGGTGTTTCGGGTCTTGCAACAGACCCTCATCAAGGCGACCCGACCGAGGTGATCAAATCTCGGCCTGTGGCATGCTACACCCACTGCAACCACTGCACTCCCCTTTTCAACCAGAGCCATCTGGAGGCTTTTTCTGCTGCCTCCACATTGTTGCCTATGGCCCTTCTACGGTTGACACCCGCTATGCCTAGTGTGCCATAGGCTTTGCTCAAGGAGTGGCTGGCAAACCCCCGACAGCCCACCTCCATTGGCATACACCTGGTCTTCCACCCGTTCTTCCGACAATCCTCCACCAGCTCCTGGTACTTCTCCCTCTTTCTTTCTTGGGCCTCCTCCATCCTCTCCTCCCGGGGAACCGACAGCTCCAGCAATAAGAGTTGCTTTGTGACCTCTGAGACCAAGGTGATGTCAGGTCTCAATTTGGACTGGGTGATGTGTGGTGGAATTTTCAGCTGCTTCTCCGGGTGTCATCACCCAGTCTCGGGCCATGGAGAGCAAACCCATAGAGCAGTTCATTGGTGTTTTTTTCTGGCCTTTGTCCTTCGCTGAAAAAGCGGATGGCCTTAGCTGTGGCTTGGGTGTATCGGCTTCCCTTGATCCCCTTGCTGATTGCTTCAGCAATGGATTTGAGGACCTGGTTGTGCCTCCATCGATACCGGCCCTCACCCAGTGCCTTGCAGCAGCTGCTCAGGATGTGTTCCAGTGTCCCTGTTTTGGAACACAGGGGGCATGCAGGTGTTTCTATTTTGCCCCATGTGCACAGGTTGGATGGGCTTGGGAGGACATCGTAAACCCCCTGTATCAAGAACTTGATACTCTGGGAATTCCACTTCAAGATGTCCTTCTAAGTGACACTCTGCTCCATCGCCTGCTCCCACTTCATCCAGGCGCCCTGCTGCCGCAGGGCCCTTGCTCTGCTGGTCCGTTCTTCCTCGACTGAAGCTCGCACCTCCTCCTGCACCAACCTCTGCCGCTCTCTTCTGCTGGCACAGTCAAATCGGGTTGCCTTGTGCTTCAGTCGTGACTTTGCATGCTGGACCACATCGGCTGCCCTCCATTTTCTCCCTGTCCTCCCCACAATCCCTGCCCCGGACACTTTGGCATCTCTGGATCCAGAGTACTGCAGGTGTTCCCGTACCCGTGCCACAATGAACTCCTCTCTGATTGAACTGAAGGGGAGCCTTAGGCTGGGATTGCCATGCTGCTACGGCTGCGTGGCAATCTCAGCCATCTTCGCAGATAACTGCTCAGCTTTTGCTCAAAGCCCTCCACCACAGTCATGGGGACCTCGTAGATGAGGAGTTTCACCTTCTGGGGAACATGGTGTTTCTCCAGTGCAACTTCCACCACCTTGTGTGGTATCGAGCCATAGGCATTGGTGAGATCCAGCCATAGCATCGCCAGATCCCCTCTGCCTTCTCTCACCTCTCTGATGAGTTGGGTTACCACGCCTGTGTGTTCCAGGCAACCAGGAACTCCTGGTATTCCTCCCTTATGCACTGACATGTCAATGTACTTATTGCTCAACAGGAAGTTGGAGAGTCTCTTGGCTACGATGCTGAAGAAGATTTTGCTCTCCACACTGAGCAAGGAGATGACACAAAACTGGTTGATGTTCTCAGACTTCTCATCTTTCGGTATGTACACTCCCTCAGCATACCTCCATGACTGGGCGATCTTTCCTCTCCTCCAAGTCGCCTTCAGAGCCCTCCAAAGCCGATGTCGTAGCTTTGGGCAGTTCTTATAAACCTTGTACGGCAATCCGCTTGGGCCTGGTGCTGAGCTTGACCGTGCTCTCCGCACCACTTCCTCCACCTTACTAGGGCAGGGCTCCTTGAGGTTGAAGTCCAATGTAGGCTCTGATGGTATTGTCAGTGCAACGCATGGATCCAGCGGCTGTTCTCTGATAGGGTCACTGTACGTGGCTTTGAGGTGGTCGTTGATGGAATCCTTGGACCAGGTAAGGAGGCCAGTCCTCTTTTGACCAAGAAGCTGCTTGGTCAATTTGAAGGGATTGGCCAGGAAAGCGGTTGTCTTCCTGGCCCCCTCTTTCCGCCTCCTCCTGTGGAACTCTGCCCTCCGCAGGGTCAAGAGTTGTTACCTTAGAATTGCTCTCAGATCCGCTAGGCCAGCTCTCTAAACTTCCCCTGCTTTCTTGTACTGCCTCTTTAGCAGCTTAAGCTCTTCCCTGTGACTCTGGATTGTCCTTGCTCTGTGGCTTGGAGCATAGGCCGATGGCGTGGGCTTGGGTGCCTTGGTTCCAAAACGCTCAGCCACGATGTTCACGATGAGGGTGGTCATCGTTTCCAACCGACGGTACACGTCCCCTTTGGCTGTCACTTCCAGGACCCGCTGGCCCCCTGTTCACCCCTCCCTCCTTAAAACATCCTTAAGAGTATCCTTACTATGAAAAATAGCTTGTGATTTTTGGGAATCCATGTCTTAGTATTTTTTGTAATGTTATTTATAAGGTACCAAAGAAGCTATTTTGGTATTGGAGGACGAAACGAACAAAGGCATTTGATCACATCTGACAAGTTCATGTTCCGGCATGTTCCTGCTCAAATTAAGCCTTGGTACCTAGACACTGGATTATACTGTATAATCTACAAAGATGTTGGAGCTCCCCTACTGGTGTTCTTAAAGTTGTGACATTTCGTTGTGGATTGTTGTGCCAAATTGTACTGCAATTCCTTTAGCCAATTAATGGAAAGATAATTGTCATGTAATTGTCATAATTGTAATTGTAATTGTCATGCTCATTGTTTTCTCGTTGGATCGCTTTCGTTAAAAGCATGACCAGAAATGGCTTTCTCTCATAGGCCTACACATAGGGGCCTACAGCACGGAAGGAAAACTTTTCCCATTCGCGCTCTGCTTGTGTTTCTGGTGGAGCGGTTTTGCAAATGACGCCTGGTGACCGTGCGTAACGGTGCGTAAAGTGCATGGTTACGCACCGTTGGCATTATTTCTAAAACCGCTCCGACCAACAGGCGATTTATGAACAAATCTATCGAACCGCCTAACATAATTAAACTCACTTTTTTCATATAATATATTTACATCAACCATTTATTTGAAATATAGGTCTACTCAATATTTGTTTTTCTTACATAAAAATAATCAAGAGAACAACATCTTAACACATAGACCTATTATGTATTGATGTATGTATTTATTTAGACAGGTCATTAGGTCAACTTGATCAGACTTTCGAATGAGTGCCTGGTTTTAAACGCGCTGTTTGCAGGATTAGGACGTCTAAAGGTGGGGCGAAAAACGTGAAGCGGCTGGATGTGGGAGCTTAATCCGGTGGTCTATCGGGAGGAGAAAGATGACTCACGGTTTGCGGAGCGGAATCTTGTCCGATCTACATCAATGTTTATGATGTAGTTTTGATAAGCGAGAATGTGGCGAGAACGCGATTTGATTGAGTCGTTCATTTAGTATTACTTTGATGGCAATAATCAGAAGAGAAAGATCACGTCATCGGGGACAATGGTGAAGCTTCTGCTACATTTTGGTAAGGCAATATTTTCAGTACATTTTAGGTCTAACGTTACGTTATTTTCCGACTGAAAGTGCGCATTTGTTTGGCTAAACTTTTTACCAGTGCACTAAACTTCCTGCACATTTCCCCTCTTTCCTCTCCCCCTCCCCTCCAACCTGTCCTCCCCTCTCCTCGCCTCTCATCTCTCCTCCTCCTCCCCCCATCCCTCCAACTCCTCTCCCGCTCCTCTCCCCCTCCTCATCTCTCTTCTCCTCTCCTCTCCCCGCTCTTCTCTCCTCCTCTCAGCGGTAGCCTGCCTCATGTCAGAGTTATCCGCCGCTACGACAACAACCAAAAAAGCTCAAGGTAACCCAGACACCGTTAACATAGGCCTACAGTCCGTTTCATTCGTCAATGTTGGTTTCAATCATGTAATAGTCATAATAAGCGACCACAAATATGAACTTTTAAAGTCAGCTGCAATTCTTATTTTTCTAACGTGTAGTACTTATTGATTTTTTTAGATGGAAGGTTAAAGTAGTGTTGCATTTGGCCATCAAGTCTCGATGGATACAATGAGGAGAGGGTGCAGGCTTTTTGTCTACAGCGTCCATCTTGGTTCTAAACTGTAGCCGGGTGGGGTTTAGAACCAAGATGGCCACTCCAGATGGGGAAGGCCCATCATAAGGATTAATGAAGCTGCAAATTGTGCATCCTGTGGGGGTTCTAGTGAAGAACAACTCGGGGGTGACGCCGGCCGGGCAATGCGGGGAGTGGGTGAAGGAGCAGAGCGGCGGCTCTTTCACCTCACCCAACTACCCCGGGAAATACCCCGCCGACAGAGAGTGTGTCTACATCATAGAAGGTGAGGCTGACCACCGCAGAAGAGCAGTTTTTGAATGGCGTGAATGTTTCATATGGGTGAGAAAATACACACACACACACACACACACACACACACACTGTCACACCTCCTCTCGCTGTATCTTTGTCTCTTTCTCACACACACAAACACAAACTCTCCCTTGCTCTCTCTTTCTCCCTCACCCTCTCCCTCCCCCCCCCCCCCCCCCCCCCCCCCCCTCTCTCTCTCTCTCTCTCTCTCTCTCTCGCCCTAACGCCCTCTCACCCTGTCCCTCCCCAGCGTCTCCACGGCAGTGTATCGACCTGTTCTTCCAGGAGCGTTACTCCATCGAGCCGTCCTGGGAGTGTAAGTTTGACCACATCGAGGTGCGGGACGGGCCCTTCGGCTTCTCGCCCATCATCGGCCGGTACTGCGGCCAGCAGAGCCCGGCCTACGTGCGCTCCAGCGGCCGCTACCTCTACATCAAGTTTGTGTCGGACGGAGAGCTGGAGGCCACTGGCTTCTCAGCCCGCTACAACTTCACGCAAGGTGGGTTTTTTTTTTTTTTTTTTTTTTTTTTTTTTTTTTTTTTTTTTCACTGGCGCTGGTTCAAAGCTCAGGCAGAATTTCACAAAATTAAATACATTTTCTTTCCCATCTTTTAAACACCCCCCCCCAGTAAATTTTTGTTTTCATTCCTGATGTGTTATATAGATAACGTAGAAATACAACAAAGGTAACATTTTGTTTCTTGTGGAGATGAAATTGAAATTAAGGTGCTAATAAGAATATGTATACAAAGTAATATGAACATAAAATAAAAAATAAATAAATCAAGAGGGCACAGATTAACGGTGGCACCACTTCATTTCGAATGCCACAATCAGCACATCCCACACGCATCTACACACACACACACACACACACACACACACACACACACACACAGAAGAGTTAATGAAAGCTTGTCTTCAGGGGGACAGCTTGTCAGATGGGCTTAGATGGAGACCCAGGCCATCATGATTTTATAAGCCACCTCCATCGACCAGAGGACAGCAGATTAATCTGCAGCCCTGTCCTCCATCTCTCCCTCCCTCCAAACCCTCTTTGCTCCTCCTTCCATATGTCCGTCCATCACTCTCTCATATCTCTCCACCCCTCCCTTCATCACTCCATCTCTCTTCCACTCTTCCTCTATGTTTTTCATCTATTTTAAATATTCTGTCTTTCTGTCCTTCCTTTTCACTTTCACTGGCATGCCTTACTTGGCATACTTAGTAGACATCTTTTTTTGATTCAGACAAGCCACACAGTGACAACACTAAGGTGTAGTGGATGAAATCTATTCAAAGGGAATTGTCACACAGGTATTTTCGAATGTGTGAGTGAAGAGAGAGAGAGCGTACAGGGTTTTGTGTCGTGTGCACCCATCCGGACTAACAGACCTGGATGGCGCTACACACTAGTCATTCCATGACACGCTTGTGCGAGGGCCGACCCCAGCATGGACACCCACCATCCAGCTCCACCCCAGGCCTATCTCCACGCCTATTGCAGCGCTAATTGAAGACAAGCAGACTTTAGTTTAATGTCAAGCTAATAACAATTACGAATCAAGCAGTTGAAAACTCCATGCCGCGTGTCTGGCGATGTGTGTTCTAGGGATGCACCCGAATACGAATACGTTATTCGGAGAGCACAGATAATGCGATGTAAACATATCTGTATTCTACCCGAATATTCGCGTTATTATTCGGCAAAAAAAAATCTTAAAATCCGTTCATATCATTGTGGATGGCAGGTTGGCAACAAGATAAAAATGTCTATTCTGTTTGCAGCATCGGACTTTGATTTCACTAAATAGTCGTTTCATTTATTACAAATGATTGAAAGGAGATCACTTATGTCGTCGTCCCACTGAGTCAGCGCCCAACAGCGAGCTGAGCTGAGCTGACCGCGGTGGACATGAAACTTAGAGCTTGAAATTAGACATTCGCCTGACATTCACCACATAGCTGATCTCTCTATCTTATTAAAAGTCAAATAATCTACTGACACAGTATGTTTTCCTGTTTTGTATTCCGTTGTGAAAATATAAATAGTGTGCAGTCGAACGTTTTACCGTGTATTTCAGACAATATTAATTCCTTTAAGTGACATATGCTGCATGTATCAGTCAGGTTTAATGGAATTTTGACCAAGTATTTCATGGTTATTTAAACAAACAGCAACACATTCAAGTTTAGATTTATCATTCAGTATCCGCTGTGTGAGAGAGGGCACGAGCGCAGCCCTTTGCATTACGTAGTCCTACGTTAGGCAGCAGGTGGCTTGTGCGTGTCCTAGTGGTGTGGACTGGCATACAATTCGGTAAGACAAATCAATTATCATTATGGCATTATCTATAAGAAACGTTCAAAACAGTAACCTGGTACTGCGTCTGGAATAAAGGCAATTAACATGTTAAATATGTGTAGCCGACTCTGGAGGCCATGCATGCTATTTCTTTCATAACTATGTAATTATTGTCGTAAAGTATATTTCATAATTAATTATATAACAATATTAAATCAATGTGATGCTTGGAAGGGACTACTATTGCATTGCAAATGAATATTAGGTTAGAAAATACAAATTCGGCACAATAAAGGAGACTTCCGGTATAAACCACGCCCATTTCCGGTTTTCTATCCGAATACAGATACAGATACAGATAATTTTTTGGTTGAACAGATACAGAAACAGATACAGATAGTGAGGTTGCTGTGCACCTCTAGCTGTGTTCGGCAACACATGCATGTACTGTATTGTTGTTTAATATTTCACCATCTTGACATCGGTTTGTCACGCCCATGGAGCAGTACTCGTTTATTTAAGGAAATAGCAGAGCGGGATTTACCGTAACCTTCCACTGTGTGTTTAAGAGATTATTTTTTCATCAGTAGATTAGACAAGCCAGTTGCTCGTCTGTTTACATCCAATGTCATGAGTCCTGCATGCCTTCTTGCCAAATGCTAATCTCCTACCTAATTCCACTCATCAGGAGGGAATTCATTTCCTCACGCACACACATGCACACACATGCACGCACGCAGCCACACACACACACACACAGGCACACGTGCAAACATGTAAGCATCCACACTAAAGCAAAGGTAAACCCTTGGACAGATTAACAAGGAGAATTCTGGGTGGGTTTCACGGATAATCTCAGCAAAGTACATCTCGCTTCTTTGATCCGGTCTACTGTGTTGAAAAATCTATTATGATCATATTATTATTATTATTATTACTTATATTATAGTATTTGACATGCCTTAAATGTTCATAATTGATATTATCTAACAGTATATTATCTTAGTATGACTTTTTTTTTACGTCGGTGCAGCTCTCTCTCTTATGTCAATATATAAAACAAGGCGGGGTAAATCAAGATTAGTTTCTGTATTTGTTTCTCAGTACATCTTCATTACGGGTGGAACCTAATCTTTGTTGGACTGAAATACCAGGATTTATAATCCAGCCACAGACGACCGTCCTCAGAACAGAGATTTAGCGCTCAATCCTGCCTGCTTCTTTATTTCTCTTTTTTCTATTATTCATTTTTTTCCCTGCTACGGGAGTATAGTTTCAATGCAATGAAATTGTTTTTTCTTTTTGTCGTGCTGTGTGTGTTGTAATACTATCACTTTACATGTATTCACTGGTTTACTGGATGCTAGCAAATGTCCAACCAGACAGTATGGGTCAACTTGTGTCAGTGTTGTGTAAGGCAACATTGTGCTTTGTCTTCAGATCCAGACTTTGAAGGCCTTGGAGATCTCCCTCCCCTGCCTTGTGAGTATCACAAACCACTGTCTGGACCTGCACTGTAATAGGCCTAGTATATTCTGCACCTGGAGAGACTGGACACCTTGTAAGATGTGTGATGTAGTGGGGCCCCAAAGGCCCATCATCTTCATCATCATCATCATCATCATCATCATCATCATCATCATCATCATCATCTTCATCGTCATCGTCGTTGATAGTGAGGAGATTGTTGTTGATGCCGAAGAACAAGAAGTGCCAGGAACTCTATATAGTTTAAGCTGAAGTCGTTTATTGGTCTCGTACGAGGAGAAGCAGAGGATTTCATCAAGCAAGAGATTTTGCGTGAATCTTCCTCAGTTGCTCTCCTGCTCCCTGAGACGCAGTGTATTATATACAAGTCCCAAATCGGAACAGCATGACAGGAATGTCCCATTCTGATTGGCTTATAATGTATAAAGATTACATATACTAAAAGATTGGACATGACGTAGGTGTATCCTTCAATCACTTCAAGTTATGTCTCCAAGTTCCAGAGAGCCAGACATAAAGTCGCCACCATGTCCTTCTTCAGAAGGTCAGATCAACCTAACCAGAACATTGCTAGATAACATTTTTCCTAACAGTCGTCGTCATCGTCATCGTCGTCATCGTCATCAACATCATCACACTTTCTTTCTAAGATTTGTTTGGTAAAAGTTCCTTTGAAATAGAACCACTAAAAGTCCCATGGAGGAGGATCCAAGGATGATCCATCATGTTCCTCCTTTCCTTCACATTGTGGCGTAGTTACATATCTGCTTGGACCTACTACGCAACTATGAGTGGCTGACTGCACCAGACCAACATGACGCCAAACTGTGTCCCTCTTTTTCGCCTATTCTCTCCCTTCAGATTGTGACTTTGAGCTGGCCGGCCCTGAAGGCTTCGTGGAGTCGGCTCAGATTTCAGGAGAAGGCTTGGCCCTGTCCACCGAGGCTGTGGACTGCAGGTGGTATATCCTTGCTCCGCCCAAAGCCAAGGTAGGCGTAGGACCTTTTTGTGTGCGATGACACTGGTTGAGGCTTTAGTTCTGCTGCATATGGAATGAATGTGATTGAATTGTTCTTCTGCCATGGTTTTGTAAATTGTATATATATATTTTTTTTTACTGCATGTAAATTGACCGCATTCCTTCCTGTACACATTCACACACCAGTGGTGAAGTAGGCAGACTCATCTCTGACATGTTACAAGGTTTCTTGGAAAATATTGTTGAACGTACTGGAATTGACCCATAATGTTACTTACTACGTGTCAGATGTGTCACTGGATATTTTTGGCTACTTAAGGGTCAACCCAAGGGCCAGGTATCCGCATGAAGTGGGCACTTCATTAGCCTTCATTGTTTAGTGGCAAGAAGCTCATTTCAAGTACATTTTCCCACATGAAACAGTGAAGCCCTCAAAGGGTCTGTCCCTGCTCCTAACGAGGAACAACGCGCGTCTCATTCCATCCCAGATCTACCTGCGTTTCCTGGAGTACGAGATGCACAACTCCAACGACTGCAAGCGCAACTTTGTGGCCATCTATGATGGAAGCAGCTCTGTGGAGCACCTGAAGAACAAGTTCTGCTCCACGGTGGCCAACGACGTCATGCTGGTCAGCTCGGTGGGTGTGGTCCGGCTGTGGGCCGACGAGGGCAGCCGCAAAAGTCGCTTCAAGATACTCTTCACTACCTTCCACTCGCGTGAGTCTTCCTCATACACACGTTTCTTTAGCTTCAGACAGATAAAGGACTGAATGGCAGGGAGTGAAGAAAAGGGATGAATCGTCATGCATGTATGACGGTCAATTTACGTTTGTAACCTTCCTGGCAAACCTTTCTTTTCCTTCAGCTCCTCCTTATTATTTGTATTTTGTCGGATCGTATTCATGTCATACTGCTATTCGTGTAACATCAACCTTGTTCATCAAGCCTATGGCCTTTGGTTGTGCAGCTCCTTGTGATGGGGACACATTCTTCTGCCACAGTAACATGTGCATCAACCACACGCTGGTCTGCAACGGCATCCAGAACTGTGTGTACCCCTGGGACGAGAACCACTGTAAAGGTGTCACACTGCACCACACTGCTTCCAGCCCTCCTAAAGACATTTCATTTTGTTCCGTTTTTTCCATTTATTTTTACATTTACATTTACATTTCGGGCATTTAGCAGACACTTTTATCGAAAGCAACTTACAAAGAGTACATTTGTCATGAGAAAGTTAAACATTTCATTGCTGCTAATACAGTAAGAAAGTCACCAGAACAAGTTTCAAGCATTTAAATTGCTATATTAACTATTGCTAGTATACAACATCTCTGACTAACTTATGTACTTATGTATATGTACAAACTGAATATATATGCAGCTATTTCATTTTCCAGCCTCCTCTTTGCTTTATTCTGTTTTACAAAATATGTGCGAAGACTATGCATATTCATAAATAGAATGACTGACTGGCTGATTGGTACTTTATTCATCCTTGAGTTGAAATGAAGGTGTTTGGCCTTTATGCCAGAGGGAATTGTCTTCCTGGTTGTACATACCTTGAGAAAAGTGTTTGGCCGGTAGAATATAGCCCTCACGTGATTGGCTCAGCTTTGCTCCTGTTCTCCTATCAGAGAAGAGGAAGGCAAGTATCCTGGATACCCTGGACAACACCAACCTGACCATCATCGGAGTGACCTGTGGCCTGGTGGTCATCCTGCTGGTCATCTCCGTCATCATCCAGATCAAACAGCCACGCAAGAAATACATCATCCGCAGGTTGGGCCTTTCTCAATGACAAGCGGTTGGCAAGCATAATTTTCTTTGTATCAATTGATATTTATTAACGTGCAAGCCAACCTTCTTAGGCCAGCCATATTTGGGTTTGCCGTAACCCGACCGATCCTGTCAATTTAGGACTGACCCAAATATATATATTTTTTCCCTTTTAGTCCAACCGACAATTTGTATCGCGAATATAAATCGCCCACATACACATGCAGGCTACGTTCTTTCCTTTATATTCGCTTAATTTCATCAATGGTTGCCGCTTGTCTGTTATGATGGCTGCAGTAAAGAAAATGTTTGCGGTCACCATTCAAAGTTATACGGGTTAAGGCACCATAGCAATAAAAAAATGCATTGAAATATTTCGATAACATGACGTGTTGACAGATGTCAAGGAGACCACTAAACTTGTACGGGTTGGAGACGCAGTCGGTGACGTCACGATATGCAAATGTATTTAAATTCATTTGAAAAAAAAAATAGACCCTTTTCTTTAATTTTTTTGGGTTGTTACTGCAAACAGAAATATTTTTAAGGATGGCATTGTCTTATCTTTTCAATGGTTCTTATTTGTAAAATTATATTACAAGTTTGGATTTGCATCCAAATTGTATGGAAGGTCCAGATTACCAACTGGACCCTGTTAATGTAAGGCCCTCCCTGGACTGTGTGAATGTAAGGCCCTCCCTGGACTCAGTGTGAATGTAAGGCCCTCCCTGGACTGTGTGTGAATGTAAGGCCCTCCCTGGACTCTGTGTGAATGTAAGGCCCTCTCTGGACTGTGTGTGAATGTAAGGCCCTCCCTGGACTGTGTGAACGTAAGGCCCTCCCTGGACTCAGTGTGAACGTAAGGCCCTCCCTGGACTCAGTGTGAATGTAAGGCCCTCTCTGGACTCAGTGTGAATGTAAGGCCCTCCCTGGACTCAGTGTGAATGTAAGGCCCTCCCTGGACTGTGTGAACGTAAGGCCCTCCCTGGACTCAGTGTGAATGTAAGGCCCTCTCTGGACTCAGTGTGAATGTAAGGCCCTCTCTGGACTCAGTGTGAATGTAAGGCCCTCCCTGGACTCAGTGTGAATGTAAGGCCCTCTCTGGACTCAGTGTGAATGTAAGGCTCTCCCTGGACTCTGTGTGAATGTAAGGCCCTCCCTGGACTCTGTGTGAATGTAAGGCCCTCTCTGGACTCAGTGTGAATGTAAGGCCCTCCCTGGACTGTGTGAATGTAAGGCCCTCCCTGGACTCAGTGTGAACGTAAGGCCCTCCCTGGACTCAGTGTGAATGTAAGGCCCTCTCTGGACTCAGTGTGAATGTAAGGCCCTCCCTGGACTCAGTGTGAATGTAAGGCCCTCCCTGGACTGTGTGAACGTAAGGCCCTCCCTGGACTCAGTGTGAATGTAAGGCCCTCTCTGGACTCAGTGTGAATGTAAGGCCCTCTCTGGACTCAGTGTGAATGTAAGGCCCTCCCTGGACTCAGTGTGAATGTAAGGCCCTCTCTGGACTCAGTGTGAATGTAAGGCTCTCCCTGGACTCTGTGTGAATGTAAGGCCCTCCCTGGACTCTGTGTGAATGTAAGGCCCTCTCTGGACTCAGTGTGAATGTAAGGCCCTCCCTGGACTCTGTGTGAATGTAAGGCCCTCTCTGGACTCAGTGTGAATGTAAGGCCCTCCCTGGACTCTGTGTGAATGTAAGGCCCTCTCCGGACTCAGTGTGAATGTAAGGCCCTCCCTGGACTCTGTGTGAATGTAAGGCCCTCTCTGGACTCAGTGTGAATGTAAGGCCCTCTCTGGACTCTGTGTGAATGTAAGGCCCTCCCTGGACTCTGAACGTAAGGCCCTCCCTGAACTCTGTGCCCCGCACTCTCCTCTCCTCCATCCAGGGACGACTTCAGCCCGGCCCTGCTCCACCCGGAGTTTGAGCCGCCGCACTACGAGCTCTGCACGCTGCGCCGCGCCCCGTCCCGTGAGCTCAGCGACGCAGACGTCGCCGCCGCAGACTACGACCGCTTCCGCAAGCTGCTGCGTTCGTCCTCCCGCTGCATCCGCGACCACCACTGTGGCTCGCAGCAGGGCAGCGTGCACGGCAGCGTGCACGGCAGCCGCGGCAACCTGAGCTTGAGGGACGTCTCCGCCGCCACCTTGACCGAGGGAGGCGGGGTTCTTGGTCCGGCTCCGCCTCCCCCGCCGCCACCACCGCCTCTACCGTTGCCCCCGGCGATGCTGTCAGCCCAGCAGTCGCCGTGCGACGGCCTGTTGCGCCACGCCGGGCCAGTGGGCCGTCGCAGTGTCATGGTGATGAACCGCGACGAGGACGAGGAGGACGAGGAAGAGGAGAATGAGGAGGACGAGGAGCTGATGATGGAGGACGACGGCGTGCATCACAGAGCACCGTGTCACTACCTCCACCACCAGCACCACCACCCCGCGCAGCAGATTCACCACCAGGGCTACTTCCCTGGCATGGAGCACGCCCACCATGGCATGGCCAATGACTTCTAGGTGGAGGTGGTGGAGGAGGAGGAGGGCTAGAGGAGGAGGAGGAGGAAAGAAACAAGGACGTCTCTAATTCCTGGTGTGGGATTGAGGCTGTTGTCTACGTTTATGTTGTTTTCTCATTTTAAAAGTGTATGTATTCTTGAAAATGATTTTTGATCTTTTGTTCTGGTGCTGTTCTCATGTAATGAGATGTTACTGGTTACTGTTGACAACTGCAACCAGAAACCAAAAGCATCTCTGGGGGCAGTGAGGTCATGTAAGTGTATTGTTATATCTGAGGTAGTCCACCAAACATGTTCGGTCAGGTTCTGTCAACTTCCTCTGCTGTTATTTAAAAGTATCTGTATTTGTGTTAATTCACCTTTGGAAAAGAATGAATGGATGAAGTAATGTGAAATAATGTGACCTTTGGTAACATGCACTACAGTATATATAGATATTACAATAAAAAAAAAAGATCCTATGCACAAACAATTGCACTTTTGAACCAAAATGCAGAGCCATTGTATCATATGTATCCGCTCCTGAGCTGTAGACAAAGACATAGATTAGCTAAATCCTGAAGGGGTGTAGTAGGTGTAGTAGTTTAATGTATTAATCTGTGATTTTGCTGTATTTATTGATCTACAATGTACTGTGTCCTGATATTTTGATTTTCTGAATTAAATCGTTCTCCCATATATCCATGAGACTTGTTTTTTTACATTGACAAATGATTTTTAATTAAAGAGAAATTACTGTTACCTGTATCCACTCAGACAAATAACAGTGATGCACACCATCTTGTAGTCCCATGCGTAATATGGAAAGCAAACAAGCTTTCCTTGATAATTAAGTAATGTTAATGTCATCACTGTTGAAATATGAATTTATAGCGAACCAATACAACCTTGTATAGGGGTATTTAACAATGCCTAGTTGTATGCCAAAAGGTTTAAGTATGGTTTTGTACATTTGTATTGTACATTATGATGGAACCTTTCAGATCAAAAAATCAGTTTTATTGGCATTAAAATACCTTGGATGGAGACAGGGATGTCTTTGCAGAAAGCCTTACACTTGCAGCATCATGAATAAACTCCTGATAGTGTAGATAAATAGTATAAGGGTGCCAATGATGAATTGAAAAGACTGAAGGACAGAGTCTGATGGGCCATACTTCGAGATTCTCGGGGGAAATCAGGAAATGATGTAACTATTTGTCATGTAACTTTTAAATAGACAAATAGAAATATCATAATGTATACTGTGGATTACACAATGTCTATATGCTCACTCTACCATATGTTTTTTTCTTTTTTACTGTAATAATTTTCGAATGGAAGGTTTCAGCGTGTTTCAACACGAACCTATGGAAACCAGGGTCAAAGCCACTCACTCCTACAGGGATGCTTCCAGTGCTGAACTATGCCCTACATGTAAATCGTCTGGAACAGTTCAACTTTCTTGCCAGCTGGAGGCGCCAAACCCTAACCCTGTCGTTTGTGTGGGACTTGACAAATGGGCATAAATCATGTCAGGTGGTCAGCCACAGGATTGATTATAAGCAAACAAAGAGACAACTCTAAACAGAAACCTGCGTCTTTCAATAGAGATGAATAGGTGAAGTTGGTGGGAGCGAAATAATCTCAAATTAGGTTTATAGTAGGGTTAAGACTACTAATCTGGTTAGTGTTAGCACTAGTGTGAGGGTTAGTCATGGGGTTTATGGAGCTCACAGTTAGTATAGGTCAAACATAATATTGAGATCCAGAATCGCATGAACTTGTCAGTACATTGAGACACTTAGTTTTACGTAGTTCACATTTTAAGTTACAATTATTTTCAGAGTTAATCTCATAATTACAGAGGGGCCAAGGCCCTTGGCTATTTATATTGCCCAGTATCGATTTATCGATGATCCATGCTACTTGCTACTAAAATATACTTACATTTTAGTGGCACTATGGATGTTGTATAATGTATCAATATGTGGATTATGTAACTATTGTTCATATATTTAATAGTTACAGCATTATAATATTACAGCATTAAAATAATGACACCAAACATGCAAAAAAGTCACAGTGTAGGATTTTCCAAATGTTTATAGTTTTTATAAATTACAATTGGCAGAAGTAAAAAACAAAAGCATTAAATAGCATTGCACAATAAAAAAAATTTCAGAAGACATTGCGTCCAATGTCCAAACTATGCAGAAAGCAAGTGAAGCGCTAGGCTGAGAAACCAGTCCATACCTAGCCAACCTCTGAACCCTGACTCTGAACCCTCTAGAAGGCAAGGAAACACTCCTTGTGGAGATTGGCAGTACAGTGCTAACATTAGCTGGGCTGAGTTGCTGAAGGCACCAATGGCCGCGCAATGGCCTCAGACTGCTGACTTGAACCTCAGTTCTTGAGGATGATGCTCCAATGAATTTTGTCATGAGAGTGTGACCAGAAGAACATCAGGATACGATACAAGGTGTGTTCAGCTCAGCTATGTCTGCCCCAGACCAAACAGGATTCAATTAATAATTTTTCATTATTCAAAATTATACAACATTATTTCTGTAAATAATAATATCTGTAAATAAAGTAGTTATCAACATGAAAGTCCTGATAGAAATTGCTCACCTGTATTGTTGGACTTCACATCTTTGCTATCATACAGATTGAAGACAGTAAGTAGTGGTTTCCTCTCACTATTAACATGTGAGAAAGGGTTAGACATCAATTTAGAATCACACGGTAACACTACAATAGGACTAAGTTATGTGGACACTATGAAATACTTTTCTTATGAAAGCCTCCCATGTCCTGCCTTCACTTTTTTCCCAAGTCACTTCACATTTCCATGTTGGAAAATGGGATTGTGGCACTTTTGACTCTCACTACTCTGCACATAGCTTTACAACATGGCTTCATTGACAATAATTAACTGAAAAGCACAACAACAACTCACAAGATGCTGAAGAGGAACAATGTTGTTCTATACTCATCTTGTGTTATGTTACCCACACACCAGGGCTTTGCATTTGATCTAGAGCATCAGGTTTATTGTTGGATATTTTCCCAACAACCTGCATTCTGAAAAGTTATGCCATTTGTTTTTATGTCATTATATTCAACACTTGCTTTATTTCTCAAGCCTAGAAAAGACGGACAATGTAACAAGTGAAATCCTGTTTTGGGAAGGAAGGTTTTCAAGTGTATTGTCACATACTAGATAACAACATACATCATTCATACAGTGAAATTCTTATAGCTCTGGTGAACTCAACTTTGCATAATAAAATAAAATAAACAATACAATTTAATTAAATTAAATTGAATAATAACAAATCAAATCAAATAAGTGGCAGAGTAAAGTCGGTGAGGTAGGTGAGATCAAAGGAATAGCGGACGAATAATGGACATTGAATGATGAATAAAGAGCATATTGGGAGATGCTCAGAGGGAGACAAAGTTGCTCACGGAGGTAGACAAAGATAGTGTAAAATAACATAGATAACTAAATAAGGTGCAGAGACATGTAGCAGCAGTCCACAAATTGAAAGCATAATCCTGAGAAGTTATTCAACCAATGCATTGAAACTGACCAGCTTCTGTAGGCCTACTTAAAGATACGATTACGCTAAAAACGTAAACGTATCTGTGGTGAGCGTAGGACACAGATGCAGCGCAAACCAGGCGGGAATTAAAGTAATAATGAGTCTTTATTTCTAGGTAAATTAATGATCACGGAGACTGGCGGGATGGGGAATCCGGGACGGGAGGCAGGCAAATGGAGATCAGGAAGGGCGAGGCGGAGATCGGAGTCAGGGACAGGCAGGATCGGACTGGCAGGAGAATTGCTGGTAGTGGGGCGGCATAGCGAACCTATTGTTCATTTTGTGATATAAGTGCAAAATGTGGTACATATATAGCTTAATGTATTCAGAAGAAATCTGGATATTGGTCCATTACAGATTGGCATTCTGATGTTCATGGCAGCCATTTTCCAAAATGGCTGCCAGCGATTACTGGCATAGAACACTTTGGCCATCCCAATCTGCTGTTGCCATGTTTTCAGCACCACAAATATCATTTACATACAAGTTAAAGTAGGTAAAAATAAAATAGGTTTTATTAGAATGTAAGAATGTTACAATGTTAGAATAATAAATGAAAGAAAATGCAACAAAATAGTGAGATTGCCAAACCGTAGCAGTAGCAAGTACAGTTACATATTAACATAGGTCATATAACAACATTCAGTGAATGTACTGAAGCCATTAACTATGCTACTTGAGTTATTTAAAAAGGACAGTGTAATTGCTGTATACTATTTGAACCCTTCTATGAACACACCTTGATCATGGTAATTGTTCATCAAGGCATGGCACTTTAATGATTGAGTACATGAGTGCAGCCTTATTGCACCTGCAGCGCTTTCTACAACTACTCTTGCAGCCACAAGAGATCAGCTAGTGGCAGGATTTTGATGCTGGTGGCAATGTCGTCCAGTTAGGCTCATAAGTTCCTTCTGTCTTCACCCACCCCCAGTCAGTTGGTGATGGCAGCACAGGGTCTGGTAGCAGTGTCTTCTCCCAGATGTGACCACTCTGGTAAACTGCTCTCTTGACATGCTCCACCAGAGCAGCTTGGGTAGGCGGGATTCGCTGCGGCAAGTTTTTCCTTGGAAAGAGCTTCCTTCTTGCATGGTCCACCTTGGTGCAGGTGCTGGTTCTGTCAAACCAGCATCAGTAGTGCATCTCTCAGTTCCGGCAGTGACTTCCATGTTGACCATGCTGCCTTCTTTCCATGTCCAGGATAGATGCATCAAAGCATGGAACATTGGAAGGGCACATTACATCTCTGGTCGGAGGCACGCAGCTATTTGATGGGCTGCCAGGTAGCAAAAGCTTTTGCCAGTTCCGAATGCTAGCCACAGTTCACATCCAGCCGGTAGTTGACTTATGACAAACACAGTTAAGCCCACAACATCAGTGTCAACAATGCGAATGAGCATCTGGTGGTGGCCATGCTGTGCAGCATGTGATACATGCAGTATCACATGCTGGGCATATTCATCAAATGTCTTGGCACCTGCTGGCTTCATCATCTGAATGTTGACAGCTCCATCAAGAACTACACAGGTAGCATCAGGGGCTTTAGTCTGAGCTGGAGACAGGTCCCCCAGACATGTCAGAAGGTCACTCTTGGTCGTAAGACGTAATCTTCCTTCGCTGGTGGCCATGCTTGTTTCTCATGCTGAAAGAAGTCATCCAGGTTTCCATCTCTTGTTTGACAGCTAATGTAGAGTCGTGAGAACAGCTCAACATCACTTTTCATTGATGTCAGCTGCTGCTTCTCCTTACTTGCCGTCTTTGTCGTGGAGCCAACAAACAGTTTCAACCGGTTGCTGTGGATTGTGTCATCAATGGGCTTTGTTCTCTCCATAAGCCATTCCTTTGTGAACCCTTGGAACTGTTGTTGGCCAATCTTCTGTGGCTTCTTAACAGTCTCCACTGCCGATGGATCCGCAATCTCTTTGCTGCCAAGGACAAACAGGTCTTCTCTCTACTCTTCAAATGGGTTGCCCAGTTCTTCCATTACATTGACAAGTGAGCAGACATAGTTCCTGAATGCTTTCTGCACACTTACTGTCCGGTCATGGTGGAGCAGCTCATCTCATCTTCCCTTGAGCTGGTGTCCATTTTCAAAGTCCTCAATCAGTGCTGCAACCTCAGGGCCAGCTACCATCCACCGAAGGAGGGCACTAAGGTTGTCTGTAAGACCTACCACTCCTCCATCACTCTTGATGCAAGCATTATTCTGCTCATGTGCTTGATCGTTGGGGATTGCCGAGAAGACTCGTTTGGTCTTCTGAATGGTGCCTCTGGCAGCCTCTGGCAACATCTGGCGATCTTGTTAGTAGTTAAGTCATGTCACAGAGATGAACTGGGATCCAGCGGGCATAGTTGGAATGGTCCAGAGCAAAGAACCAGGGGACAAAGTTCTGTCAGAACATCGATGTACATGCTGAAGGAGGTTTGCCGCAGGGATCAAACATAGACCAGTAAACACAGCTCCAATGCCATGACTGTTGCCCAGTACTGGAATTGATGGCAACTCTCTTCCCTTTTTGAGCACCATTCGTCAAACCCCAAAGGCTCATCTTCTGTGTCTGTCACAGTTATTGTTTGCCCGATACTGCAGGATGTATAATGCAGCCACTGTGACTTGTTGGGCACGTCTGGTGCGAGCACCATGTGCTGCACGCAAGAAGGTGTCAGCAGTGCCTGCTGTTGTGATCTCTGCTTTTACCAGTGCTTCAATCCAGCCACTGCCTTGCACCCAATCACCCAGGGTCTTCAGAGCTGCCATCTCTTTATGCAGACCACCAAACATCACAACAAACTTGTCTTACCGGTACATCTCTGGCCACTTCCACTGGAGCTGCTTGGCAATGGCATACAAGGGTTGATCAAACGTTACTACTGGTGTCTGCCCAGCATTCAGATGTTGAACAGTCTTTCTGACTACGTCCATTGACTGTTTGATCATTGCCACCGTGTGTAAGGCACATTGGCTAGTGAGGGTTAGGGTTGGTGACTTGCATGGTATGCAGCCCAGGACATGTTGTCCACACTATCATTCACAGAGTTCTCTTCATCATCAGATACAAGTGCAATAATATTCCGCACATTTTCTAGCTAGCAGTACTCTTCCTTGATGTTCTGGTCAGAGTTCTCTCTGCTCAGAGATGCCACGGTGCTAGGTGGTACGTGTGCCTTCCTGGTGCTACTGACAACCGGTGGAACTTCTGTGTAGTAGCTTGGCAAATGGCCCACTGTCTTTTGGTCTTTGACATAAGTATAGGTATTTTACTAATGTGCTTCTGTACTTTTCTAAATAAAAAGAGAACTGTTTTTACTGATTCACGGCACTACGTAAGACAAGTAAATGACCAATTACTTTGTAAAGTCCATAAAATGTGAGTATTTTATTTTGTTCTCAGGGTTACTAGGATCTAGATTATGTCTGTTATTGCATGTGGGTCCAATGGGATAGGAAAGTTTGACCAACCGCAGGTAGCCATTTTGAAAATTGGCTGCCACCGGGGTGCAAGGTTGTGATGGCCCAACATCCAGTTTTGTTCCCAATATATCTGCAAAATTTGGTGCTTTTATCACAAAATGAACAATTGTTGTACATTACAATTGTAATGTTGAGCTATGCCGCCCCACTATGGAGAGACTTGCATGCGGTAAACAGCGAAGACAATCTGGCACCAGGTGAATAGCGGAGGGCTAATTTGTAGCCCCTAATTACCTGATGCACAGCCGTGAAGGTAGATGAATGGAGTAGTGGAGTGGGTTTGGCAGACAGAATGACAGTGACAGTATCTTTATGTACAGAAGCAATATAAACATTTTCATGTGCAGATATGCTGCCCACTCATGTAGCCTACATTGATGTAAACCCGTTTGTAGACGATGCCTCTTAAGAGCACCCTGGCTGTAATATTACCTATTATTGTAAAATCAGCTGATTACCTGATGAGAATCGGGTGATTGCAGTAGCTTTCACATGGAAGCTTGAGACTTAATCTGAATTTGGAGCACTTTTATCAAATGTAACCAGATTATTCTGTAATTAATCACATAAACATTGCTAAACAGCCAATTAGTTCACATTATAAATGGAGTAGTAGCAAAGTTCTTCTTGGCAAGTCCTCTCACTCACAGCCATATTGGCCATGCCTTTCGGGCAGCTATTTGGTCTTAGCAAGACCAGGGCCCTATGTAAATGTATAGGGGGGGAGCTGTATCTCAATTTTTCAAGGTTTAAGGGGCATAACAAAGACATGTTTGAAATCACCATGAAAAACAGACTAAAATTGCTGAAAGGTTTTGGTGGTTTTGTATCAAATTACCATTTTTAAAGCACTTTTTTTTTTTTACAGGTAATCTTAGACTGCGCATGCACAATGCTTCACGACACTGTTTTCATAACAACACCGGCACTAACAGCAAGACGTCATCGCTCACGGTCAGCTATCGCAGATCATGCCACAATTTTGGATAAAGCAAGAGATCAACAGTGTAACTTTAACCTTGCCTGTATCTGATTTGGTATTGACTGCCATGTGTCCAAGTGTCGCAAAAAGCTTGACCGCATAGGACCTGCAAAATGATTGGAGCAACGGCACCGGAAGACGTGGGACACGTGCAAACTGCCATCTTGGTGGTACAAAGTTTCCCTATGCATTTCAATGGGTGATTTTTTCTGTGATGTGTCTCCTCCTTCTATAGTGTCTCTGGTAGTAGCAGCCTTACAGCAGTGATAGTTTGAATGTGTTGTAGTAGTTGAGGATGGCCTGTAGGGGGGCAGCCGTAGACAAGGGGTACAATCTTGAAGCACAAACCCATGGCAGGTTTGTGTTAGGTAAAAGTCAATAGATGAACATCCGAAAAGAAGGGGGTTGTGTGTTGGTGGAGTTTAAAGGATTGTTAACATTAAAGTGCTCGGCCCAAAGCCTGAATGAGTCTGTGGGGCTCTTCATGCATATTCATGTGTCCAAGCCGAGTGTAAAGTGTAAAGTCTTGTACTGTACCCTGGTTTCTATGTAATATGGCTGTCAATCAACTCAATCATTTAAGTTTTCTCTATTTGTATTTCAATAGCTACGTTTCTGTGTATCTGTGGGGATAAAAATGTTATCCAAGCCATGTAAATATATGTATCTTTGGTTGTTAAGAAATGAATGGACTTGTGGTAATGTAAGACACTTTAGATAATAGCATCCACCAAATGATATTTGGTGGAATACGCGCAGTCTTGCAACACAGAACTATGTACATTACATATTTTTAATAATGCAGGGAGAGGATGCTAAAAAATGAGTGGTGGAGGAGTAGGAATTATGAAGTCTATTACCACATATCCTTGTTTTAGTTATTTTTTAAATTTAAAATCCTTTGAGACATACATTAGTCATCACATACTCCCCTACATCCGTGAGACTTGTTTTTACATTGACAAATTATTTGTAGGTAGCCTATATCTAAAGAGGAATTACTGTTACTTGTACTGTCTCCACACGGACAAGTAACAGCGATGCACACACCATCCTGTAGTCCAATTGAAAATACGGAAAGCAAGTGAGCTTGTCTTGATAATTAAGTAATGCCTATGTCATCGTTGTTCAAATATGAATGTATAGACATACAACCTTGCGTTGGGCTATTTAACAATGCCTAGTTGTATGGCTAAGAAGTTGACATTTACGGCGGTTAAGTAATTTATCCAGTAACACAATGTCTCAGGAACAAATCCTTCTGGAGACTCCAGTCGTGCAGGGCGAAAGCAACCGGAGCGCAACTAAAAAGCGAATTGGACTAATTGCAACGGGGATCGTTGGAGGTTCTCTGGTTGCTTTGTATGCCGTTGCGGCGCCGTTTGTGACACCGGCTCTGAGGAAGATCTGCCTTCCGTTCGTCCCTGCGACCACCACCCAAGTGGAAAACGTTCTCAAGGTGCTTCGGACGAGGTCGGGGACCTTGGTGGACATTGGAAGTGGAGATGGAAGGATAGTACGTACTATTTTGTAGATTTGTATTGTACATTAATACTGATAATAAACACGTTTCTTTCACTGGATTTGCGCACTTTACGCACAGTTCTCGAACACCTCGTGGTTGCCTTGGCCACAGTACAATTTTCGTTTGTATGTTCTTATCTCAAAGGCTGTTTGTGATTACACATCCCCATTCTCGGCGAGAAAAAATAAAGACACCGTATAAGTCCTAATGAGGTGTCCATTTGAGCTGACTCAACAATGACCAGCCTATAAGCCATCACTAGCTGGTACGGCAGTGAAACAACAACCAAGTTTAAGCCTAGACACATTATTATCGATATAATAGGACATCATGAAGTTCTGTCAGTGTATCCGTCCAACTGACAAGTCGTATGTGTTCCAGGTGATTGCCGCAGCCAAGTGTGGCTTCCAGGCGTCTGGCTTTGAGCTGAACCCATGGCTGGTGTGGTACTCCCGCTACAAGGCTTGGAGAGAGGGAGTCCACCACTCCGCCTCCTTCCACATCTCCGACCTCTGGAAGGTCAGTTTCTCACAGCTAACGGGCACTGCGGGTGTGAGGCGTAGCAGCAATTGTTTAGGCTCAGGATTGTGAAGACATATTTGTTTGTTTACACGCATATATTGGAAATGTTTTTTTTTTTGTAGTCAATCACAGAAAAGACAACTCTGGAACACAATGTGGTGAAGAGATGATGATGATGAGATAATTCATTTGAGTTTTTTCTGTCCTAGGTGAGTTTTGCGCAGTATTCCAATGTTGTCATTTTCGGAGTCCCTCAGATGGTAAGTCCTTTTCAGACTTTTCACTCTCAAGTGGCCATGTGTCATGCATAATATGATTGAGGAGGTTACTTACAACATGACTAACATTAGTTATTAATTAATTCATTTTACAATCCTGCAGTGTCATGCTAAGTTCACACAATCCTGCAGAATGAATAACATTCTCACACAAAAGTACCATGTTCTGAAATCCACACATTGAATGACTTTCTTTCTTCCAGATGGACCAGCTGGAGCTGAAGCTAGGGAATGAGCTCCAGAGTACAGCTAAAGTGGTGGCTTGCAGATTCCCCTTCCCCAGCTGGGTGCCTGACCAAATGGCTGGGGAGGGCATAGACACTGTCTGGGTCTATGATGCCAAGACCTTTCAAACACAACAAGGTCAAACGACAGAAACAGAAGACAAACTCACATCCACATAGTAGATGCCAATAGCCACTGTGCAAAGGGAAAGAACATTGCACCAGTTTTTTGGAAGATGTGGTACACATGTGTGTTTCAAAACACACAAAAAATGTTTGAATGTATGTTTTAAATAAAGTTATTCAACCACTTTGTCTAAAGTTCATGACCGTTCCTCTACCCCCACCTAGCGGTCGAACTGTGTATTACAACCACATGCAAGCTACTTGCATGAAATGTCTGATACGGCCTGAGCGATACCTGGTAACTATCGAGCTTTGCGGTCCGGGGAAGAATCGCCCTAAACGACCACGTCACCTCCACTTTGTCCACAAAGCAACACGCCTCGTCGAACAGGGATCCAAACAAAAAGCCTGAGATGTCTTCACCCATCAGATAGCGGCGGACCCTCTCTACGGATCGACTGGCTAGCCGGATCTCTAGCAAGTCCCAAGTCAAGATGGACACCTCAGAAGAAGGTAGCCTCAGCTTCACTAAACATTATCATCTGGGGGTCAGACGAGCTGGTCTGACATGGCCCACTAAGCTCCCCGTCAAATTAGTTGTTGCTTCGGTTCCAACTTCGTTATGCCCCAACTCCGTGTAGCTTCCTGTAGCGTTAGCCTCCCCGTCGGCCTTCCTCCCCCCGACCGGACCACGGTCTGTTGTCGGCTGACGAACAGCCAGCAGGTCGGTCTTCACCCGGTGGACAGTGGGACACGTCCACCAACAAGCTACTGCTTCAACTTTGTTTAGCTTCAGCACGGCAGCCACTCTTATACTCGAGTTTTTTTGGGGGGGCAGTGGTGTGGATGGGTTAAAAACCAGAACTTATTTTGTTGAGGTGCTCTAGTCTAAAGTTTAGGCGAAGGTGAGGGGTAATTTGGGGTTATCGTTTCTGCGAGGGTCAGGCCAGCCGCACGCCATGGGGCCATGCGTTTTATTTCATTTGTACTGTCAAGGACTTTGCATGCACGGATGGACTTCACAGCAGACTAGAACCCACTAGTCTAAATCTAAATCTACAGGTTAGTTTTGGTGGGTTAAAGCTTAACCACTGAAAAAACCTGCATTGTAATATCCTATGAATGAGAGGCAGCATTTGATACTGTTTTTGAAAACCCCTCGAAGGTGAAATTAAAACTGCAGTCGGTGAATTTTTTTTTCAAGAATGTTGCTCCAAAACATATCTTATTGTCATCACATTGACTGTCAGTCTGCACTGAGTGAGTTTCGTTCACCATTGTAGCAGCAGTGCAGGTGTATTCCATTGTTTTACCCTGCATGTTCCAGTTAATTGACAGCTGGGAGGTATGCTCGTTCTCTTTGAGCTTCTCTTGCTGTGAAACTTGAGTGGAATACCTCTGCACAGCTGATTCACAGTGTAACTCGCCCACAATAAACAGTGTGTCTGAAATGCAAATTAAGCAACAGCAAAAAATGGCAAAACATCTTACTTACTGAGGCTGTGGAAAGAAATGCAGGGGTCTGAAGTTAGAGGTTGACCGACTGACCAACAGGTCAAAGTGAACACCCATATACACATCATGCATGTTGTACAGTGGCATCTGTGCTCTAGGTCTTGTGCATCAAGTAAAAAGTGAGCAAACTATGGGAGGAAGGAGAGACAAATGCCACACATGAATAGCGACTAACTCCATCCCTGTGTTCCCGCAGACATATGTCGGGTGTGTCGCTCCGAGGGGACCTACGAAAAGCCCCTCTACCACCCATGTGTCTGCACTGGCAGCATCAAGTTCATCCACCAGGAATGGTACGTCACAGTCAGTTCAGACTCCGCCGCTGTCCTATGCATTTTGATTCACCGATTGCACTGACAAAACTTTGAAGAGTCTGCTGCGGGGACTATTGCTCGAGGTAAATTCACAGAGGACACTTATATATATTTCTCTCTTCTTCTTCTTCTTCTTTTTTTTACAGTCTGCTACTGTGGCTTAAACACAGCCAAAAAGAATACTGTGAATTATGCAAACACCGCTTTGCATTTACACCAAGTAAGTAATGACGTTCCTCAGTTCCCGCTGAGGTCTAAGGTGAGACATACGTGTCACATGCATCATGTATTGATGTAACTCCCCGCCCCCCGTTCCCAGTCTATTCCCCAGACATGCCCTCGCGACTGCCGGTCCAGGACATCTTTGCAGGGCTGGTGACCAGTGTGGGGACAGCCATCCGGTACTGGTTCCACTACACGCTGGTAGCCTTCGCTTGGCTGGGCGTGGTGCCTCTCACTGCATGTAGGTCCTACTCGGTACCTCGCTGGTCACTGTGTTGTTCTGAAATGTCCATAACAGGGCAGGATCATTAATACTCTGACTCCCAGCTGAAAGCCGCTGTTGAGTTCAGTCCCCAATGTTCCCGGCTGCCCTAATGCTTGACTTGTATTTCAATTCATCGCAGGTCCCTTTGGATAAATAGTGTGTGACATTAATGAATGAGGAATATGGATGCAATGGACTGTGCATTGAAGGTGTCTTTGTCCCCAACAGGTCGCATCTACAAGTGTTTATTTACGGGCTCTGTGAGCTCTCTCCTGACCCTGCCGTTAGACATGCTCTCCACGTAAGATAGCACTGCTCTCCAGCCTCTGCAACACGCACTCTCACTGCTACTGTGGTCACATGCACTTTCTCCTATGGTTATTGCACATGCACATGTGTCATACATTCTGTATAAAAACATTATAACTTTATCTAAATGCTTGCTCTCTCCACCTTTACTCCTTGTCCTCCTTATTTCTCCCCTTGTTCTGCTTCTTCCACCACCACTACCAGGGAGAACCTTCTAGCCGACTGTCTGCAGGGCTGCTTTGTGGTCACGTGCACCCTGTGTGCCTTCATCAGTCTGGTGTGGCTCAGGGAGCAGATTGTCCACGGTGGCCCCCCCAACTGGCTGGAGCACAACCACCAGCCCCCAGCCCCCCACCAGGCCGGCCAAGCAGAGCGCAACGAGGTCAGCGGAAAAACACTGCACTGCCCCCTTGTGAACTGCAGTTCTACAATCTACAGTTCTTAGAACTGTAGATTCAGCTTTGAGTCGCCATATGGAAAGGGACCACCTTGCGGTCCAGATGCAGATAACTGTCAAGCATCATCTGGCAGACAGACTTTTAGCAGCATTGGGGTAGCCAAAGGAACGCCTAACCAAAAGCTACTGGGTTCAATCCTAGATGCCCCAGCCTTCCTGTAGCCTTCGATAGTGAGATAGCCTTCTACCTGTTCCCTGATGTAGTACTAACTGTACTGTACCTTTGCCCTGACACCCATGTTACTTGTCTGACTTTAATACAGAATGTCCTCAGAACTCTTATGACTTTGTCTCATGTAGTCAACAATAAATAACAAAGTAACTAGAACGTGTAATTCCACGCAAGGAATTACTTGTGCATAGGAATGGCCGTAATCATTTAGATAGATTTATTTGAGGTGGGGATTGAACCGCCAACCCTCTGGTGGTGGGACACACGCTCTACCCACTGAGCTTTGCCGCCCAGTTGACCGCTGGAAAGCAATTAGCGGAGTCAAACGTAACAATGGAAAGCTAGGCTCAATGTTATCTCCTTGGGAGTTTTTTGCATTTTTAATCACAAATATCTCAAAACATAAAGTTTACAAAAATGAAATATACATAGGCACAGCCATACGGAAGTAGGCCTTTGTAAAACAGTTTGAATGAAATCTCGAGGTTCAGTCGTTTAGCTTCCATTAATTGCACAAATTTGGTGTGAAGACGAATAATATGACGAAAAGCGATATCTCGATATCTCTGCATTCCTATGCACAATGATAATGAGAGACTCGTAGGTCATGACTGGTTTGTGCCTGCACAGGACGCCCCAGTAGACCCCGGTCTGGGCCCCGAGGGCCCGGTTCTGGAGCCGGCCGAGGCGGGAGCCCAGGGAGAGGATGCCGGGCTGGACGATGAGGAAGAGGAAGATGACGACGAGGGTGAAGAGGAGGAGGATGAGGAGGAGGAGGGGCAGCAGGAAGATGCTGCCGATGGCAACAATGGAGGCCAAGGTGAGGGGGTGCTCCGTAGGTCAAAGGTTGGAGTGCATGGCCGACAGGGGTTTCTATAGGCTATCTCCTTGTTGTACATTACATTACAATACATTTTATTACAATACAATACAGTGGCAGAACAGGGAAGTAATTTCACAAGTATAGTTACTACAGGGAAGTGAAAATGAAGGCTGTGGCAGACAGCCACGTCTTGGACAAAAAAACCCAAATAAAAGCATCCATACTGCCGTAAAACTGGCGTTAAACAGGACAAGGCTAACTGCTTTTAGCAATAAACAAAGTAGGGCAATTGGACACTTGCAGAATAGAAATGCTGCTATAAACCTATTTTGTTCTTGCGTCCGGGCGTGTGCAGAAGACCTGAACTGGAATGCTCTGGAATGGGACCGCGCTGCAGAGGAGCTGACCTGGGAGAGGGTGAGAGTTTCCGTTTCAGCCCGTTGTCGTCATGGTGCTGAATTCATAAACATGCGCGCGAGCATGTTTGCATGTATACATGCCGTTTTGGGGGGGGGACACCTCTAGTCAAAGCTTGTTACAGTTCCCTGAGTGCATACAACTCTAGGCACGGGTTTGAGCACGGCCCCAGTGGGACCCACACCTGCGACGCTGGCGGTGTTGACGCCCACGCTCAAAGCTCGGCGTCAAAGCTGAACGAGGGTGAGGGAAGTCGACTAACATTTCTCTTTGCCCGCTTTGTAGATGCTCGGTCTGGACGGCTCACTCGTGTTCCTGGTAAGTGTGTGTGTGCACCTGCGCACACTCAACCTGACGTGCACACTCAGAATCAGTCAGAGGGTTCATTGCCACGTCAGTTTTCACAGGCAAAGGTTTTTTTTTTTTTTTTTTCTGGTATGTTGGCGAGTTTCAAAGTACACAATATGCAAATACATGAAATATACAAAATACAATCTAAAAAGCAAAGGAAAAAGTGAAATTCACACACACACACACACACACACACACACATCACATAGTGATGATATTGATTGATGTGTGGTTGTCTCCCTGTCCCTCCAGGAGCATGTGTTCTGGGTGGTGTCTCTGAACACCCTGTTCATCCTCGTGTTTGGTGAGTTCCCAGCAGACCTGAGAGCAGTAGCTCTATTCAGACTCCCTTGGAATCCTGTTGCTGCACTTCTGTTGTCTCCGTGGAACACAGAGATATTAGATTAGCTTCAGAGTGGCTTCGTACGATGTGATGCTAAATGCCCTTCATTCCTCTTAGAGTGTATGAAACTATTGTGTAGAATATCTTTCGGAAATGACTGCATAGGCGTATGACATTGTCACGTATTACATGTTGTCCCTACACCTAATGTAACACTTGAGTATCTGGAATACATGAGGCGTTTTGACACTCAGCCAAGTCAGGCCTCCATTCGTCGAAATTCACTGAAAGTACCTCAGAGGAGAACAACACCTTGAGAAGCTCGTGGCTGACGCAGAGCGTGTGTGACCTGGTAGCTGATTGCCCTGACCTCTCCTCCATACTCTCGTCCCCACAGCGTTCTGCCCCTACCATATCGGACACTTCTCTGTCGTAGGCCTTGGCTTGGAGGAAAACGTAAGTACTTCCAAATGAGGACCAGGAGAAGGTGTGAAATGCATGTAAGAATGAGAAGTGGCATGCCGCCACTGGCAGGCCGATGTGCTTTTTCACCTGTTAGGTAATGCATTGTATCAAAAGTGTAGTAATATCATAATAATCGTAAGATGTTCCAGATGATCCAGATGATCAGTGTGATGGTTTCACACAACATGATTTGTTTATTTTTATTGAGTATTTTGGTACCACTTAACAATAAGGATACATTCATTTACCACAATTTAACATTAGTTAATGCAGCAATAAGCATTGACTAACTTATCAACAGTAAACTAATGTGTCTAGTAACCATTTAGTAATCATTTACTCATGGTGTTTGTTTACTAATGGTGTGAGAGCTGTTGTACATTGGGGTAGGCTGAAGAACTCTATTGTAATCAGCAGTAAGCATTTACTGTTGTGGTTGCTGATGTTGCAGGTTAAAGATTCCCACTTCGACGGCCTTCTCACCACCATCCTGGGCTACATTCTCCTGGCCGCCGCCCTCATTGTCTGCCACGTATCCTGGAAGGGGTCTAGAGCACAGCAGCACATCTAGAGCTCAGGGTGCTAGAGCGGGTCTTGCTAAAGGGCATCTTGGTTTTCCAGTTTGTACTTGAATGCAGTCGACTCGGTTGTGACGTCATTCCCGGCTCCGACTTCTGAGCGGAGCGGAACGCAGCGTTAAGGCTGGGTTATGCTTCATTTATGTTTCCGCGTTGACGCAACGCTGGGGGGGTTACGGACCCTTTACGTCCCCCTTGCGTCCAATGCAAGGGCCTGACGTGCACCTCCCAAAAATCCTAGACGCGGACGCAGTGGCTTTGGCTGTGATTGGTCCGTGAAACTAAACACACTCGTAAACACTGCTACGGTGTGATAAATGCTTCGACTGATTGGCGACATCATATGTGTATATATATATATATAACTTTTGCCTTCATTTCTGTAAACTTTTTTTTTTTACTCACTAGTAATCCGTATGTAATGACCAGAATGGTCACTCTGGTCCCTCTACCGGTGTGCCATTGAATTGCATTTCGACATGTAAACCCCACGCAGAACCATCACGGGCTCATGACTGCGTCCGAGCAACTGCGTGGCCATTGCGTGATCACTACGTAATCCCTACGCGGAGGCATAACTCAGCCTTTAGCCTCGCAAGGCCACCCTTCCCATAGCTATGGAGACGTAGCTCTGCTGAGCAGAAGAGGCAGGGACTAGCCCGCTGTCTAGGCAGGTCGTCAGTTAGTTGCTTCGTTAGCAAGCTAGTCCGAGTTATGTTATTCCTTCGTACAAAGTACCATAACCTACGGCCATAACGAGACAGTATGGTGACTACTGTAGCGGTGAACACACTGTGTCCTTGAAGTGGCACCTTAAGGATTGGTCTGTAGTTGTGTGAGTGCTCCGTGACGGTTGTGTGTGTGTGTGAGTGCTCCGTGACGGTTGTGTGTGTGTGTGTGAGTGCTCCGTGACGGTTGTGTGTGTGTGTGAGTGCTCTGTGACGGTTGTGTGCGTGTGTGAGTGCTCCGTGACGGTTGTGTGTGTGTGTGAGTGCTCCGTGACGGTTGTGTGTGTGTGTGTGAGTGCTCCGTGACGGTTGTGTGTGTGTGTGAGTGCTCCGTGACGGTTGTGTGTGTGTGTGTGAGTGCTCCGTGACGGTTGTGTGTGTGTGTGAGTGCTCCGTGACGGTTGTGTGTGTGTGTGTGAGTGCTCCGTGACGGTTGTGTGTGTGTGTGTGTGTGTGAGTGCTCCGTGACGGTTGTGTGTGTGTGTGAGTGCTCCGTGACGGTTGTGTGTGTGTGTGTGAGTGCTCCGTGACGGTTGTGTGTGTGTGTGTGTGTGTGAGTGCTCCGTGATGGTTGTGTGTGTGTGTGAGTGCTCCGTGACGGTGACGGTTGTGTGTGTGAGGGGTCCTTGACACCGAGCCCCTCAGACGCTGGCCTCCTTGGTGAGGTTCCACAAATCCAGGCGGCTCCTGGGAGTCTGTTACATCGTCGTCAAGGTAACCAACGGCGCCTCGATCCGCGCGCACCGTGAGCCGAATGCAGAGGCTTTTCTTTTGGGAGGGAGGGACCTGCATTCTGTTGCCGGATCAACTGTCAACATGGTTCTGCATGGTTCTGTTCTACTTTACTACTTTTTCTTCAACGATTTCTTTTGTGATTGCAGGTCTCCTTGCTGGTTGTCATGGAGATAGGGCTGTTTCCTCTGATATGCGGCTGGTGGCTGGACATCTGCTCGTTGGTTTGTCAATCACTCAAGACTCCTCCCCATTGACCCACACTGTATGAAGAGACGGCATAGATATTGAACGACCGCAAGCAGGGCAGGCTGCTTGTTAAGAGTGTTTGAACCCCAGGCTAAAAAGGTTCTTGGTTCAAATCCTACCGGCCTGCAGTCTAATTTCACGCCAAAGTCTCTTAGGATAAAAGTCTGCTAAATGACTAAATATATCAGTAGTATTAAATGAAAAAATCCTGCCTTTGAAAATCACAAGTTTAGAACAATGTTAAAATGGCAATTTTGAAGATTTCTAAAGAGACCAAAGAGAATGAAGATTCCATTTGGTTGTCTTTGGCGACCCCTGTGGGCAATAAGCAGTAACTCCCCCCAGAGATGGTGACAGTGTCTCCATCCACGACCAGTTCATAACGTTCATAATACCGCAAAAGTAAAGGCCTTCATCAGCGGGCCACAGGTCCACCACGGCGTCTCCTCATGGCGACTTCACAGACACCTATTTATGTAGAAATGTTGGGGGCAGCAGTAGCTCAGTGGGTAGAGCGGGTGGACAGAGCAGGTCGTCCACGGGTTGGCGGTTCGATCCCCTTGATCCCCCACCTCCAACTGTCCACATGTCGAATCCCACAAATGCACTGATTGTAAGTTGCTTTGTAAGTCGATAAAAGCGTCTGCTAAATGCTCCTTTACCCTTTGACATCCAACTGTCCACATGTCGAATCCCACAAATGCACTGATTGTAAGTTGCTTTGTAAGTCGATAAAAGCGTCTGCTAAATGCTCCTTTACCCTTTGACATCACCACTTCAATATGGGTTTACTTCCCAAAAGAAACAAGACGAAACATTGTGCGTGTGTGTGTTGCAGGAGATGTTCGATGCCACACTGAAGGACCGCCTGCAGAGCTTTGACTCCGCCCCCGGCACCACCATGTTCCTCCACTGGCTGGTGGGCATGGTCTACGTCTTCTACTTTGCCTCCTTCATCCTCCTGCTCAGAGAGGTGCGATGTGTGAGACGCATGCTCGATGTGTAGTCTGGTGTGTTTGACTCCCAGCCGACAGGCTCTGGGTGCGAACCCTGATGTCCTCAATCTACCTGTAGGCCTCCTTGAGCAAGGTTGCCCAGCTCATTTATGTCCTGTAGCAAAAATCACCGCCAGATGCTTTGAGAAAAAGCTAAATGACCGTGTGTGTGTCTGTGTGTGTGTCTGTGTCTCTGTCTCTGTCTCTCTCTCTCTCGCTGTAGGTGCTCCGACCAGGCGTTCTGTGGTTTCTGAGGAACCTCAACGACCCGGACTTCAACCCGGTCCAGGAGATGATCCACCTGCCTGTGTACCGTCACCTGCGGCGGTTCATCCTGTCCCTGGTCAGTCAGCCCCTGGTCTCCAGGACCATGGTCCACACACTAGTTTAACCTGCTGACACGCTATGCAGTTTCCTGGTCCCTTTTTTTGGTAATACATATTGGAAAACGTCTTGGCACTTGAATCGCTCTCGTCTTGGCACTTGAATCGCTCTCGTCTTGGCACTTGAATCGCTCTCGTCTTGGCACTTTAATTGCTCTCGTCATGGCACTTTAATCACTCTTTGTAACTTGGCACTTAGTCAGAGATGTTGTATACTAGCATTGGTTAACCTAGGTTAACCCAATGGTTAGGGGCGGCAGTAGCTCAGTGGATAGAGCGGGAGGACAGAGCGGGTCGTCCACTAACCGTAGGGTCGGCAGTTCGATCCCCTTGATCCCCCCTCCTCCAACTGTCCACATGTCGAACCCAACAAATTGTATGTCGCTGACGCTGTGGACAAAAGCGTCTGCTAAATGCCCCTTTACCCTTTACGCTTTACCCTAGCAATTGAAATGCTCGAAACTTGTTCTGGTGTCTTTCTTACTGTATTAGCAGCAATGAAATGTTTCACCTTCTTATGACAAATGTACTCTTTGTTAGTCGCGTTGGATAAAAGTGTCTGCTAAATGCCCTAAATGTAAATGAAATTCGTAAAAGTCTTGAACTTTGGTATATTTCCAAAAGGAATATACCTTTTAGAAAATTACCTGGAAACTTTAAAAAGTCCAAGTCCTTCAAGAATAAAAGACAGCTAATCCTTTAAGACTTTTCTCTGTTAAGTCTTAACTCAACCCATAATAGAATCAGAAGAAGTTTGTGATGGTGCACAGCTTTCTTTTTACCTGGGGGTTGGCTACAAAATCATGTATTTATCATGTGTGTGTGTGTGTGTGTGCGCTTCCCAGGTGGTGTTTGGCTCCATAGTCCTACTGATGCTGTGGCTTCCAATCAGAATCATCAAACTCATCCTTCCTACCTTCCTGCCCTACAACGTCATGCTCTACAGGTAAACAACAACTGATGTCTTTCAGTGTCAAAACCTTGGTAACACAACCTGGGCTCTGCCCACATCAATAAAATGAATCTCTAAGCCAATCACATTGAAGGACAAACATATATATTGGCCAAATCTGCTTTTTGTACATCCATTATCCATTATCTATACGGCCAGGAAGTTCAGAGAAATGCACACTTCATCTCCCATCTCTATCCATCCAATATACGACCTCACAAAGCATCTGGCATCTGGGCTCCAGTGTAAGTCCTGTGGATCCATCTGCTAAATAGTAAAAACTAAATCAGATCCAAACCAGAAGGCACATGGATGCACATTGACACGCACATGCACACAGATTAAAATCTGGAACTTGTCTTCCTCATTGTTGGCCCACACCGAAGCCACACCCACTGACAAAGTGTTTGCCCCTCCCCCTCCGTAGCGACGCCCCAGTCAGCGAGCTGTCCCTGGAGCTCCTCCTCCTGCAGGTGGTGCTGCCGGCCCTCCTGGAGCAGGGCCACACGCGGCAGTGGCTCAAACGGCTGGTCCACGCCTGGACCTTCACCGCCGGATATGTGCTGTGAGCTGGGAGAACACACAGACACACACACACACACACACACACACAGACACACACACACACACACACACACACACACACACACACAACAAAACCTGGCATGTGGTTAGCGTGTTAGCTGCCCCAGTGCTGCTGCATGGTCCTGTCATGTGGCTCAGCCTCATCAGTATGTGCTCCCTCCCCCAGGGACCTCCACTCCTACCTGCTGGGGGAGGACGAGGAGGAGGATGAGCGGCAGGCCCACGACCACGAGAGGATGATGGGCGGGCTGCGGGAGGGGCTCCACGCCCTCCACCAGGCCCTGCTGCATCAGGGTGGGCCCCTGGGCTTCCAGCCCTACTACCGACCAATCCACTTCCCCCTCAAGGTGGGCGCCGGCCGATCGGGGGGGGGGGGGAGGGGGGGGGGGGGGGTGGGGTGGGCTGCGGACAGTGTTGACTAACGAGGTGTTGCATCTGTAGTGTAATGCCATGGTGGGAGGGGCTAAAGGGTTACCATGGGAACACAGCGGGAACACCTAAGGGCTTTGTTCTCAAGCTGTATTCGCAAAGGGAAACAAAATGCTTGCACATCAGGCGATCGTATCCCGCAGTTGTCGATGATGAGAAAGAGGGAGAGAGTGGTAAATCCTGTCAGATTTTAATTGTGTGTGTGTGTGTGTGTTTGTGTTCCGAGCAGATTGTTCTGCTGGTGGTCTTCATGTGTGTGACACTCTTACTGGCCAGCCTGACGTGTCTTACTCTACCAGGTGAGATTAGTTCTGCATCTCCCTCTTAAAACGAGCTGCTTTAAAATGAAATGAATAGTTTGGAGTAATATCTGGTCTTTGTTTTGCCACAGCGCTGCTCGTCATTTTCATTGTTTTTGAAGAGTCTGTGTCTGTCACGACAGCGTCTGTCGCGACCGGCCCCCTTTCGGCGTGTCTAAAGGCTGGTTTATGCTTCTGCGTGGGGATCGCGTCGTGATCACGCAATGGCCACGCAGTTGCTCGGACGCCGTCATGAGCCCGTGATACTTCTGCGGAGGGATTGCGTGGGGTTTACGTCTCGAAATGCAATTCATTGCCACACCGGTAGAGGGACCAGAATGACCATTCTGGTTATTACATACGGATTACTAGCGAGTTAAAAAAAGTTTACAGAAATGAGGCAAAAGTTTTATATATATATTCTTCAACTGATTGGCGACAACACACACACACACATATATATACTGTATATATATATATATATATATATATATATATATATATATATACTGTATATATGTTGTCGCCAATCAGTCGAAGCATTTATCAAGGCTGTGTTTACACCGTGTCGTTGTTTACGAGTGGAACCCGGAAAAGTGATCTCCAGCCAATGTAGTTCGCGGACCAATCACAGCCAAAGCCAACGCGTTGGGACGGCGTCGCCTCGACGCACGTCTAGGATTTGGGGAGGTGCACGTCGAGGACGTAAAGGGTCCGCCGTCCCAATGCGTCGCGTCGACACGGAAGTATAAACGAAGCATAACCCAGCCTTAACGCGTCTCTCTCCCCCCCCACAGTGCTGGTGGGCCGCTGGCTGATGTCCCTCTGGATGGGCGTGGCCACGGTGCACGAGCTGTACACGGCGGCGGGGGGGCTGTACGTGTGCTGGCTGGCGGTGCGCGGCGCCACCATCCTGCTGGCCTGGATGCCCCAGGGGCCCGGGGCCATCCTGCTGAAGGTGCAGGAGTGGACCCTCATGGTAACCGCTGCACGCATGCACACACACACACACACACACACATACACACTCCTCTGTTTGTGTGGCCCTAAAGTGCTATGCTGATAATACACTATGTGGTATTCACTGGAAAACATACACTTACTGCAGGTGCTCCCCTTTATGGTGTGTGTTCTAGCTGTATTCACTCGGACCCTGTAGTGTCCACAACAACACTTTCTTAGGTGTTATCCTTCTGGTACCCAGATCAGAGGGCATAGCCCTTATAATGGTGGAGATGTTCTCAAGTTACTTTGGGTGGTAGTTTCTCTGTGAAAGCTGAGCCCGGCCGCGGACACTAAGAGTCTAACCGAGGAAGAGGAAGGTGGAGGCTAACTGCGTGTGTGTCTCTGGTCCCTGAACAGATTGTGAAGACTGTGGTGGTGGCGGCCATGCTGGCCGGTCTCATCCCCCTGCTGCTGGGTCTGCTGTTTGAGCTGGTGGTGGTGGCCCCCCTCCGAGTCCCTCTGGCCCAGACGCCTCTCTTCTACCCCTGGCAGGTAACCTCAGCCCTTTGTGTTGGTCCCCCAAGTGACCCGGTGTAGTGGCGATGGTGACTTTGTTTTGGACACCCGTGTTGTGTGATGGTCTCTCTGACAGGACTGGGCCCTGGGCGTGCTCCACGCCAAAATCATCGCCGCCATTACTCTCATGGGCCCCCAGTGGTGGCTGAAGACGGTCATCGAGCAGGTGGGTACCACATTCCACAACAAGAGCGTTTCCCATGCCTGTGGCCGACAAACCAAAAACCAAACCTGCAGGGAGGAGTTTCATTTTGACAACACTGTGTCAGCTACAGACCCTGAACACACGTGCGCAGAGGGCATTTATTTTGAAAAAAGAACAATTCCAGGTTACAGATGCAGTTCCTCCCCGCAGGTCTACGCCAACGGGGTGCGCAACATCGACCTGAACTTCATCGTGCGGCGGCTGGCGGCGCCGGTCATCTGCGTGCTGCTGCTGTCCCTGTGTCTGCCCTACGCCATCTCCAGAGGCATCGCCCCTCTCATGGGTCAGTCCCCGCCGGCCAGCAGCACCCGCTTAGGATACGTTCACCGCCTTCCCTCCCTCTGAACATCCATCCTCTCTCTCTCTCTCTCTCTCTCTCTCTCTCTCTCTCTCTCTCTCTCTCTCTCTCTCTCTCTCTCTCTCTCTCTCTCTCTCTCTCTCTCTCTCTCTCTCTCTCTCTCTCTCTCTCTCTCTCTCTCTCTCTCTCTCTCTCTCTCTCTCTCTCTCTCTCTCCATCAGATATGACAGGAGCGTTGTTTGTGGTTGTAATTCACTCTGCATTCCTGACTATGTGTTGTGTGTCTGTCTGTCTGCCTCTCTCTCTCTCCCCCCGCCAGGTGTGGAGCCTGACATGCAGGTCCTGGTGGAGAGGAGGATCTACCCCTTCCTGCTGATGGCCGTGATGCTGCTGGCGGTGCTCTGCTTCCAGATGCGCCAGTTCAAGCGCCTCTACGAGCACATCAAGAACGACAAGTCAGTAGTGGTGATGATATATTCTACAGCAGTGGAGTGTAGTCTAGAGCAGTGGGGTGTAGTCTAGAGCAGTGGGGTGTAGTCTACAGCAGTGGGGTGTAGTCTAGAGCAGTGGGGTGTAGTCTAGAGCAGTGGGCTGTAGTCTAGAGCAGTGGGGTGTAGTCTAGAGCAGTGGGGTGTAGTCTAGAGCAGTGGGCTGTAGTCTAGAGCAGTGGGGTGTAGTCTAGAGCAGTGGGGTGTAGTCTAGAGCTGTGGGGTGTAGTCTAGAGCTGTGGGGTGTAGTCTAGAGCAGTGGGGTATGGTCTGGAGCAGTGGGGTGTTCTAGCAGGATATTGTAGATATTGTGTATTAATATGAACAGAAGAGCACTACTGACCCCCCCTTCGTCCTGCAGGTATCTGGTCGGCCAGCGCCTTGTGAACTACGAGCGCAAGGCGGCCCGCTGCCCCTCCCCCTCTCCCTAGACAGGAAGGACTTTTATTTTGGAAGGACACTAACCCCCTCCCTGTAGGGGAAGTTGGTCTCTGACATTTCAGCCGGTTTCAAGGAAGGATGCGTGAACCTTTCCGCTAATTCAGCGGGGAAACAACAAGTGTGTTTGAACATCTTCATCAGCGTCTCGTGGACAGTGAGGAGCGGCAAGAGGAAGCTGTGATGTGCAGACGAGGAGACGTTTAGCATGAGGCTGGTGTGGGTTTTTTGGGACATATTTATTCGATGACTTTGTTTTGATTTGATTCTGTTTTTTAAAATAGATTTTAGTAGTGCGTGTTTGGACCAAGATCATAGGTGGCTCCAAAAACGACACTTTTAACATGAACTACCAGAAAGTTTGTTATTTTTAGCCAGTTTTTGTATACTTTATGTTTAAAAACATTTCAGTGTAATTGCAAAGTAGATGTTGTACCTGCTGGTGGAGTCATGCTGATGAGTGAATTTCCAACCGAGCAGAGGACTAATTTTTAGTGCTTTTAAGTTAACTTTCAGTGACATTCACTCAAATACTGCGGACAGTGTCTCTCTGAACATTTCAAGGTGTGCATATTTAGCATTTAGAAGAAAGCGGAGGGAAAAAGGGTTTGGCCACCTAAACATTTCATTCTTTTGAAATCATTTCAAGTTCTACGTGACAAGTAACGAGTGGAATTAAAAGACTTTTGAAGACCATGGAGGCCACGGACACAGCCTCAGCCTCGGCATCACACGCGGCTGCTCCAGCCCCCGTACCCCCCGCTAGATGAGAGTCGGACCGGCGGCCTCGCGCGCTCCGTGGTTCCACACCTGGAGGGAGCGGTGGCGTGTGATGGAGGGTCAGGTTGGTCCCACTGCCCCCCTGGCGAACGTGTGATTGCTCTGCAGAACTGCGAGTTTCTTAATAGTTTGTAGGTTTTTTTTTTTTTTTCGTTTGCATCTCAGGGAAGTACTGGTGCAGCAGTAGGAGCTGAATGCTGCGCCCTTCGTGCCTATATCTGGAGTATCAATAGAGCCGTGGATGGACGTCCGAGTACCATTTTCAATGTGTGTGTTTTGCACTTTATGCTTTTTTTTTCTTCCTGAATATAAGGTCAGAATTTCCTCCCCCACCCATCATAAAGAAATATTGTAATGTCAGTATTCTACCATGGTGAGTCAATTGTTAGGTTTTATGCTTAAAATCATTAATAAGAAGCATGGTTGATATAAAAAAAAAAAGATAAAGCATTTGTGTTGCCTCTTACTGTGTGTGAGTGTGTGTACAGGCGTACAGGCAATGAGTATGTGATGGAAGAACATACACACCTATAGACTTTTTATATCAATGGTTTCTGGAACTGCTCTCTGGATACATTGGATGTGTGGTCCAGTTTACAGAACTGAAAGATTCAAAGGGGAAATTTGGTTTATCCCAAGTGTTTATCACAAGGTGTTTTACGATGTAGGCAGAATGCCGGTTCAAGGTGACAAACTCAAAAGTTTTAATTAAGAAGCCTCCTTGGCATTTGAGAACATGATAACAAATACACTTTGATCTGAGCCTTTTCATTTGGTTTACTTTCAGCATTTAATTTTTCAACGCTATCCGTCGGTTTTGGTATTCGTTTTGGTGTTATTTTTCACCAATATTAATGCAATCTTGAATCATAAGGTTGAATTGAAAACGTATTTGTCATTTCAAAACCTGACAGCTCTGAATGGAGTTCATGCAGAATCTGGCATGACAATGGTTAAGGTCTGATCATTTTCAGAAAGTGCTACAATGAGTGACAGTTACATTTGGACAATGCAGCCTGATAAACCACAGAGATGTAACCTAAAAGTCATTTAAGTTCACAAAAGTCATCAAATTGCTCTAATTTATCACACATGTAGGGTTTCATCTCTTCTGTTAAATCGAATGTGTCACTGGTTTCAGAGTTTATTAAATGTATGCATTTTATTTAATCTAATTCAGCAGTGTCACAAAGACTTACGAGAATCCCTCAGTGTTTTGTTTCTTGCAATTCTTTAGATGAATAGTAAAGGGTAGGCATTTAGCAGACGCTTTTGTCCAAAGCGACTTAACAATCAGTACATTTGTGGGGTTTCACATGTGTTCCACACAGTTTGGAGGTGGGGGATCAAACCGCTGACCCTACGTTAGTGGACGACCTGCTCTGTCCACTCTATCCACTGCTCTACTGCCACCCTATAGCCTCACAGTAAATATATTTCTGCGAGTGTGGAGTGTGTTTCTAATATTATACCACATGGTGGCAGTACAAAGGATGACTAGATTATAACCATACTATGTTATATTATAACCATATAACCAGTCATTCCCAGCTATACTTTATTTACGAATATAGGGCTACATAATAATAGTAATAATAATAATAATAATAATGATATAGCCCCTTTCAAGGAACCCAATGTTGCTGTACAAAGTGAGGCAGATAAAACAGCTAAGACAAAGAAAATAATTAACAGAAGCCATGATTGCCAGGGATGATGGAGTTGAATAGAGACCATAGGCCTTGGTGAACATATATTATTCATTACATTAGGCCATTTACAAAAATGTGTCCTCACATGCTGCAGTAAGATTTTTAAAAGACTACACAACAATCCACAGCCGTCGTCCAATGTTTGGATTCCCGCTACCTGAAAAAAAAACACTTTTTAAGTGAATTGTTGCAATTGTTACATGGCACATGTTTGCTCGCTGTGAGTTGTTCTAGGAGAAGGGCGAAGGCCAGGGAACACAAGGTAATCAGGTCAAGGGATATTTCTGACCAATCCAATTAGGCAGTGCTTTTAACTAGCCTCTGCGGAACAAGGAGTCCTCAGATTAAGGTCACGCGATAGCTAAACGCTTCCACCCTCATTTCCTTCCATCTACAAATCTGTGGAATTCCTTTCTTTGATGAACAGGTGTGTACAATGAGGCCAGAAAACACAAGGTATCCTGTGTCACAAAATACAATTAAAAAAGTATTTTTATGGTACTGAACATTGTCATAACTATGTCACTAACACCGTCAGTTGTTGAGGTAACTTTTTTTGGTTTATTTACACCGGCAATTTTACTTAGTTTATGTTATTATTTTACCATGTGTCGAGATTTCAGGTCATTTTATTCAGCCTTGTGTTAGCAGCCTTGAGAAGATTCAGGGATCAGGTCATATGTCCTTAACATGTTCTGCTTTGTCCACTAAGAACAGATGGCACCTAGAGGGAGGAGGGAGGGAGGGAGCTAGGGTGAAATGAGGCAGAGAAGAGAGGGACAGAATTGTATTTATGTGTATTGTATATTTGGGGACAATGCACAAAGAACGTGAATTCATGAACATGAATTCAAAACAAATAGAGATAGATGCAATCTGAAATGTTTTGGCAAATTGCTATTTTCCACCGGCCATCCCTGGGTATGGATATCGTAGGTAAAGAGTAGGAAAACGACATTGACATCAAAAGAGTACAAAATGCCATGGAAGTCAATATGAGTATACTAACCCTGGACCAAAGCCTATCTTCACCACCAGCCACACTAGTTTACAAACGTTTGCAAGGTGGCCAATGTGTGAGTATCCAGTGTTCTGTCAGATGGGAGAAAGAGACCAAGACAGAGGGCGAGAGAGGAGAGACAGACTAACACACTAAGTGGATTATCGCTCAGTTCACCAGAACGGGTCTCCGTCTCATCAACCGAGGATATTGAATATTTGTCTGCCGGGGAATACGGGCTTAGTTTGGTCACACTGGTGACAATATCACTTCATCCGTCCAGGGGCCAAGTTGCTTCCACTGAGCCCGGCTTTATTAAAGAACAAAGCAGTGGTGTGTAAACAGACCAGGACTGCCCTGCTTGACGGCTGCTACACCTGCCTGCACCATGACGGAGCTGTGTGGGAAAGGACTTTTCATCGTTTTGTGGCGTTTGGTGTTTTACGGGGAATTTCATTTTTTTCTTTTATAATGGTGCCTGGTTTGGGATTACAGGATGTGTCTCCATGGATTACTTTGTGCCTTTCCTCCTCCTGCTTCCTGGCCGGGATCCCTGGGGCAGGAGAGAGAGTCACTGGGGGTAAATCTTCCTTAGCGTTGTTTGGTTAAGTGTCGTAATTCTGGGCATGCACAATATTTCTGCCGTTTGTGGATCCATTTTTGAACCCCATTAGTACCCAATTCAGACCACCAGTAGTAAGTAACTGGAGAACCTCTTCATTGATGACGATTGAATGAACGGTGGCAGGCATGACCTCAGTGAGCACCTCTCAGGGTCTTTGGTGACCCTTGACCCTTACTGGGTTTTGTAGTCCACCTCCAGGGGAACACATCAAAGACAAGTGACCAGTGAAAAGGGAAACGACAGCCTAAAGTCCCCCCTCAACGCTCTCCATTCCCTCCAGAATGTTCTAGGATGGGTCCTTCCACCAGGTGGGCCTGAACACCTGCTGCCCACCCCGCCCCGCGACCCTCGTCACCCTGCCCTCGGACCGACGGGAGACGGGAGGCACCGGCGGTGGAAGTGGACTGTGCCGCGGGGGTTAAATGGTGTTGATCACAGAGGCCCTAGACGCAGGGTTAAAGGTCACACAGAATGGAACGGCCGGAGGATCCAAAATTGCCGACAGCGCCCCAGTTGGGTCCGTAGCGAGGGTGGAGGACCGGTTGGCCGAGGGCGAGGGCTTCGATGGCGGTAGTGATGACGATGGCGGTTGCTATGGCGAGGACGGCGAGGACTCGCGCAACTACTGGGAGGACGACGACGATGACGTCTACCAGGAGTTTGAGGAGCTGGACTTCGAGGCGCTGCCTGACCACCCGGACACGTGGAGCACCCTCTCCGACGACTCCTTCTACCCGCCAGATGACGCGCTGGCGTCCCACCTGGAGCGCATCTGGAGCCCCGACAGCCCTGAGCCCATCTCGCTGTTCAAGGCCTGTACCAGCAATAACCCCATCATCATCAAGATCCTGATCCGACAGGGCGTCTCTGAGGAGGATGTCAGGGAGACGGACAAGAACTGCAGGGTGAGTGTCGCAGGTTTGGAGGGATGGTGTCGAGTTAGAGGGACATGATCAGTTTATCGGGAGCCTGATGGTTTATGAGGACTGTGATGGTTTATAAGGACATGGCCGGTTTATGGGAACACTGTTGGTTCAGAGGAACATGATTGGTTAATAGGGACAGTGAGGGTTTAGATGGATAGGCTTGTTTAAAACTGATTAATTGTGATAAAAAATGTCACATGTGAAGGCATTGGGTTTGTATCTGATGGGCTGTTATTGACAATACTTCTGTGAGAAAGAGACATTAATAGAGAATATTTCTTAGAGAGAGAAAGACACTTTAATAGAGAAGTTGTAGAGAGAGAGAGAGGGAGTAGGAAGCAACACTCCCAAGCAACACTTTCCAGGATAACATACCAACGTTTGCAAAGACCAGTGCTGTTATCTTGCTGGACTCGGCGCAACGTGGGGCCATCAGGGCTTGAAGCGGTCAAGATGCCCTTTTCAACCAGGGAATACGGATTACGTTGTCATGGAGATGAGTCGTTTGAAGCAGAGGCGGGTGCTCGAGATTCAGGCCAGGAGAAGGTCAAGCGTTGAGTGACCTTCAAGGGAAAATGTCAGTTTCTCCTCCAAACTTCTCATGAGATATTGATTAAAAGCCTGGGATCAGTGATAAAACGGTGTTGTGAGAGCTTTGGAATGAAGGCATCCGCCAAATGGAAGATGAGTATTATACATCAGGAACTGAAACCGAAAATTGCAATCAGACAATGTAATTTATTTGTGTATATTGAGACAATGCTTATTAGCTTATGTGAAAGGCCAACCTTCACTGGGCAGTGAATACATCACCCCGAGAAAATTGGTTGGTAAGAACAACTTTGTTGGTGGGAAAGGGCTAGTTTATGTTGTCCAACATCAGGGCTTCCCCGCAGCATGGAATTAAGCAGCCCATACTGTTCTCCCAGGCCTTCTCATCCATCCCCTAGCATTCCCGTTGAGAGCAACTGTAACAATCATACATAAGTTATAAAACCCATTTACATTAGTCTGTATCAAGGTTAAACATAGCAGCCTGTAATGTTACAACTCTTCACTGCATTTGGTTCCAGACCGGGCTGATTGTAGCCTGTTACCAAGGCTACGTGGACGTGGTCATCGCTCTGTCCCAGTGCCCGTACCTCGACGTCAACTGGCAGGACAACGAGGGAAACACGGCACTCATCACGGCGGTGCAAGCAGGTACAGACGGAGGACATAACGCTGGGCTTCTTCAGTCATCATCCTCCCCTGACTCCTCAGCCGTAATCCCTACATCAACCCTTACATCAGGGATTCTCAGCCTCGGGGTCGCGACCCCATGTGAGGCAACCCAGTTGCCAGAAGGATTTGTTGATGCTGAGTATTTCTGGGAACCCTGGATGACGTTGGGTTTTCACCTAGAATAACTCAAAAGCAACTCTCACACACAATAACTAGCTCTCTTCTGAAGACAGCCCGACCAACTGGCACCAGATATTTGAGAACCAGGAGTGGGATTACAGATTGGATCATTGGAAATATCAGGGCAGAAACACTGCACACACACACACACACACACACACACACACACACACACACACACACACACACACACACACACACACACACACACACACACACACACACACACACACACACACACACACACACACACACACACACACACACACACACACACACACACACACACACACACACACACACACACACACACACACACACACACACACACACACACACACACACACACACAGCACCAGTCCCTCATGCCCAGTAACCCTTTCCTCAGTAGCTAAGTATGACGAATGAGTCCCGATCGCAGAGGGTAATGAATCTCGTGGTTCGTTCTCTGCATCATTAAGGGGATCATCCATCCCCCTCTTTTGGTGACATGGTTCCCTGCATCACCTCATCAGGTGGTCTGTGGGATGAGGTGGTGGCCTGTAGGGTGAGGTGGTGGTCCGTGGGGAGAGAAGAAGAAGAAGAAGAAGAAGAAGAAGAATTACTCTTTTGATCCCGCGAGGGAAATGGTCTCTGCATTTAACCCAATCGTGAATTAGTGAAACACTCAGAACACAGTGAGGTGAAGCACACACTTAAACCCGATGCAATGAGCTGCCTGCAACAGCGGCGCTCGGGGAGCAGTGAGGGGTTAGATGCCTTGAAGGGCACTTCAGCCGTTCGTACTGGTCGGGGTTCGAACGGGCATCCCTCCGGTTACAAGTCCAAAGCCCTAACCAGTAGGCCGCGGCTGCCCCAAGAGAGGTGGTGTTCTGTGGGGTGAAGTGGTGCTCTGGGGCGAGGTGATGTTCTGTGGGGTGAGGTGGTGCTCTGTGGGGTGAGGTGGTGTTCTGTGGGGTGAGGTGGTGCTCTGTGGGGTGAGGTGGTGCTTTGGGGTGAGGTGGTGCTCTGGGGTGAGGTGGTATTCTGTGGGGTGAGGTGGTGCTCTGGGGTGAGGTGGTGTTCTGTGGGGTGAGGTGGTGCTCTGTGGGGTTAGGTGGTGGTGAGAGAGGTGAACGAGAGAGTGAACACGGACACAGTGTTGTTTGTTTGACGCGTGTGGGGTGTGCACAGCGATGAGGTTTTTCGGTTTGGTTTTGAATCGACATGTCTGATTGATCAGAGATAATCTATCGGATTACGTGCATTTCCTTTAGTCACTTTCTTTGCCTGGAAAAATAAGCATGACAAGCGTGACGGATCAGATCTGGCTGGAAGCGGTTTCCCTTTAATATCCACGACAGAACCTGCCAGTCTCATTGAACAGATTAAGGCCTGCTTTGTGTGTCTGGCCGCAGCAATGTGCCAAACGACGACAGGGAAAATGCACTTTGTGCTGCTGCCCTTTGTTTCCTTGGTGGTCCTGAATGTCTGCCCCTCCGGTGGGGGGCTTTCATTTGAATGTTCCTGATTTGAAGAGACACTTTGGACCTGGACTTTTTTAGCCCCATCTAGTCATTTAGGCAGGAGGCACTTTCATCTAAAGCGAGTGAGGGAAAATAGGGATAATTTAAACTAAAAGTATGCTACCGACATTGACAATCACACCCAGAACTGTATGTAAACACCCCTTAGACACCACCCTATCTCACAGCCTGGCAGTGTTTCTTTCGGGTGTCTGCAGGGGAGTCTGTCTACTCCGGCCTGGCCGAGAGCTATGAGCATCGTTTGGCTTCTTCTCTGGGTCCGCAGGGCACCTCATGATCTCCAACTACCTGCTCAACTACTTCCCACGGCTGGACATCGAGAGGAGGAACTGTCACGGGTTCACCGCCATGATGAAGGCCGCAATGCAGGGCCGGGCAGACTGCGTCCGGGCACTCATGATGGCCGGTAACAGTACCCCGAGACCAAGCCGGCTCCCTGGCAGTGATCCGCCCGGTCACTGCCAAACCCTCACACACCAGGCAGCCCTGTTCTCTCCACACGTCACACATGTAGCGTTGTACACAGACACGTCTCAGAACAACACAGACAGAGGTAACATCCGGTCCTAGCCGAATAGTACTGGGTTCGTCTCCCATCCCCTTGCGAGAGACGCCTACGTGCACCTCAATGAATTATTTCTGAAGCCACTGTAAGTCGCATTACATGAAATAGTACATAGTTGAAGCAGTGGTCATCATTGTTCTTGTATGTACAGTGATCACACAGATCTCTGTCCACACTATGCCTCATCAGTCCAGAACCATCCAGGGCCTGACCCATCCCCACCATTGTTCCCCTCCAGGCGGGGACATGGAGGCCCGGGACTACGGCCGCCAGAAGACTCCCAGGGAGTGGGCTCTCTTCACGGGCCGCTATGAGACAGCGTTCCTCATGGAGAGGCTGGCGGCCCAGCCCTGCGCAGAGCAGTTCTGCGACAAGTTCAGCTTGGAATGGCCCATGCTTGAGGTTGGTGGACAATGTGTGGTGACCTCCACAATATGCTGTCCCATCCCCTGTGGTGCTCTGTGCCACTGTGATGCTAAATGTGGTGTAGCTGTTCGGTAATTTTTCATTTCATTTCATAATAGATTAGTGAGTATCTCAAATTAACTAGCTGAGAAACATTGACTTTTTAGTCTATGAATGGCTGCTGTAATGGAATTGTCCATCATAAGAGATTCCTGGCTGGGAAAGGGATCATTTGTTACAGCTAATGTCTGAGTCTGAAATCCAGAAAAAGCTTACTATGAATTGTCCAGTAAAGTACACAGAAGTGGTCCGACTTCAGCCATTGTTCAGAGTAAGAGCCATACAGATATGGATGATGAATCTGGTTCATATCCACCACCCACAATCATCCATAACCAAACAGAACCCCCTACACACAAATACAACTGAGTGCACCCATCCACTGACCAGTCTCTATGCTCCGGGTCCATCCCCAGGAGCTGGTGGCCCAGTCCCAGAAGCCCAAGTCCTGCTGGGGACACTTCCGCAGCCTCCTGATCTGCTGCCCCGTCACCCTGACCCTCAGCAACAAGGTGAACCCGGTGGACGACGGCGTTCTGGACCACATGGTGCGCGCCACCACCGGCCTCGCCAGCCCCCTGGTCGCCACCGCCTGCCACACCGTCTGCCCCGGCAGCCCGCCCTGCGTGGGCAAGCGCCGCTTTGCCGTGCAGGAGATCCTCCGCCGGCAGCGCGTGGACCAGCTGCGGCGGCTGGGGCCCGAGAGGCTCGACAACTACCAGCGGCTTTTCCAGAACTCGCGGGTGCTCCTGGTCTCGGCGGCCAGGGACCGGCGAGCCAGCCTGCAGCCCCAGCTGCTCCGGGAGGTGGGGGCCTCCATCTCCTCGGGGGCCATGCGGAGGGCCAGTCTGCTGCCACTGCACATGTTGAGGAGGAGCAGCGTGAGGCCGGGCCCCGTGGTGCCCAAGGTGCGGCTGTGCAAGGCCCCCGCATCCTCCTATGTGCCGGAGAAGGTGCGGCGGCGACGCGACGACCCCGCCCACCTGCAGATCCCCAAGTGGAGGTACAAGATGAAGAACGAGTGGAGGAAGGAGGAGGCCGAGAAGCAGAAGGCCTTTCCTTTGATCAAGAGGAAGTGAGAGGATCAGGGGCCAGGAGGGGAGGAGATGAAGGACATGCAACCCAACGGGACACGTGAGAGAGCTGAAGTCGGAGGTGGATCAGTTGAGGAAGATTGATGGGAGGAGGCAAGAGGAAGTTTAAGTGAGCTGGAGTTCACTTGGAGTTCACGTGCTACAGGTAGGGCTCTACGTGGCACTACGTGCTACAGGTAGGACTCATGGCCAGGGATGGATGCCTCCCGTGACAAAGGGAAAAGGAGAGGGCCCCCGGGGGATTGAGGGGATGGAGAGGGGAAGGGGAGGGGGGACAATACGTGTAGGTCCACCAGGCAAGGCCACAGCTGGCTTGCTCCGGGAGCTGTAAGGAGTTCCGTTGTCTTGGTAACGTCAGCGCTCCAGCCAGGAGGTAGAAAGGGAGCAGCGCCCGGTCCAGAATCCCAGCCTCCTGAACCACTGCAGCTCTCAGCAGTGGCTTCCCAGTGAGGACCTGGTGGAACCACAGCATCCCCATTCAAACTACGGAAAGAGAGAAGTAAGGAGATACATCTACATCTCTCTACACTCACTGGCTTACAATGCTACCCCTTTATTTATTTATTTGCATTATGAATAACATTTTGGGGTACAGTTTTGATGAAGAAAAGAGATGAAAGACAAAAATAAGAGGAAAAAGGATTTCCTGAAGGAAACGTTGTTTGGCTCAGACATGATTGAAGATAGGCTGAACAGATGGCCACTGGAAAAGCCTCAGATTCGTTCTGGGAGAGACAAAGAAGTGGATTCCTTTGGCTAAGAAATAATGCAAAAGGGCTTTTTAATCAAGAGCGATTTCTGACATTTCCGCAGGGGAACTCGAGCCTGGTCTCATATAATGGCTATGCAAATCTTTTGCCTCACAGGACAAAACATAATTAAAAAGTGTCTCTTAGTGACTGTTTACTGCAGTGCATTCAGCACTAACGCCGTTTAAAGGCAGATTATGTTGAGTTAAGTCTAACCCCACCAGAACACCTGTCATCCTCCTATAGGAATATTCTCCAAAATAGCTCAATAATACTTGGGTGGATTGTAGCTAGTTGAAGCTGCTACTCAGACCAACTGGGTTCGAGCAGGCTTCATTCCTCAGTGGACTTTATACAAAACACTTTTTTTTGCAACAAATAAATGAGCATTCTTTCATTTTTGTTTGTTTTTTCAAGACGGTTTAAAGTCAGGTTTTCTCAGGTACCAAAATATATACATTTTTTCTTTGAATGGTTGGTCAGGTCTCCTAGCAGATTAAATCACATAGCATTAGAATAAACAAAATGTGAATAAGCCTATTGACATACATACTTCCACATTCAAGTCATTCACAATACCTTGTTCCTTTTGGCTCACAAGACCATTACAAATTCCTCTGTTAAACTGTTTTTTTTTTCAATTCAGTTAAAGGTTTAAAACTCAACAGTCAATATAAAGACTCATAGGCCGAGATAATGTCTAGGTCCACATGTATAGCTTATATGATTTTTTACAGGTAGCTCTACGCAAAATAAAGTTTTATCCATCTCATTTGTAATACATTCCTACTAGAACTCCTCTTTTTTACACTGTGTCCCTTTGCTGTGGGACTTGAGAGCTAAACTCATGTCTGAGCTAAACTACATGGCAATGAGAATAAAGCTGCTTTCTTTCAACTGTGGTGTCTTTCACACCGTTTTGTTCACAGGGAATCTGCTAAATGAATGAAGGGAAATATCAGTCATTTGCTCCTCATCTTTCCCTTTGTTCTCTGTTTTTTATTCTGGTCTCTCTTCTGTGTTAGGGTTAGAAGGTTAGAGGGTTATGGTTAGAGGGATACGGTAAGAGGGTTATGGTTATGGCAAGAGGGTTATGGTTAGAAGGATATGGTAAGAGGGTTATGGTTATGGTAAGAGGGTTATGGTTAGAGGGATACGGTAAGAGGGTTATGGTTAGAGGGATATGGTAAGAGGGTTATGGTAAGAGGGTTATGGTTAGAGGGATATGGTAAGAGGGTTATGGTAAGAGGGTTATAGTTAGAGGGATATGGTAAGAGGGTTATGGTAAGAGGGTTATGGTTAGAGGGATATGATAAGAGGGTTATGGTAAGAGGGTTATGGTTAGAGGGATATGGTAAGAGGGTTATGGTAAGAGGGTTATGGTTAGAGGGATATGGTAAGAGGGTTATGGTAAGAGGGTTATAGTAAAAGGGTTATGGTTTAGGGTTAGGGTCTAGGGGTTTTAGGGCTAGGGCTAGGGTTAGGGTTAGGGTTTAGGGTTTAGGGTCTAGGGTTTAGGGTTAGGGTTTGCCTTGACCTCTTGGTGAAGCTTTGCATGGATGTCCAGTCACCTTACCTCATCAGTCAACTCTACACAAACCTAGCCTTAACTTTACTGTCTTCTCATAGGTCAGTAATTCTTAACCATCAAAATGACCTGTTACTTTCATAAGCACGTTATTGATGCAACATATATGAGAAAGAATTTGTCTTCACAAGTAAAACTGGATTATGCTTATGACTTTAAATTTTAGAGCACTTGATAGTATAGTGTAGTTGCTACTACGAGTCTAGTGGTAAGTCTACTTAAAAATTAAGTGCAATTAAATTTGGAGTAAGTGCACTTGGGCACAAGAAAAGAATCTAGTAAGAAACACTAGCTGCTGGAATTTCAAGTCAAGTCCAAGCTCCACACCAGATTTCTGTAAGTCAGCTGCATTAAAGGGTAAAGGGGCATTTAGCAGACACTCTTGTCCAAAGTGACTTACAATCAGTACATTTGTGAGGTTCGACATGTGGACAGTTGGAGGAGGGGGATCGAGGGGATCGACCCGCTGACCCTATGGTTAGTGGACGACCCGCTCTGTCCACCCACTCTATCCACTGAGCTACTGCCTCCCTTTAAGCCACATTAAGGCCATCTGATTCCATTTCAGGGGAGGTTGTTTGTCCACTTGCCTACTGATTTTCTGTGGACTTTATCGGCACACTTTACTATACTATAGTTTACTCCTTACATGCCTGATCCGTCTGATACCTCAATAAAGGATCCACCTCTGGTTTAGCCCAAACCTGACTTTTGATTTTTTCTTTTTTAATATATATTTCCCACATCTTTTTAGACTCTCATTCTTCTTTGTTCAGGCCATTTTATCAGTTGTAATTGTGCCACCATACACTAGAGGGCAGTGATGCATTGGTAGAGGTCTTCAACTGTCGAATTGCCGCTCAAACGTTTTCACACCTGAATAACGACTGAGGCAATGAAAAAAAAAGATTATCCAACGGATTTCAAGTCATTTAAGTAGCCTACAAATAGAATATGAGATGTCTTTCATGTCTTTTATGTCACAGAGAACCCCCTATACGTTTACCACTTTGAGGATCACGGAGGGGGTGACTTGTAAATGGAAGTGAGTTCCTCTCATCTCCGTGGAGAAGAAGAGACGTCGAGGTCACACAGAACACGAGCGAGAGCATCTGTCACGACTGCTTTATTTCAATCCAGGTCAGAGTGTTACGGGTTGGTCGCACACCAGGAAACAGCTGAAAATCATCTTTGGCAACGCAACAAAAACAAACTCCCTCTTCCGTGGTCCGTTACAATTCGGTGTGTGTGTGTGTGTGTGTGTGTGTGTGTGTGTGTGTGTGTGTGTGTGTGTGTGTGTGTGTGTGTGTGTGTGTGTGTGTGTGTGTGTGTGTGTGTGTGTGTGTGTGTGTGTGTGTGTGTGTGTGTGTGTGTGTGTGTGTGTGTGTGTGTGTGTGGATCTGTTGCAATCAGTTTGAGGCAATAAAAACATTAAACTTTTTTTTCTCTTTAAAACCGTTTTTTTTTCTCTCTCTTCTGATCTAGCAACAACAGAAAGAAAAGCCCCCCCCCCACACCACCACCACATGGGTCCTGCTGTAAGTCAGGGTCTCCGCACCGACGGATCACAAAGACACACGCTACGCCGCCAGTCTCCGGATGCTCTAACATGTACGATGCGTCTGTCTCTCATCCACGGTGCGTGTCGTCCACGGCTTTTTCTGTGGACGACCGCGTCATCGTCATTTAATTTAATCTCAAGCATCGGAAGATGGACCGCTACTAAGTCTTCTAAAACAGCTGCAGGCCGCAGCCGTGGCAGACCAGGGGCCGACGATGTCGTCACAAATCTTAATTGAACACATTTGTTCGCGATTTACATCCACGTGCACGCGCACCGGGCCACGTCAGAACCAACGCGACGAGGATGCAAGTGGCGAAAAATCGTACAAAAAACCCCCGTTCTTTTCTTTGAAAAGTTTATTAGTCACGTTGATAATGTTGGGCAGCTATAGCTAGTCTATGCAAACAAACAAACAAACGAAACATTCTGTGTACAGTTAGAAAAATGAACACCGTAAAAAAGAAAAGAAAAAAAAGATAACCATCGCCGACTTTCTGTTAGTTTTAGCGGGGAGAACTCGACAACTCTCGGACCCTGGTCTGGTCCATCGCGCGGCCACAACATTACCACACAAAGTCAACATCTTTAGTGTGTCGAGCAGAAGGTAAAACGTGAAAAAATGCCGTCCTACATGGGAGTTCTGTTTTTTTTTCATCATTATGTTGATGCTATAAGTGACATCCACGTCTGCACGTAAAAAGTATATATTTATATTTATATAATATATATCCATACTCTATTAACAGCTTTGTCTACCAGGAAACTTAGAATCGCCACCCATCTCTGAGAAAGAAACAAAATGAAGAACTTCAAACATTGAATATTTTACAACACAGAAATCATCTAATATTGTACAACCGCCTTTTTACAGTCCCAACATTTTTTTTATTATTATAGATTTTTTTATTACTATTATTTTGTATTCCTCCTCAAGTCTCAGTGCAGTAAGACAGTTTGATCCCAGTAAAACACCGTTTAAAAAAAAAAAGCATTTACAAACCAAAGACGTTCTGTGGAAATGGGAATCCTCAACTGACCTTTGACCTTCCCACCCCTCCTCGCTCCCATATCACCATCGGAAACTCCATGTTTGGCACGTGTTTTTTTTTTTTTTTTTTTCCTTTAACAGTGATAAACCGTGATTCTAAGCAAAGGTTTGTGGACGACAACGGGTGTTTTGTCTTCTTGGAGGTGTGAATAAAACAGACTGACACTCCAGCTACTATCAAAACCTCCACATCACAGCAGCTACCGAGACATCCGAGTATAAAAAGGGGGCCTGACCAGGAAACGCTGCGTTGAGTCCTGTTGAGAGCCACTGGGCCTCAGGGTCAGAATGTCTTCTGAGGGCCGGAGACGAGTGGGAGCCTATTTCTAAGGCAGTGAAGGAGCACCGTGATTGGTCAATTGAATTATTTTCTTACCTCCTCCTCGTCAAAATCCAGTTTCTCAACTTTGAGCAACACATAGGAGCCGTTCCCGGTGGCTTTGTAGTCACTGTGATATGAGCTTCTCCCCCCTTCTCTGTTTAATCGGTAGAACGGTTTGTGTGTGTGTGTGTGTGTGTATGTGTGTGTGTGTGTGTGTGTGTGTGTTTGTGTGTGTGTTTACGTGTGTGTATGGAGATGTACATTTGTGTTCTGACGATAAGTCCCAGCGCACTACACGGCGGAGAAGGCCTTACACAGAAATCAGTGCAATGTAAAATACAACAACGTCATGTCATCAATGTACATCAAATACTATACAACCAGAATAATATAAAAGAAACCCGGAAAAATAAAAACAAGAAAATGATACAAAATAATAATAAAAAGTTTCCAGAAGCATCTCTCTGCCTGGCGGGGGGTGGGGGGGTGGGGTGGGGGTCAAGTAGAGGTGGGGGAAGGTGGGGTTGAGTCGTGACCTCACACAGTATAACAGTGTGTAGAGAGCGTGGGGTGGGGCTCTCTGTGACGGACAGCTAGGAGGGCGGGGCGTATGACTTGTCGTGTCTCTTGTGCTTCACATTAACAAATAGCTCAATTTTCTATGACCAAATATGTACATCCGCTGTCCTGTCTAGACACGCCCCGCCCCATAGTTCCTTGTTCCACACATGCATCTGGTATGCCCAGCGCTCTGAGCTCTCTCTCTCTCTCTATCCACGGCCATTCTCACTCAACCTCTTCCAGTCCTTTGATTCAAACTTCCTCTTCATCCATTGTCCTTCTGTGGGTCAGTACATCTCAACACCGGTGTCTCTGTCTCTCTCTCTCTCTCTCTCTCTCTCTCTCTCTGTCTCTCTCTGTCTCTCTCCCCCACTCTCGCTATTCCGCCTGTCACCATCCTTCGTTATTCTACATTCTAACTTTCTTTTACCTCACTAAGCTGCCATTCATTTGTTTTTACATTCTCTCACTCTCTTTGTGGAACCCATTTGGAGGCGGGACTTATGCCGCGTTGCCACCGTCCCACGCCAGCGGCAGTGGAGGGACGTTGTGCCAGCTGTTGTTGTTTGTGTTTCATTGTGTGTTGGTGGTCATAGTGTGCATGCAACATGCGTGGCTCTGGTCCGTCGGCACCTGGTACCACCTTGTCTCTCTCTTCCTCCCTCGCTCTCTCTTACCTCTCTCTGTCCATCAGCAGTCTAAATGGACATGAGGGAGGGAGGGAAAGAGAGAGAGAGAGTGAGAGAGGGAGAGGGAGCATGTCTCTCCATTCCTGTCTCCTATTCCTTTCTTTACATCCGCCCCTCCTCTGCCCTACACACACACACACACACACACACACACACACACACACACACACACACACACACACACACACACACACACACACACACATACACACACACACACACACAGACACACACACACACACACACACACACACACACACACACACACAAACACACGCGCGTTGACTCACTACTGGCGTGACTGAGTAAAAAAAAACTAAAACAGGGAGGAGAAGGTGGGAGGGTGGGTGAAGGTGGGGGGGGGGGGGGGGGGGGGCAGATATGGTCGTCAAGGTGATGCTGACGGGGGGCTGGGGCTTGTACAGGTGAGGGGGGGTAGAGGGGCAGGGAGGGGGTCCAAATTAAAAAAAAATTGTACTTTATTTTGGATTAAAAAAAGATACGAGTTTATCCTCTCCTCCCCCCCTGTTCTCCCCCTCTCTTCCCCCCTGTCTCCCTGTTCATTCTCCCCCCCCCACTAGACCCAGGAGTCCGGGGAGGCCGGGTAGTGGCTGGTCTCATAGTTGAGCTCGCTGTAGGGCCTGGAGGCGGAGTAGAAGTCCACGTAGTTCCCGGTGGACTTGAGGCCCTGCAGGTGCATGTTGAGGTCCCCCTGGGTGGGGCCGCCCCCCGGCCCGCGTGCACCTGCTCCTCGTAGAAGGCCTGGTCGTCGTAGTTACCCGGCGCCGGGCGGCGGGGGCGGGTTCTGGAAGGGCGGGTAGGGCTCGGAGGGCAGGCCCTGGGACGACACCTGGAGGGAGGCCGGTGGGCAGAACAGGACGACAGAAGAACAAATCAATACACCAGTGCACGGTACTGTTGGTGCCAACCATCCACCCGCTGGCACGCGGACGGCGGGGTCCCCCCCCTGCAAGACACCCAGCATGTCAGGGACAGTTGGGCTGGGGTGTCTCGCTTGGGGACACTGCGTCACTTTGCAGCAGAGGAGCCAGGGATCGAACCAGCAACCTTCCGGAGTGCCAGGTAGCCGGCACTCCCCTCCTGAGCCACGGCCGCCCACAGCCATCTCACGCAACAGGAGAGAACAGAACAACAGAGGAGAGAACAGTACAGCAGAGGAGAGACCAGCACAACAGAGGAGAGAACAGTACAGCAGAGGAGAGAACAGTACAACAGAGGAGAGAACAGTACAACAGAGGAGAGAACAGTACAACAGATGAGAGAACAGTACAGCAGAGGAGAGAACAGTACAACAGAGGAGAGAACAGTACAGCAGAGGAGAGAACAGTACAACAGAGGAGAAAACAGAACAACAGAGGAGAGAACAGTACAGCAGAGGAGAGAGAACAGTACAACAGAGGAGAGAACAGTACAGCAGAGGAGAGAACAGTACAACAGAGGAGAGAACAGTACAACAGAGGAGAGAACAGTACAACAGAGGAGAGAACAGTACAACAGAGGAGAGAACAGTACAGCAGAGGAGAGAACAGTACAACAGAGGAGAAAACAGAACAACAGAGGAGAGAGCAGTACAACAGAGGACAGAACAGTACAACAGAACAACGGTCTGGGTCTGTACCAGGTACACAATGCCACAGTACTGTACCGGGTCAGGAACCAGTGGGGTCTCACCTGGTTGTACTTGAGGTCGTCTGTGGGGGAGACGTAGGCTCCTCTGTGTAGCGTTGACGACCCTCCTGGTATCTGACCTGGGAAGGAGACCACAAGGAAATGAACAACTAAATAAGACCATGGTGTGGATGGTGGAGCTCCCTGTAGCCTAGCCCCACACTGTTCAAACCCCAGGGGTTCACTTACACTTCAGCGCTTCTTTAAAAGTAGTGTTCATTTAAATTTAAATTCGTTCATAGTGTTCTTAAGTGTTCTGCATATTCAATTGTAGCTGATTTAATAAAGAAAAAAATGGATGTATGGAGGTCTGAACCGAACTGTTGATATGGAGAATCACCGTCTACTATCTCTCTCTCTATGTGTGTGTGTGTGTGTGTGTGTGTGTGTGTGTGTGTGTGTGTGTGCGTGCGTGCGTATGTGTGTGTGTGTGTGTGTGTGTGTGTGTGTGTGTGTGTGTGTGTGTGTGTGTGTGTGTGTCCCCTACCCCGCCATGGCGTCCTTCCTGGAGGTGTGCTCGCCCCCTTGTTGCCGTGGTAACCGGCGTTGCCCGTCGACTCGTAATCCGCCTTCCGCTCTCCTTCGCCGCCATCATTTCCCTTGGTGAGGCTGGAGCGCTCGCTGCACACACACACGCACACACACACACACACACACACACACACACACACACCGAACACACACACACACACACACACACACACACACACACACACACACACACACACACACACACACACACGCATGCAAACACATACACACACACACACACACAGACACAGACACAACACACATGCACACACACACAGACACATCACATGCACAACCACACATGCATGCACCAATGAGCATGGGCACACACACGCACACACACACACGCACACACACACACACACACACACACACACACACACACACACACACACACTCACACACACACAACACACACACACACACACACACACACACACACACATTACTATTTAGGCCACTGTGTTTTAGAGAGTGTAAGGGGGCCTTTGGTCTGATCAATAATCCTTCTGTTAATGATGATTCATGAAAAATATGATTGACATTTTCCTCTCTAAGCAGCGAGAGAATACGGCTTTGTGCGCTCTGACAGCAAAATGTCCCCGTCCATGTAAATGTATGCAAATCTCTCCCAGTACTGTAACTGCATTAGCATAATATTGAAACACACAAGCTAAGCATAACAATATTATATTGGGTCACACTGGATGTTTTCATTGATTGAATACACATTGAGATG